>JABMCL010003137.1:882500-920000 GCA_018857735.1 Alviniconcha marisindica | reverse complement strand
CTTAGCACCAGGACAAACTGGCCCACAGATCTGAAGAGCCCCTGAATAGCTGTTGCTGTACTGATGCCCAGTGAGTCAGCACTCACCCTTCTGTACTGATGCCCAGTGAGTCAGCACTCACCCTTCTGTACTGATGCCCAGTGAGTCAGCACTCACCCTTCTGTACTGATGCCCAGTGAGTCAGCACTCACCCTTCTGTACTGATGCCCAGTGAGTCAGCACTCACCCTTCTGTACTGATGCCCAGTGAGTCAGCACTCACTCCTCGGCTCATCCTCTGCCATGACTGTGACTGCAGTTTAAACAGCAAGTGTTGCATGATTATGATTATTATCACCATTAATGTGCTTGTGGAAAAGAAAGGACCCATATGTAGACTAGAAGGGGAGAGGCCAGAAAGGACCCATATCTTCCAACGACTTTCAGGTGGGGTGTGGCGCTGCAGCATTAAGATGGCAGCGGAAGACAAACTCGACGCCAGTCTGACGGCGTTCACTCTGCCGGAGCATGTCTCGCTGGTGGTGTATGGTTCACGCGGTGTCCAGGGACCGCTGCAGCTGCAGGACAGCAGTCGTGACCTCTTCCTGCTGGGGCAGACCGACCAGTTTGACGTGAGTCTGGCCAACCGGAAAATGGCGTGACTGAAGATCGGAGTGCGTCTTGTCTCTGTGTTGCTGCACGTTTGTTTGTTTGTTTGCCAATTTCAGGGAGTGTTTATTTTGCTCACGCCGAGGGACTCATTTCAAAGAGTATTTATTTTGTCCATGTACAGCAGCTCAGTTCAGGGAGTGTTTGTTTTGGCCATGCAGAGTGGCTCATTTCAGGAAGTGTTTACCCACATTCAGTCGGTCATTTTAGGGAGTGTTTATTTTACACATGTAGCATGGCTCTTTTCAGGGGGTGTATATTTCACCCCTGTAGAATGGTTCATTTCAGGGAGTGTATATTTTACCCTGTGCAATGGCTCATTCCAGGGAGTGTACATTTAACCCTGTGCAATGGCTCATTCCAGGGAGTGTACATTTTACCCTGTGCAATGGCTCATTCCAGGGAGTGTACATTTTACCCTGTGGAATAGCTCATTTCAGGGAGTGTACATTTAACCCTGTGGAATAGCTCATTTCAGGGAGTGTACATTTAACCCTGGCGGTGGCTCATTCAGGGAGTGTCATTTAACCTGTGCGGTGCTCATTTCAGGGAGTGTACATTAACCCTGTGCGGTGCTCATTCAGGGAGTGTACATTTAACCCTGTGCGGGGCTCATTCCAGGAGTGTACATTTAACCCTGTGCGGTGGCTCATTCCGGAGTGTACATTTAACCCTGTGCGGTGGCTCATTTCAGGGAGTGTACATTTAACCCTGTGCGGTGGCTCATTTCAGGGAGTGTACATTTAACCCTGTGCAATGGCTCATTTCAGGGAGTGTACATTTTACCCTGTGCAATGGCTCATTTCAGGGAGTGTACGTTTAACCCTGTGCAATGGCTCATTCCAGGGAGTGTACATTTAACCCTGTGCAATGGCTCATTCCAGGGAGTGTACGTTTAACCCTGTGCAATGGCTCATTCCAGGGAGTGTACATTTAACCCTGTGCAATGGCTCATTCCAGGGAGTGTACTTTAACCCTGTGCAATGGCTCATTCCAGGGAGTGTACATTTAACCCTGTGCACTGGCTCATTCCAGGGAGTGTACATTTAACCCTGTGCAATGGCTCATTTCAGGGAGTGATGCTGGGGGACATTGGCGACATTCAGAAGCTGCGGGTGTGTGCGGGGCGAGAGGATGACGACAACCCCGTGTGGATGGTGGAGCAGGTCAGTGTCACTCATCTTGCTGCCCTTTGGTCAACACAGTGCAGTCACCTTTTACTCATTCTCTTACCGTGAGAGTGAATGTGTCTGACAGTGATGAGTACTAAGGTTTGTGTGACAGCATTTGGTCTGCATCCAGAAAGTTGTGCACTCTGACTTTAGTGTGAGCTTTAGTCTGGCCTTTAACCTGGACCATATCCAGGATTTTATCTTCCTCTTTAACCTGGACCGTATCCAGGATTTTATCTTCCTCTTTAACCTGGACCGTATCCAGGATTTTATCTTCCTCTTTAACCTGGACTGTATCCAGGATTTTATCTTCCTCTTTAAGCTGGACTGTATCCAGGATTTTATCTTCCTCTTTAAGCTGGACCGTATCCAGGATTTTATCTTCCTCTTTAACCTGGACCGTATCCAGGATTTTATCTTCTTCTTTAATCCTCTTTAACCTGGACCGCATCCAGGATTTTATCTTCCTCTTTAACCTGGACCGTATTCCGGATTTTATCTTCCTCTTTAACCTGGACTGTATCCAGGATTTTGTCTTCCTCTTTAACCTGGACCGTATCCAGGATTTTATCTGGCTCTTTCTGACTCATTAACCTGGAACTTAACCTGCCTTCAGCCGAGATTTAACTGGTCTTTACCCGATTCTCTAACCTGGACTTTAATGTGAACTTTGACCTGTTCTTTCACCGGCACTTTAGTGTTGATGTTTGGTATGACTGGGACAGTGGTTGTGTTGCAGGTGGTGCTGGAGGATCAGGACAGTCACGAGGTTTTGCGCTTTGACTTCAGTCGCTGGGTGGGGCAGGTCGGGGGGGACATTCAGCATGAACTGCCTGTCCTGGTTCCTGGACAACAGGCACCTGCAGGTCTGTCACAACACACACACACCACACACACACACACACACACACACACACACACACACACACACACACACACAAACCAACCATAGAGCATGATACCACATGCATTGTATTAGTTCTGTGGATGGAGGCCATATCGGTGTTGTTCACCATCTACAACGTATGACAGAAAGCTCTCAACCAAACAGTGCTGTCAGTACACCACCTCAGTGGATATTTAAAAAAACGTGCTGTAAAAATAGATCCAGTCACTCCTTCAGAACTACATGTGACATGAGCGCAGTGAGTCTGCTTGAGAACAGAGACTAGATAAAAGCGATCAGTAATAATAATGACAGAATGAGAGCCGGTTTGGCCTAGCAGTAAGGCATTAGGCTGGTAAGCAGAAGGACCTCGGTTCGATACCGCTTCGGCTCTCCTTTCTCTTCAAAAGTTGTGGTTTGTGGACACAGTCTTGTGACTTTGTCCCTCACATTAATGAAACATTAAAATGGCTCTCATCGCTGCCCATCTTAATGCGGGTCATTCTGGTGGTGACAGTGTAGCGATAGGTATATACTCTCCCCCTTCCCCCACCTCCGTACCCCCTTCCCCCCTTTCTCCCCGTCCCTAATAAGCCTCATGGTTTGTGTGGACGTTAAACACCATGTTTACTTACTTACTAATGACGGAAAGCGGAACGTGTGGAATATTTCCTGTTGCCGTGAGCTGACAACGTGAAGAGAAAGCCTGACCTTAGCCTGACCTTTGTGGCAGCCCTGGAGTACGAGGTGCAGGTGCAGACGGAAAACAGCAAAGAGGCCGGCACCAAGGCCACCGTCTTCATCAACATCCACGGCAAGAACGGCGACTCGGGACGTCGGCGACTCGTCAGGTCCTCCACCCACTCGTCACCCTTCCAGGCGGGACAGGTACGTTCTCGCCGCCCATCTGACTGTTGTTGGTGGAAGGAACGGAGTGTTTGTGTGTCCATGTGTGTGAGTGGCTTGTTTGTTGCTTGAGAAAGATTGGGGAAGTTGGTGACTCTGTCAGCACCATTTCCGTGGATAGGATTTTGTTTTCCAGCTTTGATCTGTTGAAGTTGTGTCATCGTTGTGCCTGTCTGTTGCTTAAGAAAGGTGTTTTCTCTGAAAATTTGCTCATGTTTTGAGGTGTCTAATTAAGAATTGCATTCTTTTTAATCTTTGTGTGCTTTGATCTATTTTCAGAATGCTAGCAGTCAACTTTGATTTTTAGCTTTGTGGAATGAAAAACAAAATCACCTTCATTGTCACCTGGTGGCTGTGTTTTTCTTGGGCAGACTGATGTGTTCATCATTGAAGCTGTTGACCTTGGTGACCTTGATAAGGTCGTGGTCACCAAAGGTCCTGGTAACCCATGGCAGCTGAACCAGGTCAAGGTCAGACCAGGACGGTACTCTTCTCTCGTCCACGACTTCATTTGGAGCAAGTAGGTCAAATCTTTCACACAGCTGACTTTGATATGTGCATGGCAGTTATTTTGGTATTTAAGCTGTTTTGCACGAGAAGGCAAAGACCATAGTGAAACAGTAAGTTCTTAACGTGGCCTATAACGCCTGATCTTGCCCTGTGCATGTGTACTAGGGTGTGTGTGTTTGTGTGTGTATGTAGGTGTGCATGCATGTGTACTAGGGTGTGTGTGTGTGTGTGTGTGTGTATGTAGGTGTGCTTGCATGTGTACTAGGGTGTGTGTGTTTGTGTGTGTATGTAGGTGTGCATGCATGTGTACTAGGGTGTGTGTGTTTGTGTGTGTATGTAGGTGTGCATGCATGTGTACTAGGGTGGTGTGTGTGTGATGTATGTGTCATGTTGTACTAGGTGTGTGTGTGTGTGTGTGTAGGGTGTGCATGCATGTGTACTAGGGTGTGTGTGTGTGTGTATGTAGGTGTGCATGCATGTGTACTAGGGTGTGTGTGTGTGTGTGTGTATGTAGGTGTGCATGCATGTGTACTAGGGTGTGTGTTTGTGTGTGTATGTAGGTGTGCATGCATGTGTACTAGGGTGTGTGTGTTTGTGTGTGTATGTAGGTGTGCATGCATGTGTACTAGGTGTGTGTGTTTGTGTGTGTATGTAGGTGTGCATGCATGTGTACTAGGTGTGTGTGTGTGTTGTGTGTGTGTTAGTGTAGGTGTGCATGCATGTGTACTAGGGTGTGTGTGTTTGTGTGTGTATGTAGGTGTGCATGCATGTGTACTAGGGTGTGTGTGTTTGTGTGTGTATGTAGGTGTGCATGCATGTGTGTGTGTGTGGAGGGGGGGGGGGGCTCTGAAGGAAAGGGATTTATAACTGGCATGCATTATATCATATGCTAATGCTGTTCGGCACTGCACTGATGCAGGTGTACACTGGATATAGTTTTTAGACAGCAAGGATCTCTCTTAATAGATATTTTTATTCTGTGTGAAGTTTTATTTTAAGTACTTTAATTATTTATTAATTTTTATTGAACTGTATGCACATTTATATTTAAACATGAGTAATAATCTCTGTTTTTCATGAGTCAGTAGTATGAACTGTGCTGTTGTTTTCAAATGATGATGACAAAAATGTTTGCCTGTTGTGATGGTGTTACTTTGATGACTTTAGATTATGTTAACTGATGCTATATATATATTACTTTGTTATTTCAGTATGATTATATGATGTTAGAGTTGTGTGTGTGTGTGTGTGTGTGTGTGTGTGTGTGTGTGTGTGTGTGTGTGTGTGTGCATACATGCATGTGTGTGTGTTTGTGTGAGTGTGATAATTGTTAAGATAGTGGTTATGATTGTTTTCACATTTGGCTAATATTAGTATGATGTATTATTATTATCATCATGTCATATGGGAGCCAGAAGCCTTCAGCAGTCTAACATGGTGACAAAATCAGCTGCTTGACAGGTTTGTGCGATATAAAGAGAAGGCAGAGAGTGTGTGAGTGTCAGGCGTTGACACGCGGTGTATGTCATTGTGTCACAGCTCGGTGGGGAGTCACTCCAACCAGACGGAGGAGGTTGACGTGACCATACCAGTTATCTCCTCCTGGCCCGCCCCAGTGGCCATCCCTGCTGAGCAGGTCGACGATCTGCCCGCCAGCGGTGAGTTTTCTGATGATGCTGTGCTTCTTACTGAGCTGGGATATGCTCTTCGTACTTACTGTGCTGGGATATGTTCTTGTTGGGCTGGGATGTGTTCTTGTTGGGCTGGGATATCTTCTTGTTGGGCTGGGATATGCTCTTCTTCTTGTTGGGCTGGGATATACTCTTCTTGTTGGGCTGGGATATGCTCTTCTTGTTGGGCTGGGATATCTCTCTCTTGTTGGGCTGGGATATGCTCTTCCTTGTTGGGCTGGGATATACTCTTCTTGTTGGGCTGGGATATGCTTCTTCTTGTTGGGCTGGGATATACTCTCTTCTTGTTGGGCTGGGATATGCTCTTCTCTGTTGGGCTGGGATATGTTCTTGTTGGGCTGGGATATGCTCTTCTTGTTGGGCTGGGATATACTCTTCTTGTTGGGCTGGGATATCTCTTCTTCTTGTTGGGCTGGGATATACTCTTCTTCTTGTTGGGCTGGGATATCTCTTCTTCTTGTTGGGCTGGGATATACTCTTCTTCTTGTTGGGCTGGGATATGCTCTTCTTGTTGGGCTGGGATATACTTCTTCTTGTTGGGCTGGGATATATCTCTTCTTGTTGGGCTGGGATATACTCTTCTTGTTGGGCTGGGATATACTCTTCTTGTTGGGCTGGGATATCTCTCTTGTTGCTGGGATATCTTTCTTGTTGGGCTGGGATATCTCTTCTTGTTGGGCTGGGATAGCTCTTCTTCTTGTTGGGCTGGGATTTCTCTTCTTGTTGGGCTGGGATATACTCTATTCTTGTTGGGCTGGGATATACTCTTTTGCTAACTCCTTTTGTGGCTGGGATATGCTCTTCTTGTTGGGCTGGATATGCTTTTCTTGTTGGGCTGGGATATACTCTTCTTTTTCTTGTTGGGCTGGTATATGCTCTTCTTGTTGGGCTGGGATATGCTCTTCTTCTTGTTGGGCTGGGATATTCTCTTCTTGTTGGGCTGGGATATGCTCTTCTTCTTCTTCTTCTTGCCTGACAGGGATACGCTCTTCTCTGGATTTTATGATAATAGTAATTGATGGCTCTTACTCTACACACTGCACATTTTTCTGCAGAACAAAAACTTCATGCACTAGCAAGCGCCTTTCACGCGCATGTATACACATAGACATACACATGTTCTGTGCACATATACACATAATGCATGCTCGCGGGTTTGTAGAAAGACCCATCTGAACAGGAAAGTCTTCAGCTGCGTTTTGAACTCAGAGTCTGTGGAGAGTCTGCGGGATGGCCACAGACTGGCAGGCAGTCAATTCCAGACAGATGGAGCAATGGAAGTAATAGAGCGCGATAGTGATAGGATTGAGAAGTGAGGATAGGAGTGATAGGATTGACAAGTGTCAAACTAATCCCTCCATAATACGATTTTATTGTACATGTAAAAAAGGTGGACTTCTGATAGTTTAAACATATTTTCTTTACTGTTACACAAAAAGCTTATCCAACTTTATACATTGGGGGGGAGAATAAATGCTGTTTTTTGCTGTAAATACTGTCGCTGGCAAATAACTCTGGGTGACGGACGGCATGGTTTAGAAGGTTTATGACCTGGCAAACAGGTTTCCACCATACAGTTTCCACAGCAGTGTGGGGTGTGTGCTGAGTTATCACGAGGTTCACCTGTCAACCTGGTGTACTGCAGGTGGACAGTGGACAGTGGAGGTGCTCACCGGTGAGCAGGGGGCAATTGGTGAGGCGACGGACCTGGTGCTGGTGATGTGCGGTGACAAGGGAGAAAGCTCACCGATCAAGTTTCACTCCACACGAGACAGACCCTTCCAGCCGCGACAAAACGACACAGCAGAGGTAGTGCCAGATGATGCAAAATAGCTGTGTGATCTGAATAATAATAATAATGGTTATTTCTGTAGTGCATTGGCTCACCAACAAGAGTTAGCACAACAAAATGTATCTGTAAAACCTCCACAATAATGTATGTAAACATAACATGTGTGCATACATGCAAGCAGATAAGGAATTGGGGGTGGGGGGTGGGGAGGGGGGGGGGAGAATGAGACATAATTTTGAATTAATTGTTGTAGTATTGTTTGTAGAGGTGAGTCTTTAACAACGTTTTGAAGGCATGGAGTGAATGTGACAGATGTCAAAAGGGAGAGAATGATGTTGATGACAATAAGTTGCCATAATGAGTACATGTGTGAGCAACATATAAAAGCACATTTATTCATTAATCATTGTCCTGAGTTACTTTATTGTGCTCTTTGAGCAGTCACGCTGCTTTGTTGTACATGTCATTGTAGCGTGAAAATTGTCAGACAGGCTCACTGCTTTGTCTCCCTTCATCAGACATCTGCTTAGTACAGAACATCTCTCGGTGAGTCTGGTTATCGCCATGAGGGAGGTAACAGCACACACTGACGTATTTCGGTTTGCTTTCTGTGCAGATCAATCTTGCCCAGGATGTTGGAGACCTCATCAAAGTCAGGCTGGGGTTCGCTGACAACTCCAAGAACAAGGCCCTGCACATTGCCAGGGTCAGTCTCAAGCACATCTTCCGCTGTCAATTCTCCCGCTGTCAGTTCTCCCGCTGTCAATTCTCCCGCTGTCAATTCTCACGCTGTCAGTTCTCACGCTGTCAGTTCTCACGCTGTCAGTTCTCACGCTGTCAATTCTCACGCTGTCAATCTCCCGCTGTCAGTTCTCCCGCTGTCAGTTCTCCCGCTGTCAGTTCTCACGCTGTCAGTTCTCCCGCTGTCAGTTCTCCCGCTGTCAGTTCTCCCGCTGTCAATTCTCCCGCTGTCAGTTCTCACGCTGTCAATTCTACGCTGTCAGCTCACCTGCAATTCTCAGGTCAGTTTTCACGCTCATCTCCGCTGTCAGTTCTCCCGCTGTCAGTTCTCCCGCTGTCAATTCTCACGCTGTCAGTTCTCACGCTGTCAATTCTCCCGCTGTCAATTCTCCCGCTGTCAGTTCTCCCGCTGTCAATTCTCACGCTGTCAATTCTCACGCTGTCAATTCTCACGCTGAAAAAACAACAACAACAGGCTGGAACAGATTCAGCCCAGTTTTGTTTGAGGAAAGATACGTGCGCGCCGAGTTCCAAGCGTAGCAAGCACTTTCCAGTCTGCAGAAAGAGAGAGAGAAGTCAGAACTTTATTAATAATATTACCCAAGGATTAAGAGTTTAGGCAACAGCCTATTCTTACAATCTGCCCTCACTAAGCTAACACAGAAAGAGAGAGGGAGAGAGAGAGGGAGAGAGAGGGGGGTGGGTTGATGGAAGGACAGACAGACAGACAGACAGAAGATAGACAGGCAGGGGTGTTGTGGTTTCTGTAATACGGCTGGAGTTTCACACTCATAAGACTGCGTTGACTTTTCATTGGAAGCAGTCATGGGTGACCGCTTGGTCCTTGTGTTTGTGTTTCAGTTGAAGTTTGAGGATGTGGACACGCATGACAACTTTTCCTATGTGCTGAAGTCAGCAGTGGAAGTGAACGAGATCAGCGATGGGTGGAAAGAGTTTCCGGTGGTCTGGCCAGCTGTCTACGTCTTGCCAGGTACAGTCTGAGTTTTCACAAGGAGGACAGGCATGTGTTGAAACGAGTATCAGATAGCTAGTAAACTTTGTCAGTTGGGTCTAATTTAAAATTTAAAAAATCCTGCTTTTTAAAAATATGTAGGAATGTGTGTGTGCATGTGTGTGTGTGTGTGTGTGTGTGTGTGTGTGTGTGTGTGTGTGCATGTGTGCATGTGAGAGAGAGAGAGAATCTGTGTGTGTGTGTGTGTGTGCGTGTGTGTGTGTGTGCATGGCAGTCTACCTGAAAACTGCAGAGTCTATACTGATACTGATGACATTGATACTGGGTGGTGTGAAATGTAACACACAGTCCGTACTGCTACTGATGACGTTGCCATGTGCGGTGTGTGCAGTGGTGAAGTACAAGGTGGAGGTGACCACGGGCAGCGTGCCCAAAGGCGACACGGAGGCCCAGGTCTACATTGAGCTGCACGGGCGTATGGGCAGCACGGGGCGACGACAGCTGAAGAAGTCGCTGAACAACGACAGGATGTTCCAGCTGGGTCAGGTAGGGCACTCACTGTGTTCCTGTCTCTGTCAGGTAGGGCACTCACTGTGTTCCTGTCACTGTCAGGTAGGGCACTCACTGTGTTCCTGTCACTGTCAGGTAGGGCACTCACTGTGTTCCTGTCTCTGTCAGGTAGGGCACTCACTGTGTTCCTGTCACTGTCAGGTAGGGCACTCACTGTGTTCCTGTCACTGTCAGGTATGGCACTCACTGTGTTCCTGTCACTGTCAGGTAGGGCACTCCTGTGTTCCTGTCTCTGTCAGGTAGGGCACTCACTGTGTTCCTGTCTCTGTCCAGGTAGGGCACTCACTGTGTTCCTGTCACTGTCAGGTATGACACTCACTGTGTTCCTGTCACTGTCAGGTATGGCACTCACTGTGTTCCTGTCACTGTCAGGTAGGGCACTCACTGTGTTCCTGTGAGTGACAGATCCTGTGCTGGATTGGCACATCCTGTGATTGTTGATTGACATCCTATCCTGTCACTGTCATGTAGGGCACTCACTGTGTTCCTGTGAGTGACAGATCCTGTGATGGATCAACACATCCTATGATTGTTGATTGACATCCTATGTTGGCTTAACACATCCTGTGATTGGTTGACAGATCACGGTGACTGATTGACATGTGGTAATTGATTGCCACATCCTGTGATTGTTGATTGACACATCCTGTGATTGATTGACACTTCCTATGATTGTTAATTGATTGACACTTCCTGTGAATTGGCACAGGCAACATACCTACAGATAGATATGTGTGTGTGTGTGTGTGTGTGTGTGTGTGTGTGTGTGTGTGTGTGTGTGTGTGTGTGTGTGTGTTGATGTCACTGGACAAGAGTGTGTCAGTAATGATATTTTGATCTTGTGTTTGCAGACGGATGTGTTTGAAGTGGAGGCGGTCAGTTTGATGAGCGTAGACAAAGTGCTGATCGGTCACCACAGCGCCTCTGCAGGTGGGTCCTAGGTTTGCTGGGTATCCAGTCCTTTGTTTCACTCACTCTTTCTTTGTCTCATTCTTTGTCCTGGTGTTTTACTTGCATGAAGCATGGTTTGTTTTCTTCTGATGTGAGTGGTGAGGTTAAAGATAGGACAGTTGTAGGTGGGTTATGCATTCAGATTTAAACCCTTGTATGCTTATCATTTTTAGCTTTGAAGCATGTTCTGAAATGATAGAGGTTGAACAGAGGGGTAGTCTGATGATGTAGTCACATCTTTATCAGTGTTGAGGTTTGAAGAGGGTATAAATGTATGTGCCTGCATTACTGCACAAAGTGACGTATCTGCCTTGCCCTGTCGTGTATGTGCCTGCGTTACTGCACAAAGTGACGTAACTGCCTTGCCCTGTGAATGTATGTGCCTGCGTTACTGCACAAAGTGACGTATCTGCCTTGCCCTGTCGATGTATGTGCCTGTGTTACTGCACAAAGTGACGGGATCTGCCTTGCCCTGTCGATGTATGTGCCTGCGTTACTGCACAAAGTGACGTATCTGCCTTGCCCTGTGATGTATGTGCCTGCGTTACTGCACAAAGTGACGTATCTGCCCTGCCCTGTGACTGTATGTGCCTGTGTTACTGCACAAAGTGACGTATCTGCCTTGCCCTGTCGATGTATGTGCCTGCGTTACTGCACAAAATGACGTATCTGCCTTGCCCTGTGACTGTATGTGCCTGCGTTACTGCACAAAGTGACGTATCTGCCTTGCCCTATCGATGTATGTGCCTGTGTTACTGTACAAAGTGACGTATCTGCCTTGCCCTGTCAGTGTATGTGCCTGCGTTACTGCACAAAGTGACGTATTTGCCTTGCCCTGTCAGTGTATGTGCCTGCGTTACTGTACCAAGTGATAATTACCTGCCATCCTGTGGTCTGTGCCTGCAGGTGATGGCTGGTTCCTGAAGCGAGTATCGGTCACGCCCCATGGAGAGGAGGAGTGTGTCTTTGAGTGCAATAGGTCAGTGACTTGGGCACCGCTTCCACCAGCAATCAATCAATCAATCAGTCAGTCAGTCAGTCAATCAATCAATCAGTCAGTCAGTCAATCAATCAATCAATCAGTCAGTCAGTATCTTTATTGCCATGTGTCAAGTAAAACTGTACATACACATGGAACGAGGCATGATGTGGAGAGCATTCACTGAAATCACACATTCACAACAACATTAACACGCTAACAGTGTACACACTAGGATAAGCTTGACAAACAAACAAAATACTTACTAATTAAATGCACAGTTACAGTAACCACTTCATGCTTCGTAAATAAGAGAGCAAACTACCATTACATCAAAGCAAAGAAGAATGAGGACAACATCAACGGGGGAGGGGGGGGGGGGGGGGATCATCAGCATGAAGGGTAGACTTTGCCAGAACTAGAATCACAAGAGTTTCAAGAATGAATGCTTTTTGACAGGTAAGAATAGAGTTGTATGCAAATTTTCAAGGACATGAAGAGCAGGTTAGAACACAAAGGTAGGTTTGAACGGGAATGTGTGAATCTTTGTGCTTAATTTTAAAATTAATTAGTACACACGGGCATGCACGCACACATGCATGCATTCACACATGTACTCAGGTATGCATACACCCCCCTCCACACACACATACACTCTCACTTGCACTCACACACATATGCATACATGTAATCAAATGTGCATGAGTGACGGTATAAGAAAACTTTGCTGATGTCTATGCATATGGACTGTGAAGGTTGCAGAAGGAGAGAAGAGACCTGTGTGTGTTTTGATTGTCCAGATGGCTGGATGGGGGCGAGGATGACGGTCGCATCGAGCGGACATTGAACATGATGGACGATCCAGCCCCCACCCCCACACCCGACCTGGCCCCGCCCCTGATTTCGTCTGCAGCGCACTCACCCACTCCACCGCCACCTGAAGAGAAAGGTCCATAGACATTACTGCAAACCTTGACATTGAGAAATTGGCATGTTGCATGCAAAGCAAAGTTCATTATCGGCTTGACAGAAGTTGGATTTCAGGCATCTCCATTCAGTGTTGTTGACAAGTGTTGCTGTCTCTGTTGTTGTGTTCTGTGGTGGGTGCCAGACTTTGGTGGCCGTGAGAATGTAGCATGGAGTGTTGTGGACAAGTGTTGCTGTCTCTGTTGTGTTCTGTGGTGGGTGCCAGACTTTGGTGGCTGTGAGAATGTAGCATGGAGTGTTGTGGACAAGTGTTGCTGTCTCTGGTGTTGTGTTCTGTGGTGGGTGCCAGACTTTGGTGGCTGTGAGAATGTAGCATGGAGTTTGGCAGGAGGGGAGGCTGTGCCTGGACGTTGAGGTGAATAGCCGGTTGTTTTGAAGTGTTGTTTGCAAGTTGACCACTGTTGAAGGTCCTGCTGAGAAGCACTGTTTACATGTGTGTCAGTGACTGTGTGTGTGTGTGTGTTTGTTGGTGTGTGTGTGTGTGTGTGTGTGTGTGTGTGTGTGTGTGTGTGTGTGTGTGTGTGTGTGTGTGTGTGTGTGTGTGTGTGTGTGTGTGTGTGTGCATTTCTGTGTGTGTGTGTGTGTTGTGTGTGTGCGTGTGTTTGTCTGTGTGTGTGTTTGTCAGTGTGTGTTTGTGTTTTCTTGAGTAAAAGTGAGTGACTGGCACTGCCAATGGAAGATGTCCGATGTTGACTGTGACTCATACCAATATTTGTTTAGCCCACAAGTGGCAGGTGTGGACAACGACCGGCTCAGAACCGAACCAGGGAACCAGCAGCCTGGTGGTTCTAGTTCTGTATGGCGACAATGGCCACACGGAGCCCATGGTGATCGGCAATACCTCACAGCTCACCTTCCGATTCACTGAGGGAGAAACACAGGAGTTTGAGGTTTGAATCTTCTTTTGTATTTGTTTTTGTTTTTGTACAGCTGTAATTTGTGTTATGAGAGGGAATGCAGACAATGTCTACAACACCAAAAAACCCAGAAAACTATATAAAGAAGGTGGGGACTTCAGAATGTATTAAACAGTGGTTTTGAGAATTGATGAGCATCTGAAGTTGGTTTGACGAGTAAATCGGTGTTCAAGGTGCAGCTGAAACAGTTGGTTAACAGCGATCAGTACATGTTTTCCTTTGCTAATTCTACACAGTTATCACATGTCAGTCCTATGCTTGCTCTGCATCTTGTTTGTTTTTTGTCAATTAATTGCCTGCATCTCATTTGGTTGGTGGAAAAGGGTGAATAGTCAAAGTTTTGTAAGTGGTTTTGCGCTGTTGAATACAGTCTTATATTTTAAATTTTGATATTTCATCGGATCATATGAAGTGATACATATCCAGTGCTATATCACCTCATTGGATCATATGATGCATATATATATATATGAGAGAGAGAGTGAGAGAGAGAGAGAGAGAGAGAGAGAGAGAGAGAGAGAGAGAGAGAGAGAGAGAGAGAGAGAGACAGACAGACAGACACACACACACACACACACACACACACACACACACACACACACACACACACACACACACACACACACACACACACACAACAAAAAGTCATCTGAATGTTTTGTTAACATGTTGTGAGTCTTGATTTATGCAACTGCTTAATTGTGTTTCAGACTAAGTTGCTGAGTTCAGTTCACACAGCTTTCATTTTCGTTTCACTGCAGGGTTCAGGATTCCAGACAGGGACAGTGATGATGATGGTGATGATGATGCTGGTAATGATGATGACGATGAATGTTTGTGGCAGGCTGGCACTGACGTGGATGTTGGCAAGTTGTACAAAGTGCGCGTGGGTTTCCATGGCGATGGCAAGGAGTGGTATTCTAACTTCTCTCAGAGTCCATCCTGGTATCTGGAGCGGGTGAGACTGCCACTGTTTTTATTTCAATATTACTATACATAGACCCCTCCCTCCTCTCCCCTCCATCCTGTTTCTGTTTCAGTATTACTATACAGAGACCCCCCCCCCCGCCCCCCCCCCCCCCCCCCCCCCCCGTCCGTCCCCCCCCCTCCCGTCCCTTTCTTTTCAGTATACTATACAGAGACAACCCCCCCCCCCTCCTGTTTCTGTTTCAGTTTACTATACAGAGACCCCTCCCCCCCCCCCCCCCCCCCCCCGTCCATCCTGTTTCTGTTCAGTATTACTATACAGAGACAACCCCCCCCCCCCCCCCTCCTGTTTCTTCTGATTTAACTATACAGAGACAACCCCCCCCCCCCCCCCCCATCCTGTTTCTGTTTCAGTATTACTATACAGAGACACCCCCCCCCCCCCCCCCCCCACCCTGTTTCTTTTCAGTATTACTATACAGAGACAACCCCCCCCCCCCCCCCCATCCTGTTTCTGTTTCAGTATTACTATACAGAACAACCCCCCCCCCCCCCCCCCCCCCATCCTGTTTAGTTTTATTACTATCAGAGACAAACCCCCCCCCCCCCCCCACAATCCTGTTTTTATTTCAGTATTACTATACAGAACAACCCCCCCCCCCCCCCCCCATCCCTGTTTCTGTTTCAGTATTACTATAGCAGACATCCCCCCCCCCCCCCCATCCTCTTGCTTCGTAACTAACAGAGACAACCCCCCCCCCCCCCCCCCCCTCCATGTTTTCTCAATTTACAGAGACAACCCCCCCCCCCCCCCATCCTGTTTCTGTTTCAGTATTACTATACAGAGACAACCCCCCCCCCCCCCCCCCATCCTGTTTCTGTTTCAGTACTTACATACAGAACCCCCCCCCCCCCCCCCCATCCTGTTTCTGTTTCAGTATTACTATACAGACAACATCCCCCCCCCCCCCCCCATCCTGTTTCTTTTCAGTTACTATACAGAGACAACCCCCCCCCCCCCCCCATCCTGTTTCTGTTTCAGTATTACTATATCAAGAAAACCCCCCCCCCCCCATCCTGTTTCTGTTTCAGTATTACTATACAGAGACCCCCCCCCCCCCCCCATCCTGTTTCTGTTTCAGTATTACTATACATGACAACACCCCCCCCCCCCCCCCCCCCATCCTGTTTCTGTTTCAGTATACTATACAGAGACAATCCCCCCCCCCCCCCCCCCCATCCTGTTTCTGTTTCAGTATTACTATACAGAGACACCCCCCCCCCCCCCATCCTGTTTCTGTTTCAGTATTACTATACAGAGACAACCCCCCCCCCCCCATCCTGTTTCTGTTTCATTTACTATACAGAGACAACCCCCCCCCCCCCCCCCATCCTGTTTCTGTTTCAGTATTACTATACAGAGACAACCCCCCCCCCCCCCCCCCCCCCATCCTGTTTCTGTTTCAGTATTACTTCATGGGGACCCCCATGCCCACCCCCACCCCCATCATTTGTAGTTTGGTATCACTACACAGATATATGGTTACCTCCTCTTTTGGTGAACTGTCATCTTCTATCTTTTTTCTCTTCTTATCTGTCTTCTTTGTAAATATGTGCTCCTGACAAAGACAGTTTTGTTGAAACTGTTGCAGCCGTTGTGTGTCTGGTCTGTTCCCCATCATTTTTTGCAGTACTGTCAGTTTAAACTTACTGTAAGAGGGTGGTTTGAAAAGTGGTCTGAAAAGAACAACAGTCACCCTGTTTCTGTTGTTGGGCATAGCTTGTGTGACTGCGCCAGGTGCCTGTGGTTATCACAGTGTGGTGTTTGAACGAACCATGCGCTGACCCACAGCTTGTATCAGGTCTTAGACTGACAGAATGTGCCTGATCCCCCAATGAAATGAATGGGAGCTTGTCTTCCAGCATGCCACCCCACCCCCCACCCCCCACCCCCCTTCCCCCCCTCCAATGTGAAATGATGAAATGAGTGCCATGTTTTCCAACATGCCCCCACCACCGAAATGATGAAGGGATCACCTGTGTGTTGCAGCTGAAGGTGCAGGAGGTGAGCAGCGGGCGGCAGTACGTCTTTGAAGCCAAGCGGTGGCTGCGTGTGGACCACCACCACGACCACTGGCGCGAGTTTCCCGTCTACACCAGGGACGAGGAGGACATGCTGCAGGGTCAGTTCCTGGTGGACCGGACCATGACGTGATGGACCGGACCATGATGTGATGGGCTGGACCATGATGTGATGCACAGGACCATGATGTGACGGGCTGGACCATGACATGACGCATTAGACCATGACGTGATGCACTGGACCATGATGTGATGCACTGGACCATGATGTGATGGGCTGGACCATGACGTGATGCACTGGACCATGACGTGACAGACTGGACCATGATGTGATGGACTGGACCATGACATGACGCACTGGACCATGACGTGATGCACCGGACCATGATATGGCAGACTGGACCATGACATGATAGACTGGAACATGACGTGATGGATTGGACCATGATGTGATGGACTGGATCATGACATGACAGACTGGACCGTGATATGATGCACTGGACCATGACATGATGGACTGGACCATGACATGACAGACTGGACCATGATGTGATGGCCTGGACCATGACATGATGGACTGGATCATGACATGACAGACTGGACCATGACTTGGTGGACTGGAGAATGGCATGGCAGACTGGACAATGACATGACAGACTAGACCATGACTCAGTGGACTGGACGATGACATGATGGACTGGACAATGACACGATGGACTGGTGCATGACAGTTCTGACTAGACCTTGACACTAGACTAGACCATGACAGCACTGACTGGACTATGACAGTATACCTGACTGGACCACGATGCAAGACTCGACCATGGCAGTGACTGGACCATGATGCAAGACTGGACCATAACTGGACCATGATGCAAGACTGGACCATGACAGTGACTGGACCATGAAGCAAGACTGGACCATGACAGTAACTATGTGAGAGCATTGCGAATTTGCTGTCATTTTCACCGCTCTCTGCCCAGCATTACATGTCAGCCTTGTTCCTACAGTTTCTTCACGGTGCCTTGCTCTGCACCTCAAAGTCCACTGCAAACAAACGTGAACAGACTTGGTGACCCAGAGCTACTGTGGGTGTAGCCTGTGCAGGTAGACTGCGGGGCTTGTGTTGCTCTACACCTCATTCATTAAAGCTTTTCTTCTTCTCTCCAGTCCACGACTACTTTGTGGAGGTGTACACAGGGGACAAGTTTGGTGCTGGCACTGATGCCAATGTCTACCTGGAGATCTGTGGTGATCGCGGTGACACCGGCCAACGTCACCTTCATGGCACCAGAACCGATGGGAAAATGTTTGAAAGGAAAATGGTGAGATTGGGCCTTTTTTTGTGATTTTTATTACTACAATTATACTTGCCTTGGATATCTTTAAAAAAAAATCATACGCATGTTATTTATTGGAAATATATTGACTGAAAGAAAAACAAATTGGAGTATCTGTACAAGAAGCATACTAGTTGTACAGAAGTTGGTGTTTTGTCTGACATTCAGAATACTGTTCTGTTTAGGGATGATGACAGCGCCATGTTTCTGTTCTATTTTTAGCATGATGTGTTCTTGCTGGAGGCAGTTGACCTTGGTCATCTGCGCACTGTGAAGGTCAGCCACGACGGTTCGGAAGCTGGCTCAGGCTGGTTCCTGGACAGGATTACTGTGAAACAGTCACAGGATGCAAAGGAGAAATACGTGTTCAATTGTGACAGGTGAGTACATGCTGATGTGACATTGTACTGCATAATGCTGTTTAGATGCATGTTCACTGTTCATCTGATGATGATGATGCACACATCAGTTAAAGTATTGTGAATTTTGCTTATTGTACTTATGAATCTACACACAACAACATTGTCATCAGCAGGCAACACACACCCACGCACACACACACGCACACACGCACACACGCACACACACACACACACACACACACAGATTCAGGCAAGCCTCATTTAGGGGGATAAACTCCCTGTGTTATGAAGTTCTTTCCAACATCCACATGGAAGCACACAGATGATGCATGATAGTAGCAGAATAATGAGAATGGGGATTGTGGCTCCTGATGGAAGAAGATCTGGTGTCCTTCAACAGGTGGCTGGACGTGGACGAGGACGATGGGCTGCTGGAGAGAGAGCTGCCTCTGACCGGTGTGGTCAGCGACGAACCCGAGGCCTCGCCACCTAAAGGTCAGCGTCCAGTCTGTGTCTTTCTTCTCACCCTCTTTTTCCGCCTGGTGAAGTCGCTGGGAATTGAATGCAGAAAATGGTGGAGTGTGAAAGGCTTGTGGGTAGTTCTGCAGTTGTGCAGGACCTATGACAGGGCAGTCGTGTCGATGAAGACTGTGGACAGACATGGGCAGAAGCAATGGAATGTTTTTTTAGCTGGTCTCCAGAAGGAATGCAGGAGAAGGGGTACGCTGGTTTAGCAATGGAGAGGTGGGGCTCTTGTGTCTTACTTGATTTCAGGGTAGTTGAAAGATCAGTTTTGGACCTGATCATAGTTCACTGCTGGACTGGTGCCTGTTTTACAGTTCAGTGCTGGATTGGTGCCTGTTTTACAGTTCAGTGCTGGACTGGTGCCTGTTTTACAGTTCAGTGCTGGATTGGTGCCTGTTTTACAGTTCAGTGCTGGACTGGTGCCTGTTTTACAGTTCAGTGCTGGACTGGTGCCTGTTTTACACTTCAGTGCTGGACAGGTGCCTGTTTTACAGTTCAGTGCTGGACTGGTGCCTGTTTTAGCAGTTGAGTGGGACGCAGTGATGACATGTTTTGTTTTTTAGCGGTTGAGTTGGTTGTTTATGATGACCTGTTTTGTTTTTAGAAGTTGGGTAAGTGGTATGTGATGATGACATGTTTTGTGTTTAGTGGGTAAGTGGTATGTGATGATGACATGTTTTTTGTTTAGCAGTTAAGTGGTATGTGATGATATGTTTTGTGTTTAGTGGGTAAGGGGTATGTGATGATGACGTGTTTTGTGTTTAGTGGGTAAGGGGTATGTGATGATGACATGTTTTGTGTTTAGTGGGTAAGTGGTATGTGATGATGACATGTTTTGTGTTTAGTGGGTAAGGGGTACGTGATGATGACATGTTTTGTGTTTAGCGGTGAAGTGGGAGGTCATTGTTATGACGGGTGCTGTGGTTGAAGCCGATACGGATGCCAAAGTGACGCTGACTGTCTTTGGTGACAAGGGCAGCTTTGGTCCTCATCCACTGGAGTTGCCTGAAGGCACGTTCAACATCGGTCAGACCGATTCCTTCAACGTGAGTCAGCTTACCATTGATGTCAACCATTCCGTTGTGTAATAATCACAATGATACACAAACTTTCTGTGTGCTGTTCCCAGCTGAGTGAGCTCGGCATGCTTGTTGACGTACATGTGCTTGATATATCAGTTAACATGTGATACACACATCTCTACATATCAGTGAAGCATACCAACGTATACATGCAATCACACAGCATTACCATACATATTAATACATGCAATCACACAACATTACCATACATATTAATACATGCAATCACTCAGCATTGCCATACATATGAATGCATGCAATCACACAGCATTACCATATATATGAATACATGCAATCACACAGCATTACCATACATATTAATACATGCAATCACACAGCATTACCATACATATTAATACATGCAATCACACAGCATTACCATATATATGACTACATGCAATCACACAGCATTACCATATATATGAATACATGCAATCACACAGCATTACCATACATATGAATACATGCAATCACACAGCATTACCATACATATGAATACATGCAATCACACAGCATTACCATACATATTAATACATGCAATCACACAGCATTACCATACATATTAATACATGCAATCACACAGCATTACCATACATATTAATATGTACTCATGAGCTGTCAGAATGGCTACAATCTTACCATCTCGTGAGCTGTGAAAAGGCTGTAATTTCATAAACTGTGAAAAGGCTAACATCTTGTGAGCTCTGAAATTTCTGTCATTTCATAAACTGTGAAAAGGCTAAAATCTTGTGGGCTCTGAAAAGGCTGTAATTTCATAAACTGTGAAAAGGTTAACATCTCGTGAGCTCTGAAAAGGCTGTAATTTCATAAACTGTGAAAAGGCTAACATCTCGTGAGCTCTGAAAAGGCTGTAATTTCATAAACTGTGAAAAGGCTAACATCTTGTGAGCTCTGAAATGGCTGTAATTTCATAAACTGTGAAAAGGCTAAAATCTTGTGAGCTCTGAAATTTCTGTAATTTCATAAACTGTGAAAAGGCTAAAATCTTGTGGGCTGTGAAAAGGCTGTAATTTCATAAACTGTGAAAAGGCTAACATCTGGTGAGCTGTGAAAAGGCTAAAGTCTGACCTCATCACACTTGTGTGTTTTCCTGTGGAGTGAGGCCACAGCCGTAATGTGTAGGAGATAGAAACTGCCTCACTGGCAGCAGAATGGTGGTGGTCAGCTGATTTAAAGAAGCTGTTGACTGCATTCAGATCACCCTGGACCCGGACAAGGTGGGCAAGATCCAGAAGATCCGCTTGCAGCACGACAACTCCGGGGACTCTCCAGACTGGCTTGTCACCAAGGTAACGCCATTTGACCTTGAAGTATAAACCCGCCTTGGTCCTTTAATGCCACATTCATATGTAATAATAATGATAATATTGATAATAAAGGGGGGAGTTGTGGGGCGCCCTTACCTCCTGATGTGTGTGTGGGGGGGGGGGGGGGGGGATGCTCACGGCATTGTACAGTGACAGTAGAACTTGAGTACAAACAAAGACAAGGTGGCATAGTACATTGCAAATAAATAAGAATGCAATCATAGTAATTAAAGTATTTTTACAGCACAGAATCTTGTCTGGAGAGACCATTCTAAGCACATACAGGCACACAGGTATATATTATGCAGGCACACAGGCATATATTATGCAGGCACCTGCACACCTGAGTCAGCACTCTACACAGTTTATAGCCAACTGAAACAGATGTCATTACAGGGACTTGCAGCAGAAGAGAGTACATTTAGTGCATGCTGGTGTGAATGTTAAGGAAGTATGCTGGTGTGAATGTTAAGGAAGTATGCTGGTGTGAATGTTAAGGAAGTATGCTGGTGTGAATGTTAAGGAAGCATGCTGGTGTGAATGTTAAGGAAGCATGCTGGTGTGAATGTTAAGGACGCATGGTGGTGTGCATGTTAAGGAAGCATGACAGTGTGAATATTAATGTGGCATGATGTTGGGGAAGCATGATGGTGTGAATGTTAACAAAGCATGGTGCTGAGAATGTTAACGAAACATGAAGGTGTGATTGTTAAGGAAGCATGATGGTGTCACTGTTAATGAAGCATAATGATGTGGAAGCATGATGGTGTGAATGTTAACAAAGCATGATGGTGTGAATTTTAACAATGATGGTGTGAATGTTAAGGAAGCATGGTGGTGTGAATGTTAATGAGGCTTGATGGTGTGAATGTTAACAAAGCATGATGGTGTAAATGTTAACAATGATGGTGTGAATGTTAAGGAAGCATGGTGGTGTGAATGATAATGAGGCATGATGGTGTGGATGTTAACAAAGCATGATGGTGTGAATGTTAACAATGATGGTGTGAATGTTAAGGAAGCATGGTGGTGTGAATGTTAACAAAGCATGTTGGTGTGATCTTTAACGAAGCAGCAGGTTGGGTTCAGATAAACAGGGAGTTTGTCTGACTTGTGTTTGCAATCAAAGTGCATGCTTTTTACAAATGGATGGAGTGTTTACTGGTTTGTTAACTGCGGAGTGATGTTATGTTCTGTGTTAGGTGCTCATGAAAAGTGAGACTGGCGACAACTTGGAGTTCCCTGTGGATCGCTGGCTGTCGTACAGCCGCAAGAATGAAGACGCCCCGTCCGACATTGTGTTTGAGGCAGCCGCCGAGTGGCCCGGCGAAGAACCTTTGCAAAGTAGGCCCTGAGGATTTGACAGCATGTGTTGTGAACCTGTCCTTTTTGTGCCTCGTGCTTTCTATTTCTCTCTTTCGTTCTGGTTCACATTAATCGTGTGGTGGTACATGATCTTGGCAAAGTGACAATGGAGCCAGACATACCTCAGAGGGAACATTACCATATGGCCTGGTTCATGGAGCATTCATTTAATTGTCAGCAAATAAGCCGACAAGTAGTAACTCACACGTGTAATAACTGCATGCAAATGGTAAATCAGAAGGCTGCCTTGTACGTGTCTGCTGCAGCTTTCTTACCCTGGGGAAAGTGGCTGTATTTGAAATGTAGGCACACACACACACACACACACACACACACACACACACACACACACACACACACACACACACACACACACACACACATACATACACGCATGCATGCACGTGCATACACACACACACACACACACACATACACACAAAGATTCAAAGAATGCTGAAAGCCAGAATTGCATAGTTTTTAATCTGTTTGGACCTAACACAGCAAACACTGAACAAGCCCACTTCAGAGTTCTGTGAATAAAATAATGCAAAATGCTTGTGGCCTGCATTGCATGTTTTTTGCATCTTCATCCCAGTTATATAGATTGGCTAGCTAATTGGCTAGTTAACTGGTTTAGTCTGTTCATATTCATTTGCTGTGTATGTTCATATGCTTTAAACTGAATTTTTGCATTTGATGCCAGAATTTCGTGTGAGCCTTTTTCTGTCAACCTCCGAGGGTCAGTGTTTTGGCAGCAGTTGAAGACTAGAGCACTGTGTCCAGAATGCTTTGACAGACATGAAAAACTCCATTGAAACCAGCCTTGTCACCCGGTTGCCGTGCTTACCACTGCACAGAACCCGTTTTGCTTCTGTCCAGAACACCGGTACCTGGTGAAGACGGTGACACCAAACGACTCCGGGGCTGGAACTGACGCTGACGTTTATGTGATGCTGGTTGGCAGTCTTGGGGACTCCGGAATCAGGGAACTCAAACAGAACTTGGAGGAACGCAGCAAGTTCCAGCCTGGATCGGTCAGTGTCTTCATGCCCATGTGGTGGTGGTGGTGGCGGGCTTGGATCCTGTTCTACACGACGTAGAATCTGTTCTACCTTTTCTATCCTGTTCTTTTACAAGCAAGTTATTTCTGCGGAGCAAGAAAGATATGATACTTATGCCTTGCATATGTAGTCTGTGCACAGCAGTCAACAGGTTTTGACATCATTTCATTTTGGAAAATATCTGTATGTGTTGTACGAGGGAAAATGATCTCCAGTTGAAAAGACTGTGCATGTGCTGTAAACATTGTATCCAGTCAGTTCAAAAATAGATTGTGCAAGACCAATACAGTTGAAAGTTTACACCCTTATTCGAAAATGAGTCCTGTAGAAATGCTTATTGTAGACTAGAGATTTCCTGGTCTTCATTTAAAACTTGCAAGAACACTTACGTAAATGTGTGTGAATATCATCTGTTTGTCGTGCAAGATGTCTGAAACTTCTCATTTTTGCAGCAAAGTAAGTCTGGTCAATTCATGGGACTAGATTTTGTGTGTGCAGACGGATTCCTTTGTGATTGAGGCGGTGGACCTGGGAAGGCTGGAGAAGGTGGTGATTGGTCTGAAGAATCCAGGTTTCGGGTCGTCATGGAAACTGCAGTGTGTCATCGTCCGGGTGTCGGAGAAAGAAAGCTTCGTCTTCCCTTGGGGAAAGTGAGTGATGAAAGTGTTCACCACACAGTTACAGGGGGGAAAGTGAGTGATGAAAGTGTTCACCACACAGTTACAGGGGGAAAGTGAGTGATGAAAGTGTCCACCACACAGTTACAGGGGGAAAGTGAGTGATGAAAGTGTTCACCACACAGTTACAGGGCAAGGCAGGTTGGCCTGAAAGCATAGAAACTGTGCCAACCTTTCCTTTTGTGGGCTTTGTGAGGTGGTTCTGTCAGTGATATTTACATGACAGGAGTGCTTCTGTTGCTTGGAATTTCAACTCCACGGGGCGCAGCCATGTTGGTTTAGAGCACAAAAGGCAGGCTGATGATGCGTTAGACACTCGTGTCATATGGCGGCCTTGTTCATGACGTCACTGACACAGACGGCCAGACACACAATGGCAGTGGTCACGGCTGTGCCTTTGGAACTTTCAGATATTGATTTTTTAACAAACTAGACTATAAACTGAAAAACGCGTGTGAGGTTGTTTTTTTCCTTAGACATGTTTCGGTGGGGAAGTTGTAATGGTGGTGGCTGCAGTCTCTTTGTCTTAAGGTGGGTTCTTCTGTATGTTCTCTTGTACCGCATTGCATGGACCTGAACTTTTTTCCTGCAGATTCCTCAACGACGAGAACCCAGAAGCAGAAATCTTGCTGGCCGAGGTGGTTGATGACTACACGGAGCCAGAGATCACAGGTTTGACTCCAAGGGACACGGAACCCAACAGCACAAGAAGCCCACAAAACAGTGGCAGAAACTCGCGGCCGCCCTCAGGCCCGACTTCGGTTGCGGGATCAGGGCAGGGAGACACTGCCAGGACTGACGGGTGACAGTGACACTGATGACACTGTACTGACACACCTCCAGGACTGATGGGTGACAGTGACACCGGTGACACACCACCAGGACTCAAACAGAACTGACAGGCAACAATGACACCGATGACACACCACCAGGACTGATGGCTGACAGTGACACCGATGACATTGTATTGACACACCACCGGGACTGATGGCTGACAGTGACACCGATGACATTGTATTGACACACCACCGGGACTGATGGCTGACAGTGACACCGATGACTTTGTATTGACACACCACCAGGACTGACGGGTGACAGTGACACCGATGATGCTGTATTGACACACCACCGGGACTGACAGATGACAGTGACACTGATGACACACCACCAGGATGGCAGTGACACCGATGACACTGTATTGACACACCACCAGGACTGACAGGTGACAATGACACTGATGATACTGTATAGACACACCACCAGGACTGACAGGTGACAGTGACACCAACGACACTGTATTGACACACCACCTGCGTACACCTTTAAAAGTCTACAACCCATCAGATAACTGTGACCTTACTCCACATTTGAACTCATCACTTTACTGACATTGCTGAGGTGTTAACTCAGGCTGGAAGACGGAAATGGCTGACTTTGAATTGGAAGTCACCGTCTGGATACTTTGGTGATTTGTTGCCTTGCTCCCAATTGATTTGATTGTTCTCAGGCAGCTGTTGTACAGTTCATAAATACATGCACTGATGTGGTCACTGCGTCCGCTGTTTGCTGTCCCATTACTGGCCTCTTTACAGAATGGCTGGCAGGTAACGAAAAACACTCAGGTGTCAAACCTTCTAAATACAGGCTGTGACTACAGAAATGAAAATGTCACTTTTCTGAAGACAGATTGATTGAAATGAACCAAAAAGAGAAGAGACCTGATAGCAGCCCATCGGCGTTATTGCAAGCTACCCATTGCTTTGTTTGATTTTTTGTTGTAAAGGCTGTATACTTGAGATTATATTTTTAGAACTGTATCCATTGTTATTATTGACAATGCTGTTGCCACAAGAAGCTGTGATTTTAAAATGGCAGTTGGTCAGTTTGGATTTATGCTTTATTTTCATATGCACTTTTTATTTGCAGCCCCATACACCACTGCTAGTGTTTGCTTTTGTGCCACAAACAAATTACTATCAATATGACCAGAAAACACAACTGATCACAAATAGTATGGGTTTGATCCATGTCTGGTAATCTGTAGATTGTTAAAAGTAAGATTCCTAACTGTTGATTATAACTGTCTTTTAGATTGTTAAAAACTTAGTTCTTTACTGCTGGTTAAATTTGTCTTTTAGATTGTTAAAAATAAAATTCCTAACTGTTGGTTATATCTGTTTTTTAGATTGTTAAAAATAAAATTCCTAACTGTTGGTTATATCTGTTTTTTAGATTGTTAAAAATAAAATTCCTAACTGTTGGTTATATCTGTCTTTTAGATTGTTAAAAACTAAATTCCTTACTGCTGGTTATATCTGTTTTTTAGATTGTTAAAAATAAAATTCCTAACTGTTGGTTATATCTGTTTTTTTCCTGTTCCTGCTTGGGCATGTTAACATTGTTGTACTTGCATTCCTAACTGTTGGTTATATCTGTTTTTTCCTGTTCCTGCTTGGGCGTGGTAACATTGTTGTACTTGCCAGAACACCGTCTCTGAGCTTTGTTTTTTCTCGTCTAAAAAGATGGTTTTATGATTGCCAAAATGTTGTACACTTAATGGAATTTGTTGTTGTTGTTACAGCTTAAATGGTTTATTCAGGTTATTTATCACAGATGCACAGTGATTTATTTAATGCTTTAGATTTTGAGCCGTCAGATTTGTTGACCCATTTCCTCTCTGCTAAACTATAACCATAGCTGAACTATAAAACTTTAGGAGCTTGTTGTATTTGACTTGGATCTGATTGTACTGTGGGTATAGCAAGGTGGGTTGTTCTTCTTCTTCTGTTGATCATCCACCGTCATCTTGTTGACGATTCTGATGATGTTCAGAGTGTTTGTAAGAAGAGGCATCCATCATGGTGGAGGCGTTTGTTTTGACTCGTTTTGCAAGACTAAATAAGTTGTTTTTGTGACTAAACTAAGTTTGATTTTGTGATGAAACATTTATTTCTATGACTGTTTCTATGACTGGATATAATTTTTATTTTTTTGTGACTAAACCATTATTTTTGCAACAACAAAACACATTAGTTTTTGTGACTAAACATCGTGTACTTTTGTGACTGTATAAATATTATGCTTCTTTGTGTAACTGTACGTGTTTATGCGTCTAAACAGTATATTTGTGTCTGTGACTGAAACCATGTTTTTTCTCTCGGACACCCTCCTCATCCTCTGAGTGGGTCGTAGTTGGTGTGTACAGACTGTAGGGGACTGACCCATGGTGAGTCCCACACGGAACCTTGCCATATGTGTATGCAGCAGTATTGATGTAAGGGAAACATTGGCCATTATTCTTGCTGAACCCTCTTGCTTGGACCGTTTGTAATGGGCAAGATTTTGCTGATAAATGTGTGCATATCCTTGCATTGATGAAATTGCTGTTTGCCTGAAGAGATGTTCCTACTTGCGTTGATGAAATTAATATTTGCTTGAGGATATGTTCTTACTTACATTGATGAAATCAATATTTGCTTGAGGATATGTTCTTGCATTGATGAAATCAACATTGGCCAGAGGATATGTTCCTATTTGCATTGATGAAATTAATATTTGCTTGAGGATATGTTCCTATTGGCATTGATGAAATTAATATTCGCTTGAGGATATGTTCTTACTTACATTGATGAAATCAATATTTGCTGAAGGATATATTCCTGCTTGCATTATTGAAATAAACATTTGCCTGAGGATAATTATTTTCCTGCAAACATTAATGAAACTGATATTTTTCTGGTGGCATGTCTCACACTTTGTTTTGAGACAGAACCTCTTGAAATCCCCCCCCCCCCCCCCCCCCCCAACCATATGTATGCTGGGTCAGACTTCAGGATGAAGTTTTTAATCAGACTTGAAGTCCCCCAGCTGACTGGATGTCAGGGATGAAGGAAGTTGCTGGGAAAGTGGGCCTGGCCATTCCTGGAAAGAGCAGCTGATAGACTGATTGTTGTTACCCTGCTGTTGTTGTTGGTGTCTTAATGCCGTGACTGATTCCATTGGAGCATGGTCATATGACCACAACGTGTACCATGAGTTGCTGTGGGAACAGACCATGATGTCATAGCTGAACATCTTATTGTGTCATTTAGGTTTCAAACTTGCTCCAGTCTCATCTGATTTTGATCGGGGTCATATGATAGCCAAAGAAAATCACTTGTCATGTAAATTATACTTCATAGGCATTGTTGGTTAGCTGTCTTTGATCTAGTAAACCGAGACTACAAACACCACAAAAGATAGTGCATATTATTCTTACTGCCATCGGTGTCATCTCATGAAAGGTGATGTAACAGCTTTCCTTCTTTAAGCTCCAAGAAGGTACAATAATAATGCTTCCAGTGCTGTGGTCTTTCTGTTGCTGATGTCAATCAGTGCACGAAGGTGTGTCAAGGCGTGCTCCATGACGTCTGTTGGTGACCTGTTACATCATGTTACCGTCATATGACCATGTTTGAAAATGGATCAGGATTGTTCTATTTGACAATGGCTGTTGATATTTTATCCTTACAGATTCTTGGTAGACACTGTTGTGTTGATACAGACTCTGGGACAAAGCCAGTACAAAGGGTCTCACTGCATATGTGTGTTAGCACATTTGGGTGGGTGAGTGGGGTTGTATTAGTTGGATTATGACTGTAAGAAAATTATGTGAAACTGGTGTTTTAGCGCTCTCTCTCTCTCTCTCTCTCTCTCTTTCAGTGTAAAACTTGTTTTTGTGTCACCAGTTGTGCTCAGTTGGTTATGAAATTGTGAATCAGTAACATAAACATCAACTACTCAACAATGTGTACCTTTATGTCAGCAAAGCATATTAATCTGTGATTTGGTATTGCATATTAGTTGACATTATCAGCGATTTTTAGGGATACTGTAACAGCCCAGGTTTTTGCATTTTGATTTTTTTCTGCAAACTCGTTTCACAGAGTTTGTTTTCTCTCATGGTTCACCGCTGAGAGGCTGGAACCGGTTTCTTCTCTTCTGGCGTCTGAATGTTTACATTCCGCACACTGGTGTTGGTTAACATGGGGAAAGCACTCTACTCCTGAGACAGAATTTTGACGCAGTTCATTGAAGGAGCATGCATCAAGTTTCACTGACAACGGTGTCAGTGACTTTGTAACAGATTACTGTGTCTCTGTAAACAGATTAGTGAATGTCTCTCTCTGTAAACAGATTAGTGAATGTCTCTGTAAACAGATTAGTCTCTGTAAACAGATTAATGAGTGTGTCTCTGGAAATGGATATAGTGTTTGCTTCTAAACAGATTTGTGAATGTGTTTAAAAGGTTTGGGGTGTCCCTTTTTAAACAGACTGGTAAACGTGACATCTCTTTAAAGGGATTAGTGAGAGAAAAAAATGGTATCTCTTTGAATGCGTTGCCTCTTCCAATACAAAACATCAAGGCGGCCACACACAAAAATAAAAATAAAATGTGGGAAATGTGGTGGTGCATATTTTTTCACAGATTTTATGCACTCAAGGAATTTGGTAACACATATGAAGTTTCCATGGTGGTAATAGTTTCTTTTTCTTTCTTCTTCTCCTGGGTGTGGGTAATTAAAGCTACCTGAGTTTTTGTAATGTCATGTGCGTTTGTGGGTTATGCAATCAAACTCCAGAATTCATTCACACATTTCTCATTGTTGCTTTTTTTAGACAGTATCTCAGTATTCCATATTGTCTGTCTCAGCATTGCTAAATTCCGTCCAGGTTTTACCCCCCAAAATAATCTTCCAGCGTTTTTATTTTATGACGCGATTTGTTTACAAATACCAGTATCTTGGTTTCAGTTTCCGTCTGTGATATTTTTTTCATCGAATTGCCTGTTTATATCTCATGCTGAATACTTACAGTGTACATGTGTGTAAAAAGTGTACGTATCTGTATCGTTTATGGCTAGCGTAGGCCTGTCAAAGGCGTGGCTTGATGGTATAATTTATTTCAACCAGCGTAGTGGAATGTTGCATTCTGTTGAATTGTTTATGGGGCTAATAAAGGAATTGCTAATGAAGAATCAGCAGCAGTGAGGTCCTGCTTCTCTAGCCTTCCGTCTTTCTACTCCACCCTCTCTCTTTACTCCTTGGTCTCTCTGCCCCTCCCTCTCCCCCCCCCCCCCCCCCCCCACTATTCCCTCCTCCCCCTCTTTCCCCCTCTTCCTGCCCCCCCCCCCTCCCCCCCCCCCCCCACTCCCCTCTACCCACCCTCTTTATATACCCCCTGTCTTTCTCTGTGCCCCCCTCTGCCCCTCCCTCTCCCCCCCCCCCCCCCAACTTTCCCTCTCTCTACCCACCCTCTTTATATACCCCCTGTCTTTCTCTGTGCCCCCTCTGCCCCTCCCTCTCCCCCCCCCCACTTTCCCTTCTCTAACCCTACCCCTCTTCCGTGCCCCCACTGTCCCCCTCTCTACCCCCCCCCACTTCCTTCTTACCACCCTCTGTCCCTTCTTCTCTGTGCCCCCCTCTGCCCCTCCCTCTCCACCCCCCCCCAAACTTTCCCTCTCTCTACCCACCCTCTTTATGTACCCCCTGTCTTTCTCTGTGCCCCCCTCTGCCCTCCCTCTCCCCCCCCCCCCAACTGTTCCCTCTCTCTACCCACCCTCTTTATATACCCCCTGTCTTTCTCTGTGCCCCCCTCTGCCCCTCCCTCTCCACCCCCCCCCCAACTGTTCCCTCTCTCTACCCACCCTCTTTATATACCCCCCGTCTTTCTCTGTGCCCCCTCTGCCCCTCCCTCCCCCCCCCCCCAACTGTTCCCTCTCTCTACCCACCCTCTTTATATACCCCCTGTCTTTCTCTGTGCCCCCTCTGCCCCTCCCTCTACCCCCCCCCCAACTGTTCCCTCTCTCTACCCACCCTCTTTATATACCCCCCGTCTTTCTCTGTGCCCCCTCTGCCCCTCCCTCTCCCCCCCCCCAACTGTTCCCTCTCTCTACCCACCCTCTTTATATACCCCCTGTCTTTCTCTGTGCCCCCCTCTCCCTCTCCCCATCCCTCCTCGTTCCTGTGTTACTTCCCTCTCTGTCTCTATTCCTCTCTGCCTCTCCTCTCTCCTCTCAACTCTCTCTCTCTCCTCTTACTCCTCTCTCTCTGTGCCCCCCTCCTCTCTGCCCTGCCTTCTCTGCCTCTTCCTCTCTCATACCCTCCCTCTCTTTACTCCTCCATCTCTCTGCCCCTCCCTCTCTTTACTCCTCCATCTTCTCTGCCCCTTCCCTCTTTACTCCTCCATCTCTCTGCCCCTCCCTCTCTTACTCCTCCATCTCTCTGCCCCTTCCCTCTCTTTACTCCTCCATCTCTCTCTGCCCCTCCCTCTTTACTCCTCCATCTCTCTGCCCCTCCCTCTCTTTACTCCTCCATCTCTCTGCCCCTCCCCTCTTTACTCCTCCATCTCTCTGCCCCTCCCTCTCTTTACTCCTCCATCTCTCTGCCCCTCCCTCTCTTTACTCCTCCATCTCTCTGCCCCTCCCCTCTTTACTCCTCCATCTCTCTGCCCCTCCCTCTCTTTACTCCTCCATCTCTCTGCCCCTCCCTCTTTACTCCTCCATCTCTCTGCCCCTCCCTCTTTACTCCTCCATCTCTCTGCCCCTCCCTCTCTTTACTCCTCCATCTCTCTGCCCCTCCCTCTTTACTCCTCCATCTCTCTGCCCCTCCCTCTCTTTACTCCTCCATCTCTCTCGCCCCTCCTCTCTTTACTCCTCCATCTCTCTGCCCCTCCCCTCTTTACTCCTCCATCTCTCTCTGCCCTCCCTCTCTTTACTCCTCCATCTCTGCCCCTCCCTCTCTTACTCCTCCATCTCTCTGCCCCTCCCTCTTTACTCCTCCATCATCTCTGCCCCTCCCTCTCTTTACTCCTCCATCTCTGCCCCTCCCTCTTTACTCCTCCATCTCTCTGCCCCTCCCTCTCTTTACTCCTCCATCTCTCTGCCCCTCCCTCTCTTTACTCCTCCATCTCTCTGCCCCTCCCTCTTTACTCCTCCATCTCTCTGCCCCTCCCTCTCTTTACTCCTCCATCTCTCTGCCCCTCCCTCTTTACCTCCTCTCCTCTCTTCCCCTCCCCTCCCTCTTTACTCCTCCATCTCTCTGCCCTTCCCTCTCTTTACTCCTCCATCTCTCTGCCCCCTCTCCCTCTTTACTCCTCCATCTCTCTGCCCCTCCCTCTTTACTCCTCCATCTCTCTGCCCCTCCCTCTTTACTCCTCCATCTCTCTGCCCCTCCCTCTTTACTCCTCCATCTCTCTGCCCCTCCTCTCTTTACTCCTCCATCTCTCTGCCCTCCCTCTCTTTACTCCTCCATCTCTCTGCCCCTCCCTCTCTTTACTCCTCCATCTCTCTGCCCCTCCCTCTCTTTACTCCTCCATCTCTCTGCCCCTCCCTCTTTACTCCTCCATCTCTCTGCCCCTCCCTCTTTACTCCTCCATCTCTCTGCTCCTCCCTCTTTACTCCTCCATCTCTCTGCCCTTCCCTCTCAGTACCCCCATCTCCTCCCTCTCTCCATTTCCTATCAACCCTTCCCCCTGTCTACCAGACTCTCTCTACCTCCTTCTCATCTCGCCTCAACCCTTCCCTCTCTTTATCTCCAGATGTGTGTGTGTGTGTGTGTGTGTGTGTGTGTGTGTGTGTGTGTGTGTGTGTGTGTGTATGTGTGTGTGTGTGTTTATGAGTGTGTGTGTGTGTGTTTATGAGTGTGTGTGTGTGTGTGTGTGTGTATGTGAGTGTGTGTGTGTGTGTGTGAGTGTGTGTGTCTGTGTGTAAAGACAGCTAGAGCTGACAAGAGCCAGAAGCCAGAACGACGGCGTATAATTATGATACAGAAACCAAAGCGTTGTCTTTGGCCAGAATTGTAATTCCTCCGACGTTGACCTGTCATGCTAAACAATAACACGTACATGCCAAGATTTTATTGCCTTTCTTTTTACTGTTGAATTGCAGAATTTTAAAATACATTTGCTGACCCTTCTCTGACCCCACCCACACAATCGCAGGTAACGACAATAATAACGGACACTATTAAAAAAGCCAACCCTGCGGATCAAGGACAAGAGAACAAACAAGTATAACGAGATAAAGATTATGATCAATTTAGCATACAACAAGTAATGCACATTTCAACACAGGTAGTAAAAAACAAAAACAAAAAAACACTGTTCAAACAGGAATGATTGCTTGCACTATTCATACACACACACACACACACACACACACACACACACACACACACACACAACACACTGTACAGACCGACAGGGTGAGGGACAGTGTAATTTAATATTTGGAGGAGAGAAATGTCTTGAGTCTGTTTTTGAAAGAAGAGAGAGTAGCACAGCACAGTGCCTGATATTGTGGGGAGGGAAGTGCATGTGTTGGATTGGTGAATAGCCGGGGAAGCGGTGGTTTAAAAAGACCAGAGGGGCAGAACGAGAGGTTGAATTGTAGCCTAACACATGCAGATTAAGTTGCGGGAGGAGGTGGTTTAAATTAAAAAGATAAGAGGGGCCAGAACCAGAGACTGAGTTGTAGCCTGACACACACAAGCAGTTTTGTATTGCATTCCTTCAGAAATTGGGAGAGACGTGGTGTTGATGGCGTAGTGCTCTGAGAATAAGGCGCGATGCCGAACTCGGGACTTTCTACTTTGGTTGAATAACAAATCCAAACACAAAAACGCTAGCAGTTTTAGAACGCTAGCAGTCATTTTGTTTCAGATTAAAAAAAACTTTTACTTTTTTTCTTCTTTTTTTTTGAATAACAGAGTTAGGAATGCCTGTAAGAACGTCAGCAGTCTAATGTCGACAATGCACCTGAAGTAACCACCGGCTGTTTTCCTGCTGCCTCTGTGAGGTAGCCTGCGACTCAACACAATGTATGTTCAGTTTTGTGCCTTACAGTTCAACGTAGGAAAAAAATCCAACGGTAAAGAGGTGTTTTTATCAAATGAAGGTCACCAGGCAAAACGAATGATAGTTGAACAGCAGACACTAATTTCAGATTTTGCCTCTTCGTTTCTAGATCATGATTCAAAACAGTGTCAATATAGCTCTCTCCATCATACCTGTGTGACTGACAGGACATTAAAATCCTCTCTCTCTCTCTCTCTCTCTCTCTCTCCGTGAGCCCCCCCCCCCCCCCTCTCTCTCTCTCACACTGTCTCTCTCTCCGTGAGCGTCTCTCTCTCTCTCTCTCTCTCTCCCCCTCCCTCCCTCCCCGCCCCTCTAAAACACACCGAGTTAAAGTTCTCAGCATTTTGATGGACGAGCTCATTAACATTTTACAGTAAACGATATTTTAAAAATCAAATCTTGAGACGATCAAAACGCAAAGAACGTGCATTTCGTTGAAGGCTGTCTTCGTTGTCAAGTTTTCTGGGAATGGTCACAAATACACCGTGAACAAACCACGGTTTGTGTCAACAACAGAAACACAGACGTAGGAATGGTACCCACAACAGTCACACGTACCCACACAAACACACCGTGAAGAAACCACGTTTCGTGTCAACAACAGAAACACAGATGTAGGAATGGTACCCACAACAGTCACACGTACCCACACAAACGCACCGTGAACAAACCACGGTTTGTGTCAACAACAGAAACACAGATGTAGGAATGGTACCCACAACAGTCACACGTACCCACACAAACGCACCGTGAACAAACCACGGTTTGTGTCAACAACAGAAACACAGATGTATGATGGCAGCCACACACAGTCACACGTACCCACACAAAACGCGGTTTGTGTCAACAACAGAAGCACAGGTGTATCATAGGAAGGAAAAACACCTGCAATCACATGTACCGACAATAACACGGAGAAGCAGCAATATCATTGAGCTTGAATCAGATCGAGATGCAAAGTTCCAAAACCCGATGAACCTGAACTGCCCATCAACACGGGTCTGGCCACAGGGACAGTCCTGCATTACAGTCGGCAACACCCGGGGTTTCACAGTCCTGCATTACAGTCGGCAACACCCGGGGTTTCACAGTCCTGCATAATAGTCGGCAACACCCGGAGGTTTCACAGTCCTGCATAACAGTCGGCAACACCCGGGGTTTCACAGTCCTGCATAATAGTCGGCAACACCCGGGGGTTCACAGTCCTCCATAACAGTCGGCAACACCCGGAGGTTTCACAGTCCTGCATAATAGTCGGCAACACCCGGGGGTTCACAGTCCTGCATAACAGTCGGCAACACCCGGGGTTTCACAGTCCTGCATAATAGTCGGCAACACCCGGAGGTCTCACAGTCCTGCATAACAGTCGGCAACACCCGGGGGTTCACAGTCCTCCATAACAGTCGGCAACACCCGGAGGTTTCACAGTCCTGCATAACAGTCGGCAACACCCGGGGTTTCACAGTCCTGCATAATAGTCGGCAACACCCGGAGGTTTCACAGTCCTGCATTACAGTCGGCAACACCCGGGGTTTCACAGTCCTGCATTACAGTCGGCAACACCCGGGGTTTCAAAGTCCTGCATAATAGTCGGCAACACCCGGGGGTTCACAGTCCTCCATAACAGTCGGCAACACCCGGAGGTTTCACAGTCCTGCATAATAGTCGGCAACACCCGGGGTTTCACAGTCCTGCATAACAGTCGGCAACACCCGGGGTTTCACAGTCCTGCATAATAGTCGGCAACACCCGGGGGTTCACAGTCCTGCATAACAGTCGGCAACACCCGGGGTTTCACAGTCCTGCATAATAGTCGGCAACACCCGGAGGTTTCACAGTCCTGCATTACAGTCGGCAACACCCGGGGTTTCACAGTCCTGCATTACAGTCGGCAACACCCGGGGTTTCAAAGTCCTGCATAATAGTCGGCAACACCCGGGGGTTCACAGTCCTCCATAACAGTCGGCAACACCCGGAGGTTTCACAGTCCTGCATAATAGTCGGCAACACCCGGGGTTTCACAGTCCTGCATAACAGTCGGCAACACCCGGAGGTTTCACAGTCCTGCATAATAGTCGGCAACACCCGGGGTTTCACAGTCCTGCATAACAGTCGGCAACACCCGGAGGTTTCACAGTCCTCCATAACAGTCGGCAACACCCGGGGTTTCACAGTCCTGCATAACAGTCGGCAACACCCGGGGTTTCACAGCCCTCCATAACAGTCGGCAATATGGTAGAGCAGTGTCAGTTGGCTCCGTGCCCCGTTTCTTCCGCTGATTCCCACGTCAGACCTTCAGTGGAGCACTGGGGTCACGTCAGACCTTCAGTGGAGCACTGGGGTCACGTCAGACCTTCAGTGGAGCACTGGGGTCACGTCAGACCTTCAGTGGAGCACTGGGGTCACGTCAGACCTTCAGTGGAGCACTGGGGTCACGTCAGACCTTCAGTGGAGCACTGGGGTCAAGTCAGACCTTCAGTGGAGCACTGGGGTCACGTCAGACCTTCAGTGGAGCACTGGGGTCACGTCAGACCTTCAGTGGAGCACTGGGGTCACGTCAGACCTTCAGTGGAGCACTGGGGTCACCGTCCCAAGTGGTTTCTGTTCAAGTATCGACTGTGCCAATGGATTCATTCTCTGTCTGACCTCCACATCTCACAGACCACGGCTTTCACTTGATTCCTCAGCAGTACTGTCTAAAGAGGAGTCCTTTGTAATTAAACACAGCAGTACTGTCTAAACAGGCTCAGTCCTTTGTAGTCACTTCTCACCACAGCAGTACTGTCTAAAGAGGAATCCTTCGTAGTCACCACAGCAGTACTGTCTAGAGAGGAGTCCTTTGTAGTCACCACAGCAGTACTGTCTAAAGAGGAATCCTTCGTAGTCACCACAGCAGTACTGTCTAGAGAGGTGCAGTCCTTTGTAGTCATCACAGCTCCGATCGGAGCACTGAGCTCCAACCAATCAAAACGTCACAAACGACACTCCGCCGCGCGAAAAGCTAGAAGAGGGGCCGCCATGTTTGCCCGACACGCCACAGCCAGCACAGCAAGGGAGCGAGGAACCGACTGGTGGACTCCGACCTGAACGTTCAGAGCCGGTCACGGGGCGGGCTGACTGCTGACGACCGAG
>JABMCL010003137.1:852500-877500 GCA_018857735.1 Alviniconcha marisindica | reverse complement strand
ACCGCAGTAGCACGTAAACGATCAAGGTCATTCTACGAAAAGTGCAGGTGGCAGGTTACAACTAAACACACATGCACTATACCTACGTGGCCTTGCACGATGTTTAATGTACATAGAATGTGCCCCGAGACGGAAGCAGTTTCACGTGGCACCAGCCAAGTTACAACAGCGCTGTAAGTACACCACTTCGGTGGATAGTGATTAAAATAATATAATAAAATAAAACATTTTTTAACCACACTTGACGGTGACATCATGGTTTGTTGTTTCCCAAAGCAACTGTTCGTACGTCATGTAGTCATATGACCGTGACCGAGGCTACTGTTCGTACATGATGTAGTCATCTGACCGTGACCGAAGCTACTGTTCGTACATCATGTAGTCGTCTGACCGTGACCGAAGCCACTGTTCGTACATCATGTAGTCGTCTGACCGTGACCCAAGCTACTGTTCGTACATCATGTAGTCGTCTGACCGTGACCGAAGCCACTGTTCGTACATCATGTAGTCGTCTGACCGTGACCCAAGCTACTGTTCGTACATGATTTAGTCATCTGACCGTGACCGAAGCTGCTGTTCGTACATCATGTAGTCGTCTGACCGTGACCCAAGCTACTGTTCGTACATGATTTAGTCATCTGACCGTGACCGAAGCTACTGTTCGTATATGATGTCATCTGACCGTGACCCAAGCTACTGTTCGTACATCATGTAGTCATCTGACCGTGACCGAGGCTACTGTTCGTACATCGTGTAGTCATCTGACCGTGACCGAGGCTACTGTTCGTACATCATGTAGTCATCTGAAAGTGACCGAAGCCACTGTTCGTACATCATGTAGTCATCTGACCGTGACAGAGGCTACTGTTCGTACATCATGTAGTCATCTGACCGTGACCGAAGGGAGATTACAGCCTTTACCCCTCACCCCCCCGCCCCCCTCACCCCGCCCCTTTGTGCAGTCCGTGGCACGGTGACGTACCGGCATGTGCGTGACGTGGCCGTGTATCCGGCGGTTGGCGATGTCCTTGGCGCGCTGCAGGGGCGAGATGTTGTTGTGGGGTCTGAAGGCCGGAAAACTGCGAACCTAGCGACACAAATAACCGTTACTAACGCTGGCACCTGCTTCACTTTGGACATTATTATAATTATGCGCACTTGGTCAAAAGCGCACCTTTAGAAGTATTCCGTTGTGCACCCGAGACACACACAGAGGGGGAGAGAGAGAGAGAGAGGAGAGAGAGAGAGAGAGAGAGAGAGAGAGAGACACACACACACACACACACACACACAGACAGAGACGGAGACAGACAGACAGAGAGAGAGAGACAGAGAGAGAGAGAGGGACAGAGACAGAGACAGACAGAGAGAGAGAGACAGAGACGGAGAGAAACAGAGAAACACACACACACACCATATTTACCGTCATCATCGTCCGTCACCGTCATAATCATTAATGCACGAAGAAAACGAAGAAGACAATAAAACCACCACCATCACCACCACCATCACCACCAACAATGGGACCAACGACAACAGAACTCAGGACGAAGAAAACGACGAAAAGGTCGAAGCGGTAAGAAGAAGAAATGGACGACGACACTGAGCACAAGGACGACAGCGACAAGACAACAGCCAGCAGGCAACACCACACAGACTATAATGGTCTAGACTAGGGCCACTCACGTCATCGGCGGGAGGTCTCATCACCGTCATCGTCGTTCCGTTGAGACCGGCGCGCAAGTCCACCTGCGCGTCCTGCTGAGCTCCGTTCACCATCGAGCCCTCGCTGTTGTTCCTGCGGACCGCCGCCAGCTGCTGGGGCTGCTGCTGCTGCTGACGTCGTACGCTGATGTTGCCCACGTTGGCCGTGACGTCTATGGTCTTGCTCTTGCTGAGGCCGCGCTGTGAGTTGCGCTGGAAGCGGAGGTTACGCTCCACGGCGGGCAGCAGGTCCGTCATGGCGAACGTGCTCATCGTCAGGCGGCTGTCGCCCGGACTGCCGCCCGCCAGGGTGGAAGAGGAGGAGGGCTCCCCCCCCTGGGGGTCGTCCCCCCCGCCCAGCGACAGCGCCGGCCTGGCGGTGTGCAGGATCGCGTCGCGCGACGGCGACAGCTCCGGGGTCAGTTCCTGCACCGTCATCGTCACCACGGGCTCCGACTTGCCCGACCGGGGCATGTCCGACGCCAGCGACTCCGACACCCGGGGCCTGGTCTCCGACACGCTGCGCTCGGGGCGGGGGAGCGACGGGGAGAGCAGCGTCTGCCGCATGCGGACCTTGTCGAAGGGCTGGCTGAACTGCAGGGAGGGGACGGCGGCCTTGACTGGAGGGCCGGCGGCCGCCGGCGGGGCGTAGCCGTTGTGCGGGTAGAAGTCCCGTGCCGAGTCCTGGATCGTGATCTTGCGTAGCACCATAGTCCTGGGCTGCACAGCCGGCCCCTCTCCCCGCCCCCCGTCCCCGTCCTCCCCCCCGCCCTCCGCCCTCTGCGACAGCGGCGCCGCGGCCCGGTCCCCGTCGCCGCCCTTGTCGCGCTGGTGGCTGTGCCGGGCCTCAGCGGCGCTGGCGGCCAGGTCGGCCAGGTGTCGGTAGCGCGCCAGGTAGGCGGGCGTGATGTGGCTCAGGCTGGCCTCCGTCAGCCGCGACTGCTCGCGCCCCGCGTAGCGGAAGCTGTTGCCGCGCATGCGCCGGCTGGGCAGCCGTTCGTAGACGGTGTCCTCGCGGCGCGAGTACATGAGTCTGGCCATGGCCTCCTGGTGGCTCATCAGCGGCTGCACGGCGCCGGGCTGCAGGGCGGGGCCCCCCGGGGCCTTGCGCGAGCGGGAGGCGGGGCCCCCCGCGCCCTCAGCCGCCCCCTCCCCCTCCCCCTCCACGCTGCGCGCGCTGACCTCGATCTCCTCCGCCTCCTCCTCCTCCGCCCCGCACTCCGCCTCCTGGTCGTTGCTGGACACCTTGGAGCCGTAGCCCTCGTCCCACCCGCCGTCCTCACCCTCCTCCTTCGCACGCTCCTCCGCCGGGGGGCCTGCGGGGGCCGGGGGGCCCGGGGGGGCGGGGCGGGGGTCGGGCAGAGTCATGCCGTAGGCTCGCAGCGCGGCGCTGTGGCACACGGCGCTGTGACTGCGGCCCCTGGACCTTCCCGACGGCTCCCCGTCCGCCAGCTCCTCCCCGCCCTCGCCGTCGTCGTCGTCGTCCCGGTCGTCCTCGTCCTTCGCCAGGGCGCCGGCGCTGAAGCAGTGCCTCTCCCGGTCCTGCCCGCGGGACGGCGGCAGCGCGACGAGGGAGGTGGGCGTTGCGGCGGTTGGCGGCGCGGCGACGACGGACGCCGCCTTGACGGCCGTCGCGTCCCGCACCCCGAACTGGCAGTTCTTGAGGTAGCGGTCGTGCAGACTCTGGCGGTCGAAGAGGAGCTTGTTCTCGATGGCGCGGCAGTGGCCGGCCACGTGGCGGTACTGCTCCTCCTCGTACACCTCGTTGATCTTCTCTGTAAGCACCACTCAGGCCGTCAGCCAGGCAACAGCCACCGGCCACCTCTCCTTCTCCTTCTCCTCTCTCTCTCTCTCTCTCTCTCCTTCTCTCTCTCTCTCCTCTCTCTCTCTCCTCTCTCTCTCTCCTTCTCTCTCTCTCTCTCTCTCTCTCTCTTCTCTCTCTCTCCTTCTCTCTCTCCTCTCTCTCTTCTCTCTCTCTCTCCTCTCCTCTCTCTCTCTCTCTCTCTCTTCTCTCTCTTCTCTCTCTCTCTCTCTCTCTCTCTCTCCTTCTCTCTCTCTCCTTCTCTCTCTCTCTCTCTCCTTCTCTCTCTCTCTCTCTCTCTCTCTCTCTCCTTCTCTCTCTCTCTCTCTCCTTCTCTCTCTCTCTCCTCTCTCTCTCTCGCCTTCCTCTCTCTCTCCCTCTCTCTCTCTCTCTCTCTCTCTCTTTCTCTCTCTGTGTCTCATTCTCTCTGTGTGTCTATTTCTCTCTTTCTTTCTGTCTGTCTGTCTGTCTCCCCCTCTCTCTCTGTATGTCTCTTTCTCTTTTTCTCTGTGTGTGTCTCTTTTTCTCTCTGTGTCTCTCTTTCTGTCTCTGTGTCAGTCTCTTATTTCTCTGTCTGTCTGTCTCGCTCTTTTTGTCTCTCTGTCTCTGTCTCTTTTTCTCTCTCAGGATGGGGTGGGGAACTGGGCACTGGGGGAAGGAGGGGGGGGGGGGGGGATAAGTGTCTTGTCAGGCATGGTCCTGGGGTCACGACAATCAAGTCGCTAGTGTGGCAAAAGGTCACCAAGTACAAGGAGGAGAAAAGGAGAAACTCACTTCTGTTGTTGTCGCCATTCTTCTCCCGCTTCATCCACGACATGATGTCTGTCCAACCAGCACAGAAAACGAGAAATTAAGCGACTGCTTCCCGCCTTCACACACCAAATAGTCACAGACTGTCACACGCGTTTGTAAGAATATCCTGCCTGTTAAACACATGCTACTTCAATGTCCTATTACCACAGAGTTCTTTCAGAAAAGTGGACAGGACTTTAACGCTTGCAACAACGTAAGATATATTTTGTATAATACTTACGTTATCAATTCTATTGTTAAACTGACTGTTCAGAGAGAGAGAGAGAGAGAGAGAGAGAGAGAGAGAGAGAGAGAGAGAGAGGGGGGGGGGAACTCGAACTCGAAAACTTTATTTTACAACATTGTAAGTTAAGTTCAGTCAAAAACCTGTCTAACAACTAGTCCTTGCTAAGCTACCGATGAGTGGATATCAAATTACAGGCATTATTTATATACATATAGGCATGAATAAGTGAGTGAAACGTTATACATGAGAATTTCCACACAAACACAGCGTGTTCACAGCGCCAGATGAACACATGCCATACATCATTCAGTTACATATTATGAGCATACAAACAGCAAATAAAGCAGCAGAACATCTAATCAGTTCATAATTATGACTAGTATCGGAAAAGAAAACAGAAGCAGTCAATGCTTATCTTATAAAGAACAGTAAGGGAGAAGGAAAAAGAGAAGAAGAAGAAAAGGGGGTGAGGTTGGGGGGTGGGGGGGGGGGGGGCACTCTCACAATCAGTCGGAAGGACTGGGCGGAGTTCTATGGGTGTATAAAATAGGTCTCAAATGACCAGTCATTGCAATGGCAATCACTCGAAAACCTTAGTCTCTCTGTCTGTCAGAAGAGAGAGAGAGAGAGAGAGAGAGAGAGAGAGAGAGAGAGAGAGAGAGAGAGAGAGAGAGATGTAATTATTTTGTCACAGTCGGCCGCTCGATAGCCCCTCATTGTACAGACCCGCCACGCCACAGAGATCTGTCTATCGACACAACAGAGCGGCGAGGACCAGCCGACCGGCAGAAACAAACCGTTATCGTCCGGAATGACGGGCAGGTCCCAGCCACACAGCACGGGCCCCTGGTTCTTGTCCGCCTTCTCTCCACAGCGCCTGAAACAGACAGGGTACGTGCCACCGTCACTGATGTCGGCTGCTGCTGTACACAATTATCTAACATCGTCACTGATGTCGGCTGCTGCTGCACACAATTATCTAACATCGTCACTGATGTCGGCTGCTGCTGCACACAATTATCTAACATCGTCACTGATGTCGGCTGCTGCTGCACACAATTATCTAACATCGTCACTGATGTCGGCTGCTGCTGCACACAATTATCTAACATCGTCACTGATGTCGGCTGCTGCTGCACACAATTATCTAACATCGTCACTGATGTCGGCTGCTGCTGCACACAATTATCTAACATCGTCACTGATGTCGGCTGCTGCTGCACACAATTATCTAACATCGTCACTGATGTCGGCTGCTGCTGCACACAATTATCTAACATCGTCACTGATGTCGGCTGCTGCTGCACACAATTATCTAACATCGTCACTGATGTCGGCTGCTGCTGCACACAATTATCTAACATCGTCACTGATGTCGGCTGCTGCTGCACACATTTATCCATGGATATATATCCATGGATTAAAAAAAAAAAAATGTGTGTGTGTGTGTGTGTGTGTGTGTGTGTGTGTGTGTGTGTGTGTGTGTGTGTGTGCATGCAATTATCTAACATCGTCACTGATGCCGGCAGCTGCAGACAATTATCTAACAGCTTGAGTCACCCCTGAACAAGGTTAATTTGTCTCAGTGTAGAACTTGGCAGTGTGCAACTTTAAAGCATCGCCATCTCCCAACACATGGACCATGAAGACCACAAGACCGACGTACACGCTTTCCCACCGCCTGTCCCCGTACTACACAACTGACTGCCTAACAATCATTCTCTCTTCTCTCTCCCCGCACAGCCATCGACTGCCTAACAATCATTCTCTTCTCTCTCCCCGCACATCCATCGACTGACTGCCTAACAATCATTCTCTCTTCTCTCTCCCCGCACATCCATCGACTGACTGCCTAACAATCATTTCTCTCTTCTCTCTCCCCGCACATCCATCGACTGACTGCCTAACAATCATTCTCTCTTCTCTCTCCCCGCACATCCATCGACTGACTGCCTAACAATCATTCTCTCTTCTCTCTCCCCGCACAGCCATCGACTGACTGGGGCAGTCTGCCTGCTGTACGGACACAGCCATGCCCAAGACCCGGGCATCTTTCCAGTCCCGGATGTCTTCAACTTGCTAACCACGTTTCCTTTCTGTGTTTTTTTTGATAGTGTGTGTGTGTGTGTGTGTGTGTGTGTGTGTGTGTGTGTGTGTGTGTGTGTGTGTGTGTGTGTGTGCGCGCGCGCGCGTGTGTGCGCGCGCGTGTGTGTGTACTGGACTGAAGCGCTTCGCCAAAACTAACGCAGTTAAAATGTAGGGAAATCATTTGGAAAAAAATGAAGGTGAATGGACCGGAAAGGTCGAACTTAGGACAAGGAAGAAATTCCTGGCAGTGGGCAAAGCATGCGAGGCTATAAAGGGAGAACATCTGTCAGCTCAGGGCTCTGAACAGAACGGGCTTTAATTTCTATGTCCGCAGTACCTCACTATGGGTTGACAACCAGTCACACTCACTGTGAAATGGGCAGGCCCGATGTTTGGAATGAAAAACAAAGAACAACTGAGAACTTAAATTGCCAACGTGTCCGTGGCCCGTTTTTAACACGGCACAGGCATTTCGGTGGTGCACTGATCAGAACTTCCCGCTCAACCGAAACTTGGCTGGCTGTTTTGGGGCTGTACAGCTAACTATAGCTAGGAGCTTCGCTGTTGCGGGAATTTCCGCTCTAGACTAACCACCGTTAGTCATTTTTAGTTTGTCTGTGTCTGTGTCGTTTAACGGAGAACAAAAGACCAAAATGACACCAAAAAAAGAAAGAGACAGTCATCTGCGAAGATTAACACAAAATAAGAAAGAAGACCAAGACGAAATATTTTGTTATGCAAACCGAAAACAGAGCAAGAAGCCTCGTGGCCGGAGAGAACCAGTGTTTTCTCCGATGCCCTTTGTCTGCACCTCTGTCCCCCACGGAGCGACAATGGACGAGATATAGAGACATTGCAGCCACGGCCAGTCGTAAGGATGGTGACATGCATTGCCCTCCGCCTGTGCACAGACTGGGGAACTAGCGTCACGCTTTAGTCTGGCGACAGATTTGGATCGGCAGCCGCTGACCGGCAGCTGCTAGGCAAATCTCGAGCCTGCTACGGCGCGCGCTGGATCTACAGGGTGCCGCGGTCCCGTGGTGCACTAGCTGTCCTTTTGCTTATTGCTTACAGCACAGTGCATGTCGCCTAGCTGTCCTTTTTGTCCTTTTGCTTCTTGCTTACAGCACAGTGCATGTCGCCTAGCTGTCCTTTTGCTTACAGCACAGTGCATGTCGCCTAGCTGTCCTTTTGCTTCTTGCTTACATCACAGTGCATGTCGCAGACATTGCAACACAACGTCTCTGATTTCTGTCACTTTACATTTAACGTACAGTAGGCTGCCGACACAACACTGCCCGATAAGTCGCAATAAATGACCCGCAAGCAACGTAATTTCTCTCTCACGGACAGACACATTCTGCCCCCCCCCATCCCATCTCTAGGTTCTTAAAAAAACTATTTACACCTTTCTCTCTCACGGACAGATACATTCTGCCCCCCCCCCCCCTTCCCTCCCCCGTCCCATCTTTAGGTTCTTAAAAACTCTTTACATCTCTCTCTCCCCCCCCTCCCCCACACATCAATTCCCCCCCCCCCTCCACACACACACACACACACACGTGCATACACACACCCCCCCCCCCCCCCCCCCCCAATCAGCCAATGTGGAAAAGCGGAGAGCGGGATGAAGAGAGCAGGAACAGCCACGGGAAGCCCGGCGCGCTGTGCACTCAAAGCCTAGCGGTACAGTGAACACGTATCGACTGCACGTTGCAGCCGCATCCCGGCAGTGACCGGGGTCGTGTTGCAGCATCCACTGGGGACGGTCGGCAAACCCATTAACTCTCTTGTTCCCACACAGTCGGCCGGATGCAGCTCCACTGATTGCTGGTGCCTGGGTGACGGCTGAAACCGGTACCTGGGTGATGGCTGAAACCGGTACCTGGGTGATGGCTGAAACCGGTACCTGGGTGATGGCTGAAACCGGGACAGGCACCAGTGAGACCGGCAATCAGGTGTGACTCCGGGCGGAATCAGGGGGAGTTTCAAGGTTAGAATCAGGTGTACTATTGGGAAGAGTCAGGAGTTTCAGGGTCAGATCAGGTGTACTTCTGGGAAGAGTCAGGAATTTCAGGGTCAGAATCAGGTGTACTATTGGGAAGAGTCAGGAGTTTCAGGGTCAGAACCAGGTGTACTATTGGGAAGAGTCAGGAATTTCAGGGTCAGAATCAGGTGTACTTCTGGAAAGAATCAGGTGTGAGTTTAGGGTTGAATCAGGTGTGCTTCTAGAAAGAATCAAATGTAAGTCTCAGAGAAGACTCAGGTGTGCTTCAAGGACACAATCAGGCGTGAGTTTTGGGGTACAATCAGCTGTGCTTTGGGGCACAATCAGGTGTGTGTTTTCAGGTAGAAACGGGCACAATCAGGTGTGTGGACACAATCAGGTGTGAGTTTCAGCATAGAATCAGGAGTGCTTCAGGGCAGTCAGGTGCGAGTTTCAGGGGGAAATCAGGTGTGCTTCAGGGCACACAGTCAGCGGTGAGTTTCAAGGTAAAATTAGGTGTGTTTCGGGGCAACGAATGTGGTTTGTTTCAGGGCAGATTCGTGTGTTTCAGGCAGAATCAGGTGTGCTACGAGAGGGCATCCGGTGTGTTACGAGAGGGCATCCGGCGTGTTACGAGAGGGCATCCGGTGTGTTACGAGAGGGCATCCGGTGTGTTACAAGGCAAAAGCATGTGTGCTTTATGGCAGAGTCATGTGCACTTAGTGGAATAATCAGGTGTGCGTTTCACTGAGGGCAGAATCAGGTGCGTTTTAGAACAGAATCAGGGGCGTTTCAAGGCAGGGCATAATCAGGTGTGTTTCACATCTAGGCACAGAGCCAGGTGTTTCAACATGGCAGAACCAGGAGTTTCAACATGGCAGAACCAGGTGTTTCACAGCAGCGAATCGGGCGTTTCATGGCAGCGAACCAAGTATTTCATGGCTGAATCAGGTATGTTTGAAGGCAAAATCAGGTGCGTTCATTGTTCAGGGCAGAATCAGGTGTGTTTTGGGGGGGAGCTAATCGGATGTTTCAGGGCAGAATGGGTATGATTCAAAGTTCAAGGCATAACCCGGTAAATGATTAAGCTGAAAGCTTTCCTCATGTACACGTGTGTTGTTCCTGTCGGCCTATGGCTGCCGGCATCTCAACTCAGTCCTATAATCACGCAACGCTTTACACTGTAAGTTCAATATACACGCCCGACATACAACACCTAGTAATAATTATACCTCCACACACACCTGTGCCCCCCCCCCCACCCCCACCCCCACTCTCCCCAACCCCCATACCATGGCGGCACGTCGTCACACCTGTAGCCAATAAATCGCTGTGTGCAACAGCTGAAACGAAAGAGACATAACAAACAGGCTCGAGAGTGGCTGGAGGGTTTCCGCTGGCGGTAAGTGTTGTGTGTGGTGTTGTCACTAACGTTGCTAGGCGCCCGCCCTCTCCTTGGTCGGTAGACAGGCAGTGGCAGTGGTGTTGCTGGCACCGGGTCGGTGTACTGATGGCAGTGACTGTCTCTCTTTGGGTGTTGCTGGCACCGGGTCGGTGTACTGATGGCAGTGATTGTCTCTCTTTGGGACAATGGCGGCACTGAATGCTGTCCGAAGCGTCGATTCACCATGACTACAAGACTTGCTCTGATAGTGACGTCTGAACATCGACTGCTTAGTACTTGGTGAAGGCATTTTGTGCCACAGATGGAGTGCATGCAACCAGAACTGGTTGGTGGTTGGTTGGTTGGTTGGTTGTTTGGTGGCTGGTTGGTGACATGCCGGTGGCTGGCTGGGTGGCTTGCGTCGGTAAAAGGTCATCCTTGCGTCTTCCCCAAAGCCCATCGTCGTAAACCTCAGAACAGCTGCACTGAGCGCGTGCAGTCTGTGCTCGCAACCGCTCCAAATTTACCAGCTGTTCGTGGCACGGGAATGTCGATGGTCCGTCCGGAGAGAACACTTTCTCCCCGTTACTTTTGAGAAAGATCTGTTTCCCCAACACCTCGACGTGAGATCCGTTTTACACACGCAGTCAAACGACCCATTTCCTCCAACGGTTTTCGCAGCGTCGGTCGCAATTCAGGCAGCTACGTCTCGTCTTCGGGGCCGAATAGCGATTGCTGAACGTGTCATATGGACAGTAAGACGCAAAGCTGTTGACGTTCGCGCAATCAACACGTGTGTATCTGAACTAAATAAAGCATCGCCGTGTATGTGAACTAAATAAAGCATCGCCGTGTATGTGAACTAAATAAAGCATCGCCGTGTATCTGAACTAAATAAAGCATCGCCGTGTATTGAACTAAATAAAGCATCGCCGTGTATCTGAACTAAATAAAGCATCGCCGTGTATTGAACTAAATAAAGCATCGCCGTGTATTGAACTAAATAAAGCATCGCCGTGTATCTGAACTAAATAAAGCATCGCCGTGTATCTGAACTAAATAAAGCATCGCCGTGTATCTGAACTAAATAAAGCATCGCCGTGTATCTGAACTAAATAAAGCATCGCCGTGTATCTGAACTAAATAAAGCATCGCCGTGTATCTGAACTAAATAAAGCATCGCCGTGTATCTGAACTAAATAAAGCATCGCCGTGTATCTGAACTAAATAAAGCATCGCCGTGTATCTGAACTAAATAAAGCATCGCCGTGTATCTGAACTAAATAAAGCATCGCCGTGTATCTGAACTAAATAAAGCATCGCCGTGTATCTGAACTAAATAAAGCATCGCCGGACATTTCCCAACCCCGAAATAAAGCATCGCCGTGTATCTGAACTAAATAAAGCATCGCCGTGTATCTGAACTAAATAAAGCATCGCCGTGTATCTGAACTAAATAAAGCATCGCCGTGTATCTGAACTAAATAAAGCATCGCCGGTGTAAAGCTCCCGTTTGAACTAAATAAAGCATCGCCGTGTATGTGAACTAAATAAAGCATCGCCGTGTATCTGAACTAAATAAAGCATCGCCGTGTATCTGAACTAAATAAAGCATCGCCGTGTATCTGAACTAAATAAAGCATCGCCGTGTATCTGAACTAAATAAAGCATCGCCGTGTATGTGAACTAAATAAAGCATCGCCGGAACATTCCGAACCCGGGCGGACAGGTGAGCAGGAGGGGGCAGGGAAGAGCAATCTGGATTCTACCTGTCACCCTTGAGCTTGTTTAGTCTTAGTAACCAGGAAACCACACACGCACATGCCCTCACCTGTGGATTCCCTGATAAGTCGGGACACTTCGGTCTGTATTTAAAGCACGAGGAGCAGAATCTGCCGGTTAAAGCCGTCACCGTTTGATTCACTTCACAACATCGCCTGATCCCTAGGCAAGGCAGGAATGCTGAGGGAACTGATTGGTGCTTCACCTCGTTCACGTTATGTCAAAAGGGGGAAGTTGTGTTGTTCTCACCGATCACACAAGACCGCTGTGGACGCCTCACTGTTAAAACTGCCAACACTGACATGCTCACGTGGGTGTGTGCGTGCGTGCGTTCATGTGTGCGTGTGCGTGAGTGAGTGAGTGAGTGAGTGAGTGAGTGAGTGAGTGTGTGTGTGTGTGTGTGTGTGTGTGTGTGTGTGTGTGTGTGTGTGTGTGTGTGTGTGTGTGTGTGTGTGTGTGTGTGTCTAAGTGCCCAGGCTGATGTAATGGCAAAGCCGACTGCAGTGACAAACATTACAAACATTACACCGTGCAGGGACCTCAAACAGGGACCTAGAACAGGGACTTCAAAATGGGACCTAGAACAGGGACCTAGAACAGGGACTTCAAAATGGGATCTAGAACAAGGACCTCAAACAACACACGTCGACCTACACGTTGGCCTATAACATCAAGCATCGCTGCTGGCACAAACAACTCGCACGTTGCTTAGGGATGCTGCAGAGTAATGGGTGACGAAAAATTATTGCTACAATAAAATGTCATTGAAACGTGTTGACACAGATCGCTTTGTATAGTCCAACAGAACGGAAGAACCGACGCAAAGCTGAGGCGGAAACTGCTGGGTGTGGAGCTAGACACGCGTGGCGTCACCGTGAGGGCCGCTGCCTCGGTGGGAAAACCTGAACGGTCAATGTAACTGTGGGACAACTGTTGTCCTTTGCAAGGACGGCGCCGATTGGTGAAACGTACGGTGAAACTGTGGGACAACTGTTGTCCTTTGCAAGGACCGCTCCTATTGGTGAAACGTACGGTGAAACTGTGGAACAACTGTTGTCCTTTGCAAGGACCGCTCCTATTGGTGAAACGGGTCTGGACCCAGTGAACTGAGGCTGGCCTCAGACCGAGATCAGAATCGTAAACCAACACCATACGGCCAAAGACGATCGAGTCCGAACCAAAATCCCAGATTAGCGCCCCCCCCCCCCCTCCCACCCCTCCCCCCCACACACACACACTCCCCCCCCCCCTCGCCGCCCCCCTCGCCTTCTCCCACCCCTCCCCCCACCGCCCCCCTCCCCCCCACACACCCGGGCTCAGAGAGAAGAAGAAGAAGGGAAGAAACGGTTGCCGGGTTGTGGCCTGCAGGCCGCTCGCAGACTGACAGCCACGACAAGGCGAAGGGTGGACTGGTTCCTCCCATAATCCCTGGCGCTGACCGGCTGCAGGCCAAGCGTCCGGTCAGCCTGGCCAACGGTCAGCAATCGGCGCAACGTTACTCGATCGTCGCGCTGCCGCCTGTCGCACGTGCACGCTTGGCCGGCTGTGTAAATAGGCTTAGGACAACTCGCCGTTCACAATCCCGGGCTTCCAGCCTTTGTCGTCGGGCTGGCGTTGTTAGTGTTTTGCCTTTTCCGCCAGGCTCGGATTGCGCAGTTACGACCACAGACTACGGGACCCAATTCATACACGCTCGGCAACACTCCAGTGCAGATGCCAACAGAGAACAGCACAAGGATTTGTCTTTGTCCGATTATCTCGATGTCCGCACACTGACGGCCATTGACAAAAACACGGTACGCTCAGGGATGTCCGCACACTGACGGCCATTGACAAAAACACGGTACGCTCAGGGATGTCCGCACACTGACGGCCATTGACAAAAACACGGTACGCTCAGGGATGTCCGCACACTGACGGCCATTGACAAAAACACGGTACGCTCAGGGATGTCCGCACACTGACGGACACAAAGACAGACACGGTACGCTCAGGGATGTCCGCACACTGACGGACACAAAGACAGACACGGTACGCTCAGGGATGTCCGCACACTGACGGACACAAAGGCAGACACGGTACGCTCAGGGATGTCCGCACACTGACGGACACAAAGACAGACACGGTACGCTCAGGGATGTCCGCACACTGACGGACACAAAGACAGACACGGTACGCTCAGGGATGTCCGCACACTGACGGACACAAAGGCAGACACGGTACGCTCAGGGATGTCCGCACACTGACGGACACAAAGACAGACACGGTACGCTCAGGGATGTCCGCACACTGACGGACACAAAGGCAGACACGGTACGCTCAGGGATGTCCGCACACTGACGGACACAAAGGCAGACACGGTACGCTCAGTGATGTCCGCACACTGACGGGCACAAAGACAGACACGGTACGCTCAGGGATGTCCGCACACTGACGGACACAAAGGCAGACACGATACGCTCAGGGATGTCCGCACACTGACGGACACAAAGGCAGACACGGTACGCTCAGGGATGTCCGCACACTGACGGACACAAAGGCAGACACGGTATGCTCAGGGACGTCCGCACACTAACGAACACAAAGACACGGTACGCTCAGGGATGTCCGCACACTGACGGACACAAAGACACGGTACGCTCAGGGATGTCCGCACACTGACGGACACAAAGACAGACACGGTACGCTCAGGGATGTCCGCACACTGACGGACACAAAGCAGACACGGTACGCTCAGGGATGTCCGCACACTGACGGACACAAAGGCAGACACGGTAGCTCAGGGATGTCCGCACACTAACGAACACAAAGACACGGTACGCTCAGGGATGTCCGCACACTGACGGACACAAAGACACGGTACGCTCAGGGATGTCCGCACACTGACGGACACAAAGACACGGTACGCTCAGGGATGTCCGCACACCCACGGACACAAAGACACGGTACGCTCAGGGATGTCCGCACACCCACGGACACAAAGACACGGTACGCTCAGGGATGTCCGCACACCCACGGACACAAAGACACGGTACGCTCAGGGATGTCCGCACACTGACGGACACAAAGACACGGTACGCTCAGGGATGTCCGCACACCCACGGACACAAAGACACGGTACGCTCAGGGATGTCCGCACACCCACGGACACAAAGGCACGGTACGCTCAGGGATGTCCGCACACTGACGGACACAAAGGCACGGTACGCTCAGGGATGTCCGCACACTGACGGACACAAAGACACGGTACGCTCAGGGATGTCCGCACACTGACGGACACAAAGACACGGTACGCTCAGGGATGTCCGCACACTGACGGACACAAAGACACGGTACGCTCAGGGATGTCCGCACACCCACGGACACAAAGACACGGTACGCTCAGGGATGTCCGCACACCCACGGACACAAAGACACGGTACGCTCAGGGATGTCCGCACACCCACGGACACAAAGGCACGGTACGCTCAGGGATGTCCGCACACTGACGGACACAAAGACACGGTACGCTCAGGGATGTCCGCACACTGACGGACACAAAGGCACGGTACGCTCAGGGATGTCCGCACACTGACGGACACAAAGACACGGTACGCTCAGGGATGTCCGCACACTGACGGACACAAAGACACGGTACGCTCAGGGATGTCCGCACACCCACGGACACAAAGACACGGTACGCTCAGGGATGTCCGCACACGTGCAGGTTTCCTGGCTGGACACAGGGCTAGCCCCAGGCTGTGGACTTGGCCGAAAGATTTCGCGGTGAGCACTGCGGGGTGTGTACTTTCGCGAAATATTTCCGAAATAACCGTGCATTATTATTATAATTGTTTTTATGGATGTGTGTGTGTGTGTGTGTGTGTGTGTGTGTGTGTGTGTGTGTGTGTGAGTGTGTGGAGAGTGAGAGAGAGAGAGAGAGAGAGAGAGAGAGAGAGAGAGAGAGAGAGAGAGAGAGAGACAGACAGACAGACAGACAGACAGACAGACAGACAGACAGACAGACAGACAGACAGACAGACAGGACAGAGACACAGAGAGAGAGTGTGTGTGTGGGGGGGAGGGGGGGGGGGGGGGGGTATTCCACACTTTGACTGAATCACTGATCATCACGTATCTTGCCCTGTCCTGCAAGAAATGTGTCCTCACTGATTCGGTCCTACCCCCTTCTCTGTGCACAGCAGCACAATGAACCATCGTTGTTAACGTTCAAAACCAAAGCAAAACTACTGACGTGGGTTCTGTTTTGGACAACTGACAGGCCCATGTCACGTCGGTGCGTGTTTACGTGGCTGTTGGTCCGCTGGTGACTGCTGCCAGCACACGTCGTCTGCCAAGTCCGCCCCCAAGACAGCTCTGGTACCGACAGAGCCGTTGACACGCATGAAGAGACTTGTATTACAACGACAATGTCATGCCAGTAAGACATTTATTTTGTCCGGTCCAATCTGGCCACACCGTCACTCCTGGCTCGTCAAAATGGCTTGTACATCTGGCTTATCTGATCGAGTGTAACAATGGTCAGAGTGAAGTTGGTATTCCTCCTTTGCCTTGATGTATTCAGTCTGTCAATCCTTCCTTCGTTCCATCGGCCTTTCTCTGGCTATGCACGTAGGACTACCATTGCATTCAAAGTGTTCAGTGACCAAAATTACTAATGTACTCCCCCCCCCCCCCCCCCCCCCCCCCCCCCCCCCCCGGCCTCCAGCTGACGAAATGTCTGACAGCAGAGATTACTGGTAACAGTGGTAAGAGCCAGTCCTTTTTCAGAAGTGTTTCGTTAACTACACCTGCTATTATGTCCACAGTGACAATCAGTGACGGGCCCAAACTATGCTAAACAGGTCCATTCAAAGCGTACAAGTACGAATCAGACCGCTGAGCCAGGCAGCGTTGGATCAAGTCGTCTCGCTACCACAACACGAACGCAAGACAGTCTCGGTGTCGAGTTTCTAGTCTGGAATGCGCTAACGTGTTTTGAATGATCCCACAGCAGCGTATTGTTATGTCTACAGTGGAACAGAGACTTGGAGTCAAGAGCGTCCGTCGCATTGTAATACGTGATCGTGTGTTGGGGAACGAGTCGAATATTCCCCCCATTGTTTCTTTTAAACGACCCCCCACCCCCTCCTCCCCCCCACCTTTCCGTCCCAACCTTCTGCGTGTTCCAGTGTTCTTGGAGCAGGTCTCATCTTGCTACATTTGACTGTCTCCTTTTCTGGGACTGAAGTCGAACAGTAACTAGCTACCGAGTTTTCTCTGATTTCATCGCCCAAACAACTACACTGGTTACTTTCGGAGTGGTTGGCAGACCCGCCTGTTTGTTTGTCTTCGTCGTTTGTTTGTTTGGTTATCTCGCTGCGCTTTGTTTGTTTGGTTGGTTATCTCGCTGCGCTTTGTTTGTTTGGTTATCTCGCTGCGCTTTGTTTGTTTGGTTATCTCGCTGCGCTTTGTTTGTTTGGTTATCTCGCTGCGCTTTCTGAACTTTGCGGCCTAAGTTGCACTGACAGAGGTCATCCCCAGATCCTACTTCTCACTATGTTTCTTCATGTCCTGTTTTTTTCCTCCCACGTCCTACTGTGCCAGTTAGTGGAAGGTGTACGGTTCCGGATTTGACAAGCAGAAAAAAAGACGAAGAAACACGTCTGAGATCTGACCGTTCTGTCGGCTCTTGCTCAGCGCAAAACACAAGTGACGACGTAACTCCGGCATATCCGCACGTATCGGTACACCCGGGGTCTGTGGTTTGGGGATTTTTACTGTCTGCCATAAACAAAGCGAAACCTCGCCCCTTTCCTAAGCCCAACAGCGTGGATTATCGGCGACTGTCGGGTGCACTGCGCAGCGAGGAAAGATCAAAACAGGGGAAGCAATTGGAGAGGCCACGCCAAACAGTGGCGGCGGCACAGCAAACACGGCGCCATTTGCAGACAACTGGCGTGCCCGAGTCAAGTGCTTCGGCCAATGGCTTCCATCCCGTGTTGGCTTCACGCGTTGGACGACTATGAACTGTGTGCTTAATCGTGTGGCGGGAGTTGATGTTTGTGATTAGCGGCAAACTACTGACTGCTAACGAGAAGTGAAAAGCACCACTGACACTAACGTTTGTCTTCGGCCTCACCCACGACAACAACGGCAGAAATGAATAAGTATCAGGCAAACATTAAAAAAAAATAATTAAAAAAAACGAAACGAAAGAAAACAAGCAAAAAGACAACAACAGCCAACCAAGCAAAACGCAAAACGAGTATTGCCAATTCGACTCTCCTTTCTCTTCAGACTTTGGTTTATGGAAACTGCCTTGTGACTTTGTCTCTCGTAATTTTGCAACACTAAAATGGTGGACATTAAAATGGTGACCATTTTATCCTCATACTGTCACAGTACTGTAGCGTCAGGTATAGCCCCCCCCCCCCCCCCCCCCCCGCATACACACACTGACACACACACACAATACACGCCCTTGGGACCTCGGACCCTGCCAGCACGGCAGTAAACAAGGCTAGTGATTTAGGCTACTTCACAAATCATGTCCTTGGCGTACACATGCTACGAGGGTACGGCGTCGGAGTACTTGTAGGAACTAATTGCCCGATAAGTTCTGCACGACCACTTCGGTCATCATCGCAACCACACCTAGGGATTCCAAGTACTGCTAGAAAAAAACACCAGAAAAGAGTGTCACTTTTCGGAGCTCCTTTCCAACTCTGCCCCAAGCTCTGTACCGCACTGTCGCAAACAACCAGGGAGGCTGATTCCTCTTCGGTTTCCGCAGACGTCTCAGTTTCAGCCGCCTGCTTTCTGTATGACCGAGTCCATTTGCACCGCCTGTCACTTCTTTATCTTAATTATTACGACTTTTCTCTTCTTCCCTCTTCTTCTTCTCTCTTCTTCTTCTTTTTTCTTCTTCTTTCTTTCTTTTATCTCCTTCAGCGCACTGAGCATTAAAGTTCATGGAATCATGCGCTTTAAAAATGGACATCATCATCATCACCATTATCATCACTTAGTTCACGGATTTCGCGTCCAGTTAATCGCACCGAGCCACCTGAAGACAAGACTAACAACAACAACAACAACAACAACAACGACATCTTGTGCATGAATGTGACCACCATGCAAACTTTACAGAACTTATTTATAACAACCTGCTGTAAACTACAACCTGCAGTTGTACCTTTGCGGTTGTACCTTTGCAATGCCCACGTGACCTTAAAATAAGGTCAAGGTAATCAGAGGTACTATGTGCGGGTTGTGAATCCAGTGCCGGGCTAAGGAAAACATGCACATAATAACAACAGCAAACAAACAAAAGCAAGCAAGCAAACAAGCAAGCAAGCAAACAAAGACAGATGACCAATTCTCGACTGTTTAAGTTTTAACTGTGATCTCGGTCTGAAAAAAGCCACGGTCACTGAGAGTCATGAGGACGAGTTTGACAAGCACACACGCACGAGCGCGCGCGCGCACACACGCACACGCACACACACACACACACACACACACACACTTACTGACGGCGGCGACGGCGGTGATGGCGACGTCTGTGAAAAAGACATGTTTTAGAAAGTTTTGGAACCAAGATCGAGACACACAAAATGTTAAAACGAACTCTTCTATTTTCAAGGGACAGTGCAGAACACTTTTGAGGGCAGTTCTGAAAGAGGACAAAGAATCCGAGTGGCGGAGTGTCTGAGGCAAACTGTCGCAAACAGACGGGTAGATGTTAAAAACAAAGCAAAACAAAAACCAACAGAAACGCGATCTTTTAACGATGATGTTCACGCGAGGGTTGAGTGCGGATCACAACAGTCTGGTTGGAGTGTATGGTTGATGGAGATCAGACAGATACCGAGGGATATCTATCTATCTATCTATCTATCTATCTATCTATCTATCTATCTATCTATATATATATATATATATATATATATATATATATATATATATATATATATGCGAAACAGAGAACTGAAGCAGATGGTCGAGATTTTGCATTGGATACGACGTGTCACTGGTCCAGCGGCAGCCAGTGCAGAGTCTGAACAACAGGATGGATGTGGTCAGATTTCTAAGCTTTGCACACTAGTCTTGCTGCCGCGTTTTAAACTTTTTGAAGTTTGTCTAGAAAGTACTGATGGCGACCTGAGAGTAGAGAGTTACAGTAGTCTAACACTAACAGAGACAACTAAGAGAAGAGACAAGGGTTTGGGTTGCTTGAGTGGTGAGAAGGTGTCGTGTGGAATTAATAACATGCATGATTTGTTCGCCTACGGTCCGCACCGGTTGACTGGGCGTAAAACACCAACTTACTTACTTACTTCGCCTACGGTTTTGCAAGTGTTGTTTAACCCCTTCACTGCCATGCTGTCACTTGAAAACGACCAATAAAACAGCGAAATTTGAAACTCTGAAGCTTTTTGCTCTTTTTTCGGACAGGTATGTCAGAAAGGATTTTCATCAAAACGTATAGCATTGAAAACAGATGTTATAGGACCGGAAAATATACTGTTTGCAGGCGCGTCCGTGCATCTTTCAGCCCGGACATTTTACAGGCTGGGGCAGTGAAGGGGTTAAATATGTTTCGACATGCTGAGATTTGACTCCTGGGTAACACCGAAGTTTTCAACAGCAAACACAAAATGCGACATCAGCATCTCCGAAGTGAACGACAGACGGCAAAGAACTGTGGATTGACTTTCCGTTTGGAAATACGATCATGGCTTGTGGTGCGGCCCTCCAATTAAGTATGTCTGTTGTTATCCGCGACTTGACACCTGTGGTGAAGTTCTGACGACTAACGGTTTCTATCGACTGATGAATTCCCTCTAGTGTGCCAACCTGCACACACCACACACACACACACACACACACACACACACACACACACACCTGAGAGAGAGAGAGAGAGAGAGAGAGAGAGAGAGAGAGAGAGAGAGAGAGAGAGAGAGAGAGAGAGAGAGAGAGAGGTGAATCAACAAATCCACAACTCTATCAACAAACAAACAGACACGTCAAAGATTTGAACCAAGGAACCAACAGCCTACCTGCTAGGCCCACTCTTGTCCCGCTTCTGGGTCGGCCCCCCTTTGTCCGTCTGTCGTACCATGGTGCTGCACACTGACAAACGCACCCACGCACGAGCATAGGGGTCAGCCAGGACGGCGCGTGTGTTGGCGTGAACCGAGCAACAGGCTCGTGCCTCTGCAGCTAGGCCCCTGGACACTCGTCCACCGCTCGCTCCTGCTGCTGGCACTCGCGCTGCTAGTCTCCATCTGCGCCACAGCTGAGCACCGTTATTCCAACGCCTGGAGCCAGGGGTCGGAGCGCGTGGACAACCGTCAGTCTCAGATCTCGGTGTCAAAGGTGAGCACTGTTAATGTTATTCCAACGACTGGAGCCAGGTTTTGGAATGTGTCGACAACCGTCAGTCTCAGATTTAGGTGTCAGATGTGAGCACCGTTATTCCAAGGATTGGAGCCAGGTTTTGAATGTGTTGACCACCGTCGGTGTGAGGTCCAGGTGTCAGAGGTAAGCACTGTTATTCCAAGGATTGGAGCCAGGTTCTGGGGATGTGTGGAGAGCCGTCAGTGCGAGCTCCAGCTGTCAAGGTGGATATAGTTTACGACGCGAGTTCTGACGCCTGAACCGACTCTAATCTTCGTCTCCTATCACACGAGTGGAGTGCAGCTTCGGGCCGCCGGAGGAAGGCCACAGCGCAAGCCCTGCCCGGCATGAAGTGGGTCTAGTCTCGGTTCAATCATCTCTGTGTCAATACCAGTTGTGGCTGGACTGCGCGAGGTTGGAGAGGCCGAGTTTCTGTGTGGATGTTTGAATTAGAGCTGTGAAAGACGGAGCCGCCGTCGCTGGCAGCTGCAGGCCATAAAAACCGCGGTCGACAGCGAACGGAAAGGGCACTTAGTGTCGTAGACTTGTGTACACGTGTCGTAAATTACTGGCGCGCGTCAAGAACCAGCCGACCCTCACAATGCGGACATGTATGTATGCGACATGTATGTATGCGACATGTATGTATGCGTCCTTCTCGTGTCGACTGCAGCTACCATTTGTGCGGCCATTCGGGCTGCCGGAACTGCTCCATGTCCACGCGCAGCATTTGACCTCGGTGTCAGTGTGACAATGACTCGCTGGCAGAGGGAGAAGAACAAGACAGAAAGAAAAAAGGAGAAAGTTTTTGTTGTGTGCAGTGTCTCCTTTTCTGTTTCAACTACAGCGGGCGAGGACCAAGCCTGTGACCGTACCAGCCCAGGTGAATGACTCGTCTGAACTGCATTAAACAGAAAACTGACTGTTTTGGGTCAATGTAGAGTGATGTACTTCTTTTAGGGGACGTGGGGGGGGGGGGGGGGGGGGGGGATTATTTGAGCCCGGTCACACCCGACTTGAGGACCACGTGACCGAGCTACTTTACGTGAGGTCAAGGCCTTCGTGAGTGACGTCAGCTTATTTACAGCAGCCTTGGTGGTGGTGGCGAGAGGTCCCCTTGGGATGGTCAAGTGGGCAGCGAGTGCTGTCCACGGCCAGTAACCTCACCGGACACTACAGGGCCGCCCGTCTGGACGGACAAGCATCTCAGGTCAGTCTGAGGTTGAAGCTGAAGCACGGTGTTGCTTTACGTCCACAGAAACCGTAGGCTAATTAGGGCCGGGAGCCCAGGACGGCCACCTCCACTTTCACGCAGCTCCCGAGCTCTGACAGTCTGAGGCTGCTCAGCAGCTGCTTCACACCGAGCCGTTGAGGCCACGTGATCCTGTCCGTCTCTTGGGCGCTGGCTTGCTTGCCGTCATTTTCCACCCTTGCAGGAACAGCAAGAGAAGCCCCTGCCACAGTCCACTGATCTTAGCTGTCGACGCGCACAGACAGAAACGAGTCTTCGCGTGACGCCGGACATTGTCTGCACAAAGTAACCCGACGGCTTCACAGGCCCGACGAGTTGGTGAAGTCCACACAAGCGGGTGTGAATCAACCGCGCTGCCTCACCAACAACGACCTTGCCTCGTCGACGGAAGAGCAAAGTCTTGTGCCGCATTCGCCGTCGCGGCTACAGAGCTGGTACTTCCGAGCACGCACACAGGTCGCATAACACATCGATGAGCTGTTTCAGCGGGAGGCGCGGCGGCCAATAAGCATCAGACTGCCACCAGCGCCGTCCGTTAGCTCCGACTTGCAGGCGCTGTCACGCTACACCGAGCTTTCGGGATTAGGATCGCTGTCGGCGACGCACGCCAACCGCTGGACCGGGGAAGACAGCGGTCATAGACCGACGACGGCGGCGATGACGGTGGAGTTGGCGGGAAGGCCTGCAGGGTAGATGTAGCGATCTACGTCAGGCCCATTCCGTCTGCCGCTTACAGCGTTAGTGTTAGCAGGTCCGGTTCCACGGCCACACGGCAGATCCTGGGTCTTCGATCCGCTGTCGGCGGAGTGAAGCGGGTGTCACGGGACCCGTTGACTGAGGGCCTGCAACAAACAAGGCGACAGACTGACGATCATTTCCTGTGGGGTTTATTGGCCTCAGTGTAGGCGTAGGGCTGTGCTTTGGGGATGGTGCTTAACTGTAATATAGCGATGTCAGAGAGTTCCGCGTGCAGGGGTCGAGACAAGTGTGTGTGTGTGTGTGTGTGTGTGTGTGTCTGTGTGTGTGTCTGTGTGTCGTGCGTGTGTGTGTGACAGTGTGTATGTGTGACAGTGTGTGTGTGACAGTGTATGTATGCGTGTGTGTGTCTTGTGCTTGTGTGTGTGTGCTTCTTGTGTGTGTGACAGTGTGTGTATGTGTCTTGTGCGTGTGTGTGTGTGTGCGTGCGTCTTGTGTGGGGGGGGGGGGGGGGGGTCGTGTGTGTGTGTGCGTGCGTCTTGTGTGTGTTTGTGTGACAGTGTGTGGCGCGTGTGTTATATGTGTGCGTGCGTGCGTGCGCGTGTTTGTGTGTGTGAGACAGAGACAGAGAGATGATTTATTTTTTCAGTCACTACAATCTCCCGTTAGCTCGACGCTTAAACCAAACAAGACAGTTACACCGAGCACTTTGGTAACCCCCCGACCTTACACCTGCTTGGACCACTGTATCATGCAGCATACACACACAACCACACCACGCCAACTGCGTCGTTCAATGCACTGCCGTGGGGGGCATGAGGTTACGTGCAGACAACTGAACCACTGTGGACTGTAAAGAAAAGTCCCCACCCCCACCCCCCACCGTGTGAGCCACGCTGGTCATGTGACGACGTGTTTAACGTGCTGCCTTTCAACTCTCTGCCCCAGCTTCAAAAGACGCTCTTGGCGGCCACTTCTCAAGCTGTTGACGCTCCACGCTCACCGAAGGGCTCGGATTGTGAGGGATCAGCGGCACGTGGAGTAAGTGAATGGGCGAAAAGAGTGTCTGCGGATGTGTGGGGCACTGCAAGTAAATCTCCATGCAATGAACTCCAGCTTTGTTATGGGCGGGGAAGGCGGTCGCCGGCTGTAGCACAAAATCCTCCGCGGTCTTTTATCTCAGCACTGACTCTTATGCATTTCAGTGTCAACCTTGCGCCACTTCACCAATTCACTACCACAGAACGTGATAATGAATGGCTAAAAAGCAGGTAGGCTACAGGCCACCAAAGGTTTACGGTTCCTCCCCCCCCCCCCCCCCACGTCTCAGTCACACGTGCCGTCAAGCACGCACCTAACGCACGCACACACACACACACACACACACACACACACACACACACACAGCCACTTCCTATTCAAGTTATAAGAGGACCTTTCACGCACGAGACACTACGTCAGTCACCGAACTTTGACTTAAGCAGTTATGACGCCTTAAGCGGTCCAGGATACTGGTTCGGGTGAGTGGTGGGGTGGGAGGGTGGCGTGAAGGAGGGGGTGGTGGGGTGGGAGTGTGGCGTGAAGGAGGGGGTGGTAGGGTGGGAGTGTGGCGTGAAGAGGGGGTGGTTGGGTGGGAGGGTGGCGTGAAGGAGGGGGTAGTGGGGTGGGAGGGAGGGTGTTGGAGGGGAGGGAATCCATCAGTTGTTATAAAAACTCTAAGTTGTGTGCAGCCCACCCCTTTCATCGTCTTACAAAGTGTTCTCCCGCAAAGATAGATTACGTCTACGCCCAGTCAACCATGACGATTGTATCAGGGCGAAACACATTTTGTCGGAACATAATACATGCTTAATTTTTTTTTTTAATTTAAAAAAAATCTA
>JABMCL010003137.1:807500-847500 GCA_018857735.1 Alviniconcha marisindica | reverse complement strand
GTCAGCATAAAAGGAGCATGTGTGTGTGTGTGTGTGTGTGTGTGTGTGTGTGTGTGTGTGTGTGTGTGTGTGTGTGTGTGTGTGAGAGAGAGAGAGAGAGAGAGAGAGAGAGAGAGAGAGAGAGAGAGAGAGAGAGAGAGAGAGAGAGACGAGAGAGAGAGAGAGAGAGAGAGAGAGAGAGAGAGAGAGAGAGAGAGAGAGAGAGGATAACTGCTGTGCTGGTCATGGTAGCTGAGTCACACCAAATGCTGGGCACAAGTCCATTTACCACAGAAGAAAAACTGAGAAGAAAAAGAAGCTAAGACTACAGCATCATTAACCTAGATCCATATCACTATCGAGTTCGAAACAACGGAATCACACAGAAGAAAAACTGAGAAGAAAAAGAAGATTAGATTACAGCATCATTAGCCTAGATCCATATCACTATCGAGTTCGAAACAACAGACCCATGTGAAATTAATTTCTTGAACGAAGTAAAACACACACACACAAAAAGGGGTGATCTGACCGCCTTTCAATCGTAAAACGACAAAAACCGTTGGCAAACTTAAGGCGATTTGCTTCGACACTGAAATGGACAGACAGTTATTTTCATAAAAAAACGATGAAGCTCTGACTCAAATAACTTGCCTCAGCGTCGGTTGTCGCCGAGATGGAGTTGGAAGAAAGGACAAGTAAAACACGCTCACGTCTGTCTTTTTGTGTTTTGATCTTCATCTTCGAGGCTGGCAGTCATCTTGGCTTGAGATTTCTTTTTGGAAAGAAATAGGCAAGAGCCGTCGTCTTCACTTCTTCCCAGTCAGTTGAGACTCGGTCGTAGTTTCGCGGTAGTGAAACTGTCCGAACCACTAACCGTGAAAGTGCTGTCCCTTGGTTTTCAATCGTGGAGACAAATTTAATGAAACACCTGTTAACTGGGCCTTCCACCCTGTGCAAGGAGCTCTGTCTCTGATAGGCCGGTAGCACAGGCTACTAACGACAGGGGCAACAACCTCAAATAAAATACAAAATGCTACGACAGTATTCTCCCCTAACACTGACAAAACTGGAGATAACTCTTGTTTAAAAACGAAAAATCAAGAATGCAGAGGTACGCTCCCCTGTAATATGTTTACGAAAAAAAGACAACAAATCAGATTCAGGTGCCGCACCAACTACAATTTAAAGTTGAAGAAAATGAATGAATGAATGAATAAATCAATCAATAAATAACTGAGAAAGACAGGATAAAGGCCAATTTTTGTTTGTTGCCATTTTGTCCAAGCCTGTCCCCAAGCAGTTGTAAAGAGCAAACATTTTAACATCCAAAAACTTAAGACTGGACTTGACAATAGCTATTTCTTTCTTTCTTTCTTTTTCTTCTTCTTCAAATCAGTCAATTTATTTGTTAATTACTGGCTTTTCCCCCCTTCTACACTTCAACCTAAAATGAATTTATTTGTTGTTGATGAAAAAAAAAAAAAAAGGATGTACCTCTGGTGAAGTTTGTGTACTTTGTATTTACATGCATGCCAGGTGAGAGTTACTGCAGGCAACTCAGGTCTTTGTTGTTGTACTTGTATTTTGAGTGCCAGTTAACTCCCTTGTGTGTTTATTTGTTGATATATTTGATTATGATAGTTGAGTTCCGTGGGCTGGACTTTTTTTCTTTCTCTTCCATCAGAAGATTTACTCTGTTTCAGATCTTCCAGGTCTAAATATAACGCCTCACAGTTAATTCTTGCTTGTTTGTTTTTCTACACTATGACCTAAAATTGATTATGAATGAATCGAATGTTTCCCTGTAACATTTTATTCTTCAGCTTTTTGTTATTCAGCTTATGGTCAGAATGAAATAACCGTTTTTCATCAGATTTGTATAACATTGGTGGCTTCAGAATCCATCAAATGTACACCACACACACCAAAAGAGATGACAATTACAGACAGGTAAAGACATGGCTCACAAATGAAACTTACATGGAGAGAGTATAACTGATGATGCCATTAAGCATACTATCAGCTGTGGTTGTCGTGGCTTTTTGGGGACTGTAAGGAATATGTGTAAGGTTTGACAAATCATTCCTTGACTGAAATTTTTTCTTCTCTGTTTTTAGAGTGGAGATTATGCAGCAAGCTGAGATGACTGGATGAAAATTCCCCGACAAGTTGCATTTGAACTTGTTACCTCAATAATGAGTTCCTATACTATACCTAGCTAGACACAGGTCATATTCAGCCCACTCTGAAATGGGAGACTGATCTGCTTAAAGGGCCCATAAAGGCAGTCACATCACCCTTTTTTCTGCACACTTTAGACAGTGATTATCAGATATATCTTCAACATCGGGTTTCCTAGTGGCACCCCAATTTGACTTGGGTTCAGTTCTGCACATCTTAAAAACCTCACTTGACAGAAAGCACCGATCTAGTACAGTGGTACTAGTAGATCGGTGAACAGGACTGTTCAAAGGGAGGGAACAGCTGTGGTGGAAAAAAAACCCACCGTCTTCCACGGAAGGGAAATAACTGCTGTATCTGTGTCAAGATGGCAGCTCCCCCAAAACCATGGGAAAGACCAGGCGTAAACCATCAAAATTCTTCGTCTCTGCTTGATAATGCCATGTCAAGGTTGTATAATATTCTTTTGTTTTGCTTTGAATACGACTGCAGGTTGTTAACCTATTCTGAATTAACTTGTTGGTCACTGCTAGTGCTGTAATGATAGTGATGACTGAGACTGAATACATCCGATAGATCGTCGACCTTTGCTCTAGAGATCTATAAAAGTAGAATTTAGTCATGTTTCTTTTCTCTTCTCTTCCACTATTTGTTTGCTGCATTGCGTGGTCTATGCGTGTCCATGCTACCGACATGATATCTTTGACTATTGACAAAGACAAGCACGATTTATTCTTAATCTTGGTCAGTTCAATGGTTGGTGCTTCGCCGTTTGTTGTTTGCTTCAAATGACTTGCGTAATTCCCGAGTTGTCCCCAAAGATAGAGGACTGTGACAGCCTACACTTGGGTGTCAGTGCAAGACGACACCACACTTTATGTTGATTAATTCTGAAGAGAACACTTTTTTCTTCTCTTCTTTTTGGGTAATCCTGATCAGGCTGTTGCTTTGAACAGCACAAGAAGTAAACATCAGCTGCTCAGGGCTGGCGATGCTTTGCAATATGATTAACGCTACAAGGTGGATTAACACTACAAGTACAACAGTGGACTGATGCAGGTCAGTTGTCAGCAGTTGGACTGGATGCTAAGATCAAGAGGAACCTCTGCATCTATAGACTTTGAATTTGAGGTGCACTTGCATGACAGACTTCACTACAGACTAAACACATTTCCCCCCAGAACTGAAAGAACAGAATGATCTGCCCTTGAGCCTGATGCCACCGAGTTCTAATTAATTATGTTTGATTGATTCAGCAGTCATCCTAACAAATTTGTTGGAAGCTTACCATGCATGCACTATCTGTATGCTCAAAGTCAAACACATACAGAAAACAGTTGAGTTAGAATTATATGCACAGGCATACCTGCCCCTCCCCCATTCCCCAGAAAGAAAAGAACAACAGACTCAGTAATACTGATAGGTAGGTAGGGTAGGTAGTGTTGCTTAATGTCCTCAGATGTCAGTTGACATATTAGGGACAAGCTGAGACCAATGCCGAAACATGGTTCAATATAGCTTTACGTCCACGGAAACCAGTAGGCTCGTTAGGACGGACAGCCCAGGACGGCCACCTCGACTCTCACACAGCTCCTGAACTATGTAATACTGATAGCCAAGTTTCTGTTTATATTACATGTTGGTATTATGCAAGATACCAGTGAAAAGCATGAATTTTACTATTTTTAGTCAATTGTTAATTGGATGAAGATTGAAGGACACTGTGCTTAATTGAAATAAAATTTAATGGTAGCAGTTTGCCAGTTTGTGAATTACGCATTTGTAAAATGTGGCTAGATCTATCCCATAATGATGTTATTATTTTGTATCAAAGTAAAAAGAAAAGCAACATTACTTATTGCTGCTACTAGTAGTAATACTACTACAGTACTAGGAAAGGGTTTTGGAGCTGGTCAGATCACCACTTTGCTTGTTTTATGCCCATGGAGGCAAAAATGATTGATCCTTACAGTTACACATTTTTTAGACACATGTATGCTGTAGATGTGTTAAAAATATAACATTTAAAAAAAAAAAAAAAAAAAAGAAGAAGAAAGAAAGCCATAAGAACAGTACAACACACACTCAGCTATCTTCCTTGAAAGGATGAGATAGGGTCCTTGTCAGTCACCAACAGGGGAGCTATTTCAAAGGTGTTTTGACCAGCCCAGAAAATCCCCTGTATCCCAGCCCTCCAAATGACCTTGTTGCTGTCCCCTACGTGAGGTTCTTCCATTCTGTTTCCAGAGAGTGTCTGCTGTCAGTGATTTTGTCCAGGTCCTTTAGACTTCAGTCTAGGTTCAACACATCTACCGGTCTTGGTTAAATTCTGTTAACTGAAGCCCCATTTGCACCCAGTGGAACTCAGTTTTATCTAAAGGGCAACAGCAACATTCCTTTTTGTTGTTGTTGTTGTTGTTCTGCTGGTAGGCCTAAATCCAGCTGCAAAGTCATGCATGTTGATTTTGTGTGTGTGTGTGTGTGTGTGTGAGAGAGAGAGAGAGAGAGAGAGAGAGAGAGAGAGAGAGAGAGAGAGAGAGATTGCGTGTGTGTGTGTGTGTGTGTATGTATGTTGGCTGTAGCACTATGACAGTATGTTATCAGTGTCACAACAGCAGCTTTTTGTTTCCCCTTGTTGCCGCTTTTGAAGAAGGGAAAAGAAATGAAGAGCAAAATAACTCAGCTTGCTGCCACTTTTAGTTACTCAGCTCCCTTAGTCTGTTCAGCTCTCACAGTCTGTTTCACACTGATCAGGAAAAACTCTACCTGAAAGTAAAATCAGTAGTAAAACAGTGTAATGAAAGTGAAATCATTAAAACAGTGTTGCTGTTTGCATGTCATGATCGACTGACTCTTTTAGCCTTTGAAAAATAGGGCAAAGACTGAAAGAGGGGGGGCAGTTCAAGCACAGCAAGGTGTGGACACTGCAGTGACTGGTCCTTTCTAGATTTATACATCAACGTCAGTGGCTTACCAGGAAATTAACACTTTGATTTTTGTGTTTTATATCTGTAAATATATATCTATATCTATCTATCTATCTATCTATATCTATATGTGGCACGCAAACCTGCGTAAAATATGCATTAAAAAAAAATGTGTTAAGGTGATCCATATATGTATGCCAACTACATGTACACTTTCCTTGATTGTTGTTGTTTCTGTCTTTCCCCAGTGGTCTGCAGATGGCTGTTGTGATGGACACATGTATGTATACCAACTACCATGTACACTTTCCTTGATTGTTGGTGTCTCTGTCTTTCCCCAGTGGTCCCCAGATGGGACCAGCAGGTGCTGCTGGTCTTGGTGTAGTCACTCCTCTTCCACCAACAACAGCATCACCACCAGCACCCCCACCACGACCCTCCACTGCCCCCAGTCGCCCCATGTATGGTGGCCATGGCGGCTACAGCAGCATGTACGGCGGTGGTTTTGGCAGCCCCTACAGCCCCGGCAGCCTCTACAGCCCCTATGGCGGCATGGGCGGCTACGGCTCCTACGGCTACAACCGCTTCGGCATGCAGGGAGACTATGCTGGCAGCACCTTTGCACGCGTGGCGGAAGAGAACTCACGCCCGGCGTTCCAGTCGATCGAGAGCATCGTCCAGGCGGTCAGCTCCGTTTCCATGATGCTGGACTCGTCTTTCCAAGCTGTGTACAGTTCTTTCAGAGCGGTGATCGGCGTGGCCGACAACTTCTCTCGCCTTCGGTCCCAGATGGTTCAGGTTTTCTCGGCGCTGGCGCTGATCCGGACGCTGCGTTACCTGGTGCGGCGCCTGCTGGAGCTGCTGAGGTTGCGACCAGCGGGGCAGGCGGAGCGGGAGTGGAGGGAGGCCATGGCGCAGGCCGCGGGGGCAGCACCTGTCGGTGGGGACGGGAAGCCGAAGAAAAGTGCCTGGCCGATCCTCATGTTCTTTGGCATTATCCTTGGGGGGCCCTGGCTCATCTGGAAACTCATCTCATCCCTCTCTACCTCACAAGGTAAACAGAAATTCAAACTAAACAAACGAAGGGGAGTGTCAGTACAGTAGTACTTGCTGTGAGCATCACCTTTATCGCAAGACCACATACAGTGGTAGTGCAGCACCCTGTTAAAATAAGATAAACATGAAAATAAAGCAGATGGGGAAAAAATGGTATCAAAATGAATGATACAAACTTAAATACATAAGATAAGTGATTCTGACTGTTTGAAAAATAGAAAGCTGCATAGTCAGCATGGTGGTATGACTGGTACTGACTAGTGTCTCAGAAGAGAGTTGGGTGACAGGGCGGTTGGTATTGATGACTGGTGCTGACTGTTGTTTCACAAGACGAGAGAGGAGATGATTGGGGAGTTGGTATTGATGACTGGTGCTGTTGTTTCAGAAGAGGAGAGAGGAGATGATTGAGGAGTTGGTATTGATGACTGTTGTTTCAGAAGAGGAGAGCTGGATGACGGGGGAGACGGACCACGTTGTGGCCCAGGCTGTGTACAGTTTCTCCGGCCAGGGGGAGGAGGAGTTGTCTTTCTCTGCCGGGCAGCAGATCATTCTGGCTCCCAAAGGTGAGAACAGAGTGACTGGTTCATTTAACTGTTGCTTTCTTCCCTTTCCCGCCTCCTGGGGATAGCTCAGTGGTTAGAGCGCTGGACTGCACCATGGCCTCATAAGTCATAGGTGGTACAGGATTAGGGAGCAGGTTTTTCTCTGTGGCAGTGCATATTTCTCAGGCACACTGTGTGGGTGGAGGTTTTGATTTTCTAAATTTCTGGAGATAGTGAGAACCAACCGTCTCAGTGGAATTCACTCATTCAGGGTCCAGTCAACAACCCAGAAAACAGGTGCCCGTGAGTCTCTTGGTTTGTTAGTTCTGCTTGTGTACAGGCCTTGTGCTTCAGGTGACATGAAAAAAGGGATTACTGTGTCCATTGCATCAAAGGCGATCGATTTGCTGGTCTGTTGAAAGAAGCGTTCACTCCCTCCTCCTTGCTTGACGTATCATTGTACAGCTTTGTTCAGATAGAGGCTTCTTTCAGGATCAAACCCCCCAAAATAATCAAATATGGCTTACCACAGCTGTGTCCCATGACCAAAATTATTGGCTGGGCAAATAAATATAAAAAACTGGGGTGTGTACGTGGGAATTCATTTTGCACAGACCACTATTAATTGCAGTGGGCTTTTTTCCTTCAATCTCTTTGTGTTTGTCTTTTTTTTAAGCAAATGTGTTGTCAGGGTTCAAATTGCCTATTGTTATGATCAGTGCTGATGGAACGTTCAGCTGTAGCCTGATGCTGTCTGTCGCAGAGCTTCAGCCTCAGGTGCGTGGCTGGCTGCTGGGCAGCGCTGGCGGCCGCAAGGGCCTGGTGCCCTACAACTACATCAAGGTGCTGGGCAAACGACGCGGGCAGCAACCGCAGGGCCCCTCGTCAACCGCACAGCCAGCTTTGCCCAACCAGTCTCTCAGTTCAGGCTTCACGCAGGGCCCCACGTCAACCACCTCCACCGCACAGTCGACTTTTCCTACCCAGTCTCTGAGCTCAGCCATCACGCAGGCCAGCCTGGGTGGTTTGCCTCAATCCACAGACACCGCAGACTCTGGCTTCGGCCAACAGTCTGCAGGCTTTCCGGTTCCGGACATGGACTCCATCTTTGGTGGTGTACAGCAGGCAGGTGCGTTGCCTACGTCGGCGGGTGACGGGCCACGGATGCATGCATCAGTGAACCAGCCAAGCGGAGATCCAACTGCTGCAGACGTTTTGGAGAAGCAGACTGGGGAGTAGTTGCCCTTGTGGAAAGAAATGACGACTGGATGGATTGCAAGGTGCAGGGGACTGGGAACCTCTCGCTTGGAGAGTGGTACTTTAATTGCAGTTAAAGATTATAGTTCCACTGGGGGGGAAAGAAGTGTTTTGGAATCGTGTTTTGTCAGACATCTTTTGCTTCCATGACGACTGAAGCACCCATGGGAATTTGAAGTTGTGCTCAGTCCCAAATAAGTGTTCTTTGAGCTGATTTTGAGCTGATCCTTTCGGCTGATCTATTCTTGTGCAACCAGTTGCTGTGATAATCATACTCTGTACAAATTTGATGCAAAAAAAATGATCATTTGTGAATTGAGATGAGTTCCACGTTGTAATGAATGTTTTATATGCAGAACAAAGTCTAAAATATTTTCATTTGCTTGAATGTTTGGAGTGAACCCTGTTTCATTTTTTTATATATAAAGTTTGTAGAACTGAAGCGACTCCTCTGAATCGGTTCTTTTTCTTACACCACACCATCTGTCTGGAACAGTCTGCCTCACAGTTGTTATCCAGCACTTTCAGCCTTAAACCATCTCTTTGAGCTGTCAGTGTGGCTGTTGTTGGCCTGTCTCTCACTGTGCTACTTATTATCATAATTATTTACACTCATGTGCCTGTTTTTTAACTGTGAAAGATACTTTATCCACTTTCAGATCTCAATACATACTTATCCATTTTCAGATCTCCATCCCCCCCCCCCCCCCCTTTTTTTTTTTAAAGCAATAACACCCATCCATGTAACTGTACTGCTAAATACCTAAGCCAGTTCTTCATGTGAGAGAGCGAGGGGTTTCGATGTAGCGGACTTGTATTTTGTAGACAGGCACCGTGCACACTGAGGAGAGGTGCAGATCTTCCATCATTATAAATGTTTACACATTGCCCATGCTGCTCTGCCACCTGCTGCCAGTGCCAGGCTAGTTTGGTGTCTGGCAAACACGGCAACTTTCTGTGAGCTGCACCATGTCACCGCCAAGCCTCACTTCTAGGCTGTTGGTGTCTGGCAAACACGGCAACTTTCTGTGAGCTGCACCATGTCACCTGCCAAGCCTCACTTCTAGGCTGTTGGTGTTTGGCAAACACAGCAACTTTCTGTGAGCTGCACCATGTCACCTGCCAAGCCTCACTTCTAGGCTAAGCTGGTATTTGGCAAACAGCTGTAACTTTCTAAGCTGCACCACGTCACATGCCAAGCGTCACTTCCAACACCCATCTGCCATGATTGGTTACACCACTGAAGGGGCACTCGGTGCCTCTGTGCATGTCCACCAAAATTGGTTCCACCATTGAATTTGAAGGGGCACTGCATATCAGTGTGCATGCGCACCAAAATTGCCCCTGCAAGTCTCACACTGGCCATAAAATTAGCAAAATGTCTGAGTGCGTATTGGGCAACAAAAAGAAGAAGAAAAAAGTTCATCTCAGTTCAAGTGATTTGGGTTTTATTGGTCCCAGTGCAAGCACTGTGAGCTGTTACAAGAGAAATGTGGCCTGATATGAGTTGTCTGTGCAGTTACAAACTTCCTAGCATGTGATCACCAATGGTAAAAAACTTTCCGTTAGCTATTTTCAGACTTACGCCCTATCGTGTAGCAAATTATGGCAATGGTTGAAGGTTGTCGTGAACTGATGCTTGGAGTCTGGCAGCTTGTGATAGAAATCTGATGGTTGAGCCTACAGTTGACCTGTTCGGGAATGGTTGCAAAAATATGAAGTTAATTATTCTCTTGTTTGTCAAACAGTACTGCTGTGCATAAAATTAGTGCAATATAATATTATTAATTTTGTGCTAAGTGACAAGACTGTATTGGGTGCAACTTTAAGTGCTAATTAAAACAAAGTTTACCAGCATACAGGTATTGAGGTATTATACAGGGGTCACAAATACATACAAAAAACAAATTTTTAATGCCAAATAAACCCCTCACACAACTGCTCAAACATCATGTATTTATACTCTACACAAAAAACGAAACCCGCAAGACAGAATGCGTTTCAATTAAAGGCTTTAAGAAGTCTCTCTCACTCAGTCTCTGATGTTGGCATGTAGCTGCCATGCCAGCGGTAGTTCACTGCCTACGTCAGTTTACTGTCATTCATTTGCATCACAAATACAAAACACGTTTTAATGCCAAATAAACATGTATGCAATTGCTGAAATCCCATGTGTTTACTACATGCTAAAAAATCTAAATCTGTATGACAGAATGCAATTTAACTAGACTTCAAGAAGTCTTGCCGAGTCCGAAGTCAATTGTCAAAGCAGATCAACTTTGACAGCTGCCATACCAGTGATAGTTCACTGCCCATGTCAGTTTCCCCCTATTCATTTGCATGTGACACAGATATTTTGCAGCTCAGCATCATGTCATGAAAGACAGCACAGAAAACATTTTTCTCATCATCGTGATGATAGTTCTGAACTGGTTCCTTCCGCTAGCTCCGAGCCGGTCGACAATAGGCCACCTACTCAAGAAGGCAAACAAACCAGCCAGGAATATGCCAGTACCAGTGAAAGGCTGAGCTCTAATCCGGCATCCGTGAAATGTATGGAGATTGTCCTGGAGGGTCCAAAGCTTGAGGCTATCAAAAGTAGTGCTATCATACGTCAGGCGTGCATGGATTTCTACAGCAGGCACAAGAGGCAAAGCTAACTAGGCAAGTGCAGGATTGTTCTTCAGAAACTGTTGTCAGTGTGGCTGGATAAATTTATTTCAAGATGCTGTGTTTGCTGTATGCAAGCAGTTTGGTGGGATAAAAAAAATAATCAAAACATTGTGTTTGCTGTACACAAGTTCCAGAAAGCATTTGCAACCCCTGTTGAGTGTTGTAGCATAGCTGCTACTGCAAGGCCATCACCAAATGTATGAAATGTGAGCACAGAGCAGTTAGGTGTTTGAAGACCAACAAAACCCAGTTTATGTGAGTAAAGGTACCTGGCATGGTTTTTCAGTCATGTAATTTTCAATGAAGAGAATTGACCAGGTAACTTTCAACGAAGAGAATTGACCTTTCTTCAAACATGTCTCCAGCCAAGAAAGAATATGTATACTAAGTAAGCAGACTTCAGACACTAGATGATCTCTGCTCACTTTATTTTGTGATGAAGTAGGCAGCCATGTTCACCTTCAAGAACTACTGCGACATGCTTGGTTGTGTGGAAACAATCAGCAGCGGAAGGATTAGAAGGGAGGAGTGGAACAGCAGACTTGTCATACTGCACAGGATCAACAGTGGGCTTCACGCTCCACAGGATCAAGTGGGCTTCACGCTGCACAGGATCAACAGTGGGCTTCATGCTGCACAGGATCAACAGTGGGCTTCATGCTGCACAGGATCAACAGTGGGCTTCATGCTGCACAGGATCAACAGTGGGCTTCACGCTGCACAGGATCAACAGTGGGCTTCATGCTGCACAGAATCAAGTGCGCTTCACGCTGCACAGGATCAACAGTGGGCTTCATGCTGCACAGAATCAACAGTGCGCTTCACGCTGCACAGGATCAACAGTGGGCTTCATGCTCCACAGAATCAAGTGCGCTTCACGCTGCTCAGGATCAACAGTGGGCTTGTTGGCATCAATGCAGTGCAAAAGGAATGAGGCGGACTTCTATTACATGAATGAATGTATAAACTTCCCTTATATGAATAAATGACACTGTGTGTGTAAAAAGACCCGTCCATGCAAGACTAGGCATGTTCAGTTCCCCAGCAGGGGTTGGTGGAGAAAGCAGTACATTTATACACACACCCCATAAGAAGGACAAGAGTTACACAGGGTAGAAAGGGAACAGTTATGCAGTACAATGAAAGAAGTGTGTTGAGAGTAGACTGAAAAGAATGAAGCATCTCCGTGATGCTCCTGGGTGATATATGTAGGGTTAGATTCACTGGCTGCACCACTTTGTTTTACAGTGTCTGAGCCCAGGAACATCAAGAATGACTCGCTCGATGATCGGAGAGAATTATTATTATTATTACTATATTAGAATGAGATGGAGTGCATGGCAGAATGAGCTCAGAGAGACTGTCTGGCATGTTAAACGATACAATACCCAATTAATATAATTATCAGCAACAAACAACGATCACCACCACAAAAGAAACAGAACCAAGCTCATTCCTCTGAGACTTTATTTTTTTTACATGTTGACTGCGAGAATTACAAGACCCATTCTGGAAATTCAAAGGTGACGTCTTTTCCTGTGAGCTTCTTGTACACAGCAGAGAAGGTCTCCACCTGCAAAACACCAAATCACTCAGTCAAAACTGTGCGCAGGCCACACTGAAAGAATGAAACACGCACACTCACTTTGTACAAGAATGTATTCATGACACTTGTGCACACACTACACACACGCTCAGTGTGTATCTGTTGAGGACCATTTTCAAGTCAAGATCTGCACAGATATGGAAACCTCTGCAGCAACAACCACACCCTGGTTGTAACAAGCAGTTTCTGTATAAATGGAATTATGCACGGCAATTTTCAACTCACCTGATTTTTGCCATATATATCTGTATGATTTTAATCTGAATCTCAACTGTAAGCCGAGGTTAATCACTGAAAGTTTTAAATGCGGTAAGTCCATGCGTTTGACATTACACTGCACTATAAATATGCATTACAAACTTTCCTTCAGCAAGTACAATTCACTAAGAAGAAAGAGTGCACTGGAAATCACGTACATGGATTTTGGACAGCCCCAACTATGCCACTTCACCTAACAGCATACCTAAAACCAGACATGGCATCCGACTCCAAAGCAAGCTGCTGTGTGCAGGCAAGTGTGTTCAGCTGCTGGCTGTGTCAACTGTGAGCTCACCTTGTGTTCCACTGTGGTTTGCTGGTTCTTGTCCAGGTGCACCTTGATCAGCCGTGAACCGTCCAGCTTGACGCGGATTCGCTTGCCTACAATCTCAGCAGGGAAGCAGAGGTCTTCCAAGATGTTGTTGTGAACCATGGTGAGGGTGCGACTGCAGACACGAGAAATGATGTTTGAAGACAAGGTCAAACCATCAAATGAGTGGTGAAAAAACAACAAGATTTTAGGACATACATAATTGTTTTTAAATTATGCTGAAAGATAAATTTCATTCGCGGCATCAGTAGTTTCGCTGACACGTTATCAGATCATCTGTTGCTCCCAGGAGTCTTGTGTTTACAGCGACACGAACAAGGTATTAGAAAGCAATAAAAAGCTTAAAAATGAATTTAAAAACACAACTACTGACCTTCTGGGACGCTTCTGCTTGTTCTTCCTCCTGCTCTTTCTGGTAGGTTTGGGCAGGATGCGCCTCTGTAACAGACATTGAACTGATACATCTGTTGAAACAACCTGGCCACTCTGTCCCACTCAGTGGGACTGTATCCACTGTATCCAGCTGAAATTACTGTCATTGTAACAATAACGATCACCATTGTGTCTGCCCAAAACAGCAATAAAAAATTACTGGGCTGTTCACCAACGGCACTATGCTCCATCATCTTCACCGACAGCACTGCAATCACACTCAATCAAAACCTGCAGCAAACCCTCAAAAGAACATGCCACTTTGTGCATAGCCATTATTCAAACATCATCCATTTGCAACTGTAAATTCAACTTGTCCTCACAGAATCGTTAAGAGGGCCCTGAACTGATGAGGCACGCTGGCCGTAAACTGCAGAAAATGTCATCTGGACTTCACTTGGTTGTTCTACCAGACTTTAAACAAGCATTTTCTGGCTTCACGTACAAGCTCCTCGGGGCACAGCCATGTTGTTCATCTTCACCAACGAAGAGCTGAAAAGGGTTGGCTGGTGACCTGCTGGACACTTTTGCCACACGCACTGGCCTCGCTAATATTGTAATAAACCAACTACTGCACACTGTGGGCCATAAATGGCAGCACTCACAGCTGTGCAGTTTTGCAACTTTTAACCTGATTTTTTACACACCAGATGGGAGACTGAGCAAAAAAGTGCTGTGTATACTACTTATTCCATTTATCAACAGGGCCTGTAGTGCTTTTTCAGTTTGGTTCCTCTTTAAACTCCAGGTGTCCCCGAAGAACTGTTTGCAGTTAGAACCATCCCCTTGTCTGTGGTAATGCATGGGAACCAGGTGGCAGGGCTGGCCCACCCCCAGACACAAAGGCACCAACCTGCGCAATGAAGACCACGTGCTTGCCAGAGAACTTCTTCTCCAGTTCACGGACCAGACGCGTCTGGATCTTCTGGTAGGCCCTCAGCTGGGGGACGGGCACCAGGATGATGATGGCCTTCTTGCCCTGGACGTCAATCTCCTGCAAAACACAACCCTTGCTGCAGTAAGGCACTAAACTGAGCCCCAAGGATCCAGGAGCGCAACCATAAAGGGGTTTGGTAATGGCACAGCTAGATACACTCTGAACAAACTGAAGAACACAGACAGGTGCAACAAACTGCAAAAACCCACGCACATTATTAGGCCTAAGTAATGGTGACTGTACCAGCTGACTAATGGTAATGGTTGATACCATGTACCGATAGTCTCAAGTCTAGTGGAGGCCCTGCATTTGCCTTTTAACTTTAAATGGTATGAACATTATCATGCCCAAAGTTCACATGTTTATTTACAAAATGATTAATGTGTATGCCTTTGACCGTGCCAACTCCATTCAGAAACCTTTACCAGTAGCTAAAGACAAACAACAAATGCTGCCACAAAATACCTGTCCAAGTGACCTCTGGCAAGGTATCCTGGGTGATGCTGGTGGTTATGGTTTGATTATTTCAAGCTTCCACTGATTTCTCCACTGGACCAACTGGGTATTTGCAAATGTTCAGTTCGAATGAGACCTTAGATATTTGACATCTTGATCAAAACTGCCCTCCTTGTACCTTGTCCAAAATTTGCCCCATTGTCGAAACACCTCTGACTGCAAAAATCCATTTCTTCACACATGCAATGGCACACTTGAGCGGCAAACTAATTTCTTGCAAATGGGATTTGGTACCTGCAGCTCCTAGGGGTGCAAGCAACTGTTCCAAGGCACCCTAAAACCTAGATGCCTGGATGAGATGAGTTTTAAACAAAGGAGAAACCAGGAAGAAGGCAAAGGATGCACTCACCTTTGCTCCAGTGATGTACAGCTCATGAAGAGAGGCCTTCAAGTCACTGTTCATCTCCAGCTCCAACAGAGCCTAAAAAGACAAGCATTTCAGCTGTCAGTGTCAGCAACACTAGGCATGGTCAGCAAAAATCCAACAAAGACAAACTGTAACAGTAGTTACTATTTTTAACTGTACAAGAATACCCCTTTTTTGTAACACTGATTGATCCAGGATTTTTATTTAGCAGTCCAATCATAATTCATAGAAAGATACCCATAGGAGTATTAGATTGGCTTTTGATGAGCGATCCATTGATGTAACTTTTGTAAGTAACCTTAAACAGGTAAATTATGCACACTTTCTCTTTACTGGTTTGACAGTACAAGCACAGTAAGAATTAAGTGGGTGCCATGTGGTAATTAATATTACTATATAACTATTCTAAGCAAAGTTGGAACCTGCTCAATTCCAGAACTGAGCAGCTCAATCTGGGAATTCCTCAAATGAGCACCAATTCCAGAAAAGAGTTGCTGAATTCTGGAACTGCAAGTGCTCTAGTCTAAATCACCACTATTGGCAAGTGAACGAAGTCATCAGCAGTTTCTCATTTTTACTGCAGATCTGGTGGACTCCGTTGCAAAATGGATCTCACAATTTCTCAATGATATATGCTTTAATCTGACAGCCAACCAATTTTAATTATCGTTTTGCAACAATTACATCTGCATTTTGTTTCTTTAAGAACGTGTTTTCTATCAGAACAGTCTGGCTTAGTCGAACATAACTGAGGCTGTTCCAATGGAAAAACAATATGCTAGTGATGGAAGCAAATACACAAGTAACTGTCACAAAAATGGTAATTAAGTGAATCAATTATTTGCCTATAGATCAAACGACAGATACATTTTGTTGTCAGTAAAAATGAGGTTGCCACTGATTGCCATTACTGCCGTCGGCATACACTCCAGTTTTCCCCCCCCATGTCTTCTGGTCTACAGCTGCCTAGCTTCTTGTACAAGGAAGTAACTTGATGTTTATTTACCTTTCACAAACCTGGCACAGGCCTCAAAGTTCATTCATCTCACACTGAACCGTTTTGGAGGAGGTTAAAAGGGGTGCTAAATCACTGCTGCCTCGCTCTCACCTTTACACCACCGTTCTTTCCGTGCTTCACGGTGTAAACTGGTTTTCAATCAGCATGATTATTGCTCTTCAGGTGACACATTTATGAGAATAGCCAGGCACCATGTGAGATAGAATTTAATGATAAAGAAAGCATGAGTTGAACTGGCTGTTACAGTGAGTCAACTGTTTGCATGATGGGGAACAAACAACACTTCCAAGGTATTAAACAGTCAATTCAGGACTGCCATTCAATTCAGGAAATCTCACATTGGGCAAAATCCTCAGAATTCTTGAAATCAGCATCGACTGTGGTACCATATGAGAACATGTCTACTGTTACTCATTCAGTCGCTGGCTCCCTCTTCTCATCCACGTGAGCTTTTTGTCTTCTCCATCACAGACCTCTTTGCACTACCCAGTTATAAAGCAAGTTCACTGAGAAATGAAAGAGTAAAAGGGTACCATACATTCTCTTCAGCAAACTGTGAGCGGTGGCACAAAACTAACAAAAACTGCCTACTGAAAGGTGTTAAAAGCTATGATGGTGCCCCTGGATGTATATTTAATCATGAAGAGGTCCAGTCACTGGCACTGTCAGTGTTACTAAATCATGATTAAAACTCTAACTGTTGGGATGGGGCCACTCACTCACCAGAAGAACAGTTATCTTGTCCTGTCACAGTGTCAACGAAAGCACAATTCCCCCCCACCCACCCCAACTGGATTTAAAAAGCAGTGACACAAAAATACCAAAACGTGTATTGCTCTCAGTAACAGCAATATTTTATGAAATATATCACCAGCCTGGTTGCACAACAGAATGTTCCACCAACGAACCACATTCCAACTTTGCACTCGATGTATTTCCGTAACTCAGCAGGCGATTCAGGAATTGGTGCTCATTTTTCGGAATTCCGACTTTGAGCAGCTCAGTTCCGGACTGAATCAATCCGGAATCCAGCAAATTCCAGCTCTGCGCGGAACACTGCTATAGTATTAGCATTGTAGTAGTTAGTACAAAATGTTACCTGAGAAATTGAAGACTCGAACTCATCGGGCTTTTCGCCCTGAGGCTTGATAATTTTCGCACTCGCAGAGTACATCTGAAATATATAAAACGCAGAGTTAATACGGTATGGCATACAGCCGTTAAGATTGGAACAACACAAATACTTTATGCAAAAACTACAAAATACAACCCATGTGATGCATGAAACTCACCAACTGCAAGATCGAGTTCGTGTTTACATCCGTTTACCATGAACTGCAATCTCAAAATATCACAACAAATACATGACATCAGATAACATATATTCCAGAAACCTTAAGTCAAAACATGTCCTCATCAGCGCACACAAAAACATTGTGCTGTAAATCCGATGTTTAAGAGATATTGCAAATTCAAGCAGAGCATGCCTGGATACACATTACCTTCTCGCACAGGCGACGACCGGAAAGACTGAAACTTGTGCTTCCGGTCAAACTAAGGGGAGACTATGCTCACCCGATTCTGCTGACTAGATCTAATGGTTAGTAGGCAATACAACTGGCTGTTTGATCCTAAATGAGCAGAGACTGAGAAAGGCAGCAGGACAGTTTCCAGCCTTGTGTAAAAAAAACAACGGCGTAACACTTTGTCCGGTCATTTCATATTTGTCTCCAGGTTGCAGTACTCTTTTCGTTTATTATGCCATATTACGCTGTGAAGAAGGGACGAAATCCTGGTGTTTACTACGACTGGTACGCATTGCTTTTTTGCATGCTGTTTTTTTAAACGTGAAATGTAGCTTGATGCAAAAGCACGCCAGTACAGTCTACGCATTGTAATGTCGACGTTAACTTTAGCTTTGTCTTTTTTCGTTTGAGAATGTTAATGAACAAATTAAATAGGTTGATTTGACAAAAAGATGATCGATCAATGTTTTATGTCTGTTCACAAAAAAGCAAGGTCATATTATTAGACCAAAAGGTGACATTATAACTTAAAATGGTTTGCTGTTTGGAGGGTGTGTGTGTGCGTAGAGGGGTGGGTGGGTACTGCCTGAGTGCTGTTAGGCCATGTGGGAAGGTGGGTGATTTAGGCTCATTTACCTATTTAGAAATAGAATTAGAGGACATGGGATTTGGTGTTTTGGTATGTATAGTTGAAGCAGGGCTCGCAAATAAGCAACAACAACAACAGCAAAAAGAAGAAAAACAAAAAAAATTATGCAAAATAAACCCCTCTCAGTCTCAGTCTCACACAATTGTTCATACCCCAGGCATTTACTAAACATGTCATCATGTGCACACAAAAAAGTCAGATCAGTATGATAGAATGCATTTTAAGTACAGGCTTTTAGCAGTCTCTCTCTCACTCAGTCTCTGTCTCTCTGAGGTCAGGTGCAAGGTTGTGTGTGTGTGTGTGCATGTGTGTTCAGTGTCAAACACGTTTGAATTCATTCCAGTTTGTGTGTGTGTTTGTTAGTTTGTTTTTCCATTATCCATATATAATACTTTATGTAACTTGTTTTGGTAGGAGTGTGCTCTACATGTGTGTAGACTAGTGTATTTAGGTTAATATGTATCATGTGAGCACTCAGGGCATTGATGAGCACATGAATTGATAATTTTATGTACATTATTATTATTGTTAGAACATATCAGCTTTGACAGCTGCCAGCCCAGGGTGGATGACATCAATTGAAGTCACTGCCTATGTCAGTTTCCAGCTGCATTGCTACTATGAAGTATAATACTAGTTTCCTACCATTCATTTGCATGCGGGACCGACCACATTTCCCAACCCAACATAATGTCATAAATGACAATGCAGAAAACTTGGACTTTCCTTTCTCACAATCATGCTGATACTGATAGAACAACCAGTTCCTTTCACTAGCTCTGAGCTGGTTGGCTATAGACTGCCAACTGAAAAGAGGTAAGGAAGCCAAGATCTAACCAGGCACCATTGAGAAATGTTGATTGCCATAGACTAGAGTGATAGACTATAGAGGGTTCCGAGCTTGAGGATGCTGAAAGTAGTGCTGGTAAAAGTGGTATCCACAGGGCTTGCACAGAGTTCTGCACTAGGCACTAGCCCAGAGGCAGAATTTGAACAAGATGAGTGAAGGATTGTTCTTTTTCTTCAAATCGCTGACAGTGAGTTCAGCATCATGTTTGGCTGTATGCATTTTTTTCCATTGTGGTACACCAATTCTAAAAAGTGTTTGCGACCCCTGGTTAAATGAAGCATTGAGAGGGATGTCAAAGAATCCGTATGTCAGTACCATGCATGTCGCAAGTGAAACCAGCATACGGTAAAGACAGTTTAAGAAGAAGAAAACAGAGTTCATGGCTGAGGGCAAGAGCATTCACTGTGGAATTGAAAAACCAAGTAATGCACAACTGAGCGTGGACACCGCATGGACCAGTCACTGTTATGTGCTAGACTTTGCGCCCACAACTGATATTTCTCTTGAATCAGATTCTGTTTAGACTAGAGCTACAAAAGCCTGGTCCTTCAGGTGAGACAAGACTGAAGTCCCCCGTGTGTGTGTGTGTGTGTGTGTGTGTGTGTGTGTGTGTGTGTGTGTGTGTGTGTGGAAAATGGTCACTTATACATGTGTACATATTATATATATATATATTTGTAATTACATGTATAATATGATTATGTACATGGTTACGTGCACGTTAAACTTAAAGACTGTATATTCCATGCTGGAGTTTGGTGGATTATAAGTTATAATGGAAACAGCAAAATAACCCAGCTGTGGAAGGGGTGGGGGTTGCGCAAAAAATGAATTAAAAACAAACAAACAGACTTAGTCTTCAAACTGTTGAAGTTGGATACTGATGACTATACAGTATACAGAAGAAGAAGAATCAAGAAGACCTAAGTTCAATTTCACATCAACTGACCATTCTTTCAAAAGTTCTAACTTGACTTACAGGTTTAAACAAGTGTCTTTTTATGGATAAGAAGTAAGATTGTAAATTATTGAAAATAAGATTGATGGAGCATTTTAAAACAAAATTCCTCATTGTCCAGAATAAGTCAAAGCAGGATTTTGAAGGTGTTGACGCTTTCACTTTTGAGTCATCAGAACACTAAATGGTAACATTGACAATGTCATCATAACAATAATCTTAACAGTGATATTAATGTCATTATGACAGTAACCGTAACAATGTCATCATAACACTTGATGGTAATATTAACAGTGTCATCATAAAAGTAATATTAACATTGTCTAGTCAATTTTTCAAGTGTGAAATGATTGCTTCTGTTTTACTTCTTTCAGTCTCATAAAGTGCTTCAACTGTTAGTGTTGAAGTTTGAACTGAAGGTATTCCCTTATGTGCACTGATCTGCATTTGGGGCTGGCATAGTGTTTGGCTTAAAATGTTAAATCTGCAATGTAGGTTCCTCTTTATAATTATAGTTTCACTTTAATTATGTACCTTGTGTGCAATGGCATGCATTAGAAATCCCAAATGATGGCAACATTACTAATTTAGTATTGTTTGCAAGCACTGGTACCACTACCAGTGGTAGGAATGGGTAGCACTGCTCTTGTGGCTGGTGTAGCTGCACCAAGGTAAGATGATGCAAATTTCCTGCAAGGTATTAATTAAGCATTAGAGATGTTGCAGTGAATTTTGAAGAAGAAAAATTACTTGCTTTTAGAAGAAAAGAAAAAATCTTTTTTGTTTTGTTGTTGGTACAAATCAGTTTATATATATATATATATATATATATATATATATATATATATATATTATATATATATATATATATATATTCTGGATTTGGGATAGGAAATATGGCATAATGCAGCTAATATAAGAAGTATCTCTCTTTCAATACCACCAGTTGAACTGTAAGTATATATAATGGCAACTTTATGAAGTAGAGCTAAGCCACTTACAACTGTTTCTGTTGTTAGGCCATCTTGTCAAGAGCAGGTCAAAAACTTCCTGAAACCTGTCTTTAAAAAGTTCTTCACTGAGGATGAGGCCTGGAACTTTGTGAATGGCACAAAGGCTGATGGTAAGAGTAAGTGCGTTTTTCTAAAGACTGTACTTATATACTGTGTCACTCATTTTAATTCTGTCCATAAGTGTGTGCAAATTATTAATTTTGGATAATCACAGTAAGTTCAGTTACTAACAAAGTGACTTAGTCAATAAACTTAGCAGGTGTAACTTGGAAGTTAAAAGAGCTAATGATATTTCAAATGCTTCAATTTATTAAGGCAACCATAGTTTCAGTGGTAGGTTCTACCACTGTATGCATTGTATTTTGTAGGGAATTTTGATGTGATATGTACAGCTTTGATTTTGATATTGGTTGGATTTTTCATGTATTTATTTATTAATGACTTTTTGACCCAGTGTTTGCTGTTATGATTGGCGTGAATACTGTGTAATGAATGTATTTGGAACCACAAACATTCCTAGTCAGCTAGTGCAACTGCATTCACACTTGGCAAAAAAGGTGTATTGTTAGTTGACTGTTAGTCAACTTAGTATTACTATTAGTACTTAATGTTGTTTTGATTTAACAAGTTCCTCAGGAGACACACCACAAGCTTTGTTCGTCATGCCCCTCCCTGGTTTGTTCCACAGCCAGCAGCACAAAGAGTCTTTATGGATGGTACTTAAATAAAGTGTAAACTCGTGATTGACACACACTGTTGAGATCCACTGGTGAGCTGTGCTTCCTGTAGGTATAACGATAATAATTAAAGTGTTTATAAAATGCAAAGTCTTGTCTAGAGATTAGTCTAAGCTCATGCACACACGCACGCACGCATGCACACACGCACACACACACAGGCACCCAAACACATGAGTATATTGACTATACAGAACTGAATTTACACACAACCTAAAGTGTAAACAGACAACAAACAGACTTTAGGCAGAGGAAGATAGCAGCGCAGAACGGAAAATATGGTGGGTCTGTTGTTTTGGAAAAAGAACTGTCTTGAGGTTTGATTTGAAGGAGTCCAGAGAGCGTGCATGATCTGCCCTAATTTGAGCAGGATGTCCTATGACGTCTCTCTGTCAGATGGGAAACACTTCACCATTGCACCTTACCCATCAACTCATGACCTCATCTGTCAGTCTAGTGTCAGAACATGTGGAACCCATCTGTTGGTGTCATGTAGATTACTTTGTGAACACCTGGGTATTTGTGCAGGGCCAAATCAGTGTATTTAATATTCTGTATCTCATCTGCTTTATAGTCTTTAATTTGTGCTGCTTCTTTTTGATTGCATTTTCTGTGGTAGCAGTGCTCAGTGATAGGATGGCCAGTCTGGGGCTCATCTTCAAGGATTACTCTCCCCTTCTTCGATTCACTGTACCATCTGAACACTGGTGTCGCTGTAGACAAGGCTTGCTTGTAACCAAATTTACCCATAAAAGTTTTGTAAGATTCACCCTGTGATAATTACTCCATGAAGTCATAAATAAATTAATCACTTCTCCGTGACCATGCCTTGAAAATTGGAAGCATCATGGCCACCAAGGCAAAGACCAAATGGTTATGAGCTTCCAGGGATATTTGGTTGGAATGTAAATGGTGCAGGCTAATGCAGTTTACATATTCACTGATGTAACTTTTTGTGTGTACAACTACAATTCACAGTTTTATTTGTGACCTAATCGGGAGAATAACCCTGCCAGCTGTTCCCAATGCAAGTCTCAACACATTTAGTCTGAGAATGCTTGCTCCTTGCACAATGCCAATGGTTTGCTGGCATATTGCAGGTTAGCTCCACCAACAAAAGTCATTTGCTGGAATTTACTAACAACTAAACTAATGCCTTATGCTCTGAGCTTAGGCGACAGAGAATGACCTTAGGAAGATAAATTTTGTTCAGCTGGGGCCAGTTGATCCTACAGATGATAACTGTTCAGTGTGTAGCATTACACATGAATAAGGAAAAGAACATAATCAGGAGTAATAGAGTATGTATTTTTTCCTCCTGGACGCCAAAAGAGACTTCAGCCAGTGCCACCTACCAGACGGAAACATCCTCCTCCTCTTTCACAAGCAGCAACTTCAACAACTCCACGGAAGCTCAGCAGCCTCACCAACCTTCCAGGTCATCCTCATCAAGTGGAGACGACTCTGCCGACCGATCGGCTTCATTTGAAGCCATTGAGATGCTGCGTGCGACAGCAAGGACATTACGCACAACTGTTGAGCATTTAATGGGTGGCATAGACAACCTCAGTGCACAAATTGATCAGCTGGCCAGCTCTTTCCATTCAGGCAACAGAGGGTCTGTGGGAGCATCAGCTGCAGGAGGAGGTGGTGTCCGCGACAACTTGAAACGATCGTACAGTGATTTGACACCACTGGGTAATGGAGATGTCAGCACAACCAAGAAACCAAACAGGACAAAGTCAGACTCATCTGGGTGCACTGACTGTGGATTTACAGGTGAATCAAAGTCATGGACATTGATTGGAGACAGCTCACTGATCACAAATTCATCATGAAGTCAGCCCATTAGGCTGAATAGGTCTTAATTATATCAGATAAGATCATTTGTTACAGTGTGCAGCGCTTTTTATTTGAAACATTTAGTTCATTAAGGTAGAGTGGGTGAGTAATTGGAAATTGTGCATGTTGGAGAGTGTAATGGAACATTGGAAGGAAAAGAAGAGGTCAAGGTATAAACTTGAAATAAAACACTCATCAAACAAGGGAGTTAATTAGTGGTTGAAAGACATCACAAGGGAGTTAATTAGTGGTTGAAAGACATCACAAGGGAGTTAATTAGTGGTTGAAAGACATCACACAAACACAACACAAAGATCTGAGTTGTTTACATACAAGTAAATACAAGGTACATAGACTTTTTCCTTTTTTTAAATTCTCCCCGTCTGTGTAGAGAGCCATTGTATAGTTTCTTTGTATTGTTTCCCTATCCCCTTTTAGACTGTAAGGCACTCAGAGCTTTTACAGATTTGCACACACACACATACATACACACACACACACACACACACACACACAGAGCTTTATTGTTATTATTAATGTTCTTAGTATTAAGTTCAGCGTTGACTGAGCTTTTTCAAACAAACTCATTGCTCTTATGACCAGCTTACTAGTCACACTTTGTCTCTGCTGGTTACAGGAATCCCCTTTCTTAGCCACGAAGGATCAACAGTTTACACGGATGGCGCTTCCATTAATAATGGCTGCGCCACTGCCAGGGCTGGCATTGGTGTCTTCTGGGGGCATGGGGACCCACGGTGAGTATCACCATGACAACAAAACAACTGTGTTACGCTTATGTTTGTGAAGCTTGCAAAATTGAAGTTTTCAAATGAAGCGTGTTTGGGAAAATGAATGGTCAATACCAATGCTGTAGATTGACACGATTTTTGTTGTTGTTGAAGCTGGACAGTTTTTATTGGGCAGTGTTTGTACCTATGTCCGTCTTGGCTGTACCCCACAATTTGGTTCCATGGCCTGTGACTGCAGATGTGTGTAGGTGTCGGGCGGGGGCCTAACAGTAAGACCTCTGCCGTCTGTTGTGGAGACTTGCTGCAGGACAAGATCATCCATCCAAAAGGAAGATTTTGATTTTATGGTCAAGGGTTAACAAGCTAGCAACGAGTTCGTTCAGTCTTAGTTTGGTCATCTTGTTTGGTTTTGTAAAGGTGCAGGTGAACTTGAATAGCTATGCTGTTTCAAGATAATAAAATAAAAAAAATAGGAATGTTGAGTATTTGGGCCTTTGCCAGTATTGTTTCACCTTCTTGAGGAGTTTCGTAAAAGGATTCAGCAGGCAACCGTGACTGGTTTGTTGCCCTTTTGGTTCGTCGGGGAAACTGAACATTATGAAGTCGTAAAGGATTCAGCAGGCAGCCGTGACTGGTTTGTTACCCTTTTGTTTCATCGGGGAAACTGAACATTATGAAGAACCAAGCTGCATACTGCACAAAAAAGTTTTGATGTTACTGGTTCACATTTTAGATCTTACATTTTATAATTCATTGTTAAACTGCTATACTTCACTGCTTACAACTGACACCCTTTGGTTCTGTCAACACCCAGTGTGGGGATGCCAGGTCTGTCAGATAAGAGAGTTATTTGTGATCTTCTGTTCCTTCTTAAATTCCAGAAACAGGAGTGAGCGTTTGTCCGGGCGCCAAACAAACAACAGAGCTGAGATCCACGTAAGAGCAAAACCTTTAGTATTATGTTGATTGTCATTAAAGTATTTATACAAATGTGTGTCATTGCTACTTTTATGCTGTCATGAATGTGTGTGTTATTGTGTATGTTAGGTAGTGTGTGTGTGTTGTGGGAAAGAGAGAGTGCCCAAAATCTTTAACCGTATGCACATGTATATTATTATTATTATATACCTGCACCACATATTATTACACTGAAAGCATGGCATAAATTAAAAAGCTTAAAATATTAGATGACAGTTACTGACACACATAGCTATGGTCTTCAGCAAATTTCATCTGGTTCCAGTGAGTTGTACTTGTAGTGACCAGCATAACACTAGCAGCTGTTCCAAGCATGAATAGCATTTGAGTAAAAAATTTGTTTTAGTTTTACCAGAGGAATATTTAATTTAGAATCATCTGGAAGCACCACTAAGTCAAACTGTGCCAAGAGTGCACCCACTGCACTGTTAATTATTAGCCTATTAATTTATCCAGATAAATATCAGCATGCTGTTTGTGTAAGAAATCTTAATCTGCTTGATAATACTCGGTGTCAAGTTTTACTCATTAATATTGCTTAGAGATGTGTGTAGAGAAACAAGCTGTTTGTTTCCTCCTCTGTTTTGAGTGTGACTAGGTAGGTAGGTAGTGTTGCTTAATATCCTCAGATGTCAGTTGACATATTAGGGACAAGCTGAGACCAATGCCGAAGCATGGTTCAATATAGCTTTACGTCCATGGAAACCAGAAGGCTTGTTAGGACGGACAGCCCAGGATGGCCACCTCGACTCTCACACAGCTCCTGAAGTATGACTTTTTGAATGTGACTGTGAGTCCAGTGGCATTTATATTGCAGGCAGCAGAGGTGGCCATTCGGCAGGCAAAGGAGAGAGGGGAGAAGAATCTTATACTGTACACAGACAGCCAGTTCCTGATCAACGGTAGGTACTAGTGTACTGTACACAGACAGCCAGTTCCTGATCAACGGTAGGTACTAGTGTACTGTACACAGACAGCCAGTTCCTGATCAACGGTAGGTACTAGTGTACTGTACACAGACAGCCAGTTCCTGATCAACGGTAGGTACTAGTGTACTGTACACAGACAGCCAGTTCCTGATCAACGGTAGGTACTAGTGTACTGTACTTAGTCAGTTCCTGATCAATGGTAGGTGACAATGTATTGTATACAGACGGCCAGTTCCTGATCAACAGTAGGTATTTGTGTACTGTACACAGCCAGTTCCTGATCAGTGGTAGGTAACAGTGTATTGTACACAGCCAGCCAGTTCCTGATCAATAGTAGGTGACGGATTATTGTACACTGCCAGCCAGTTCCTGATCAATGGTAGGTGACACTGACAGTACATTGTACACAGCCAGTTCCTGATCAATGGTAGGTGACAGTGTATTGTACACAGCCAGTTCCTGATCAGTGGTAGGTGACAGTGTATTGTACACAGCCAGCCAGTTCCTGATCAATGGTAGGTGCTTGTGTACTGTACACAGACAGTTCCTCATCAATGATAGGTGACAGTGTACTGTGCACAGCCAGCCAGTTCCTGATCAGTGATAGGTGCTTATATACTGTACACAGATGGCCAGTTCTTAATCAGTGGTAAGTACTTGTGTACTGTACCCAGACGGCCAGTTCCTGATCAGTGGTGGGTACTAGTGTACTGTGTACAGCCAGCCAGTTCCTGATCAATGGTAGGTGCTTGTGTACTGTACACAGACAGCCAGTTCTTGATCAGTGATAGGTGCTTGTGTACTGTACATAGCCAGTTCCTGATCAATGGTAGGTGATAGTGTACTGTACACATACGGCCAGTTCTTGATCAGTGGTGGGTACTAGTGTAAGCTATGTTAAACGTAAACATTTTATGAGTGACAAAGTAATTTTTCTTGGTTGAAAATCGAGTATATTTGTTTTTTGTTTTTAATTGAGCAGCCTGTGCGTTTGTTCTAAACTTTGAATGTGATTACTCTTTTTAAGCACAACTAGTAACTGATGTATGTAGCAGTCAACTGTTCATTCCAGGAACTAAAATGAAAATAATTGGTTGTGCAGTACTTGTATATATTTGTGTACCCATTGTTCAGGAATTACAAAGTGGATTCACAAGTGGAAGCGTAACGGATGGAAGTTGGCAAACGGTAGCGATGTCATCAATCGTGAAGATTTTGAGAGTCTGGATCAAGCCATGAAGGGAATGAACATCCAATGGGTAAGCTGTGTGTGTGTGTATTTCATAATACATGATTGCTCATCCATGTTCTCCCAAAATATGTGCTTTTTTCAATTATCTTTTCTTAATGTACTTGCAGGAAACAGTCATTTAAACTGATCACTTAAGAGGTAAGAAAACTGACTTGGCCTCTGGACTATCTTATGATATCCTTCTTGCTTATTCTACCTGTTTTCTTTTTCTTCCCATTGTGAATTAGTCCACCTGGACTTGTAATAGTTGTAGCCTTTGGAAATGTAAGCATTTTTGGACATCAACATTTGTGTTCCAGATGCACGTCCGGGGTCATCAAGGAAATGAAGGAAACGAAGCTGCCGACAGACTCGCAAACGAAGGAGCAAAAAAAACAATTACCTGAAGCTGGACAGTCTTTGAAATCAGCAGTCTCATTTTATTTCACCAAGAATGTTTGAGCTCTGAATGGGTTATGCATGGGTGTGATTTCTGATGTAAAGGAAGTTGGGTGCGAACACTTGTTTGTGTCTACAGAAATATGTTTGCACAAGTGGAAGTATGGAGGATCAAGATGCTAAGATACGGAAGTTTTGTGCATGTACATATCTGGTAAAATTATGATCTGTGTACATGATTCCAATTTTTTGGGAGGAAAAATACTGGTCCACTTTTGTCTTTTGTGCTAAATAAATAGTGAAACACTGATTGTGAGCATTGTAGTCTGTGGTGATTGTGAATGCTTTCATGTGTGCTATCACATGACTGTGTTTTGTTGTAGTCTGTGGTGATTGGTGAATGCCTTCATGTGTGCTATCACATGACTGTGTTTTGTTGTAGTCTGTGGTGATTGGTGAATGCCTTCACGTGTGCTATCACATGACTGTGTTTTGTTGTAGTCTGTGGTGATTGTGAATGCTTTCATGTGTGCTATCACATGACTGTGTTTTGTTGTAGTCTGTGGTGATTGGTGAATGCCTTCATGTGTGCTATCACATCACTGTGTTTTGTTGTAGTCTGTGGTGACTGGTGAATGCCTTCACATGTGCTATTACATCACTGTGTTTTGTTGTAGTCTGTGGTGACTGGTGAATGCCTTCACATGTGCTATCACATGACTGTGTTTTGTTGTAGTCTGTGGTGACTGGTGAATGCCTTCATGTGTGCTATCACATGACTGTTTTGTTGTAGTCTGTGGTGACTGGTAAATGCCTTCATGTTTGCTATCACATGACTGTTTTGTTGTAGTCTGTGGTGACTGGTGAATGCCTTCATGTGTGCTGTCACATCACTGTGTTTTGTTGTAGCATTCTTTGGCTGAACACTCTGGCGGTCACCCAGTTTATGCAATTGTCCATTAACACATGCATTCTATAGACTGAGAGGATTGTGAGTGACCATTTGTTATGACCTCGGGACCATCACATGGGCAGCCACACACCATCTTCAACTATACTGAGTGAATCTGCACTTTGTTGGGAAAAACGCTTGTGTGCAACACACTGAAAACTCTGCTTGAAAATGTCACAATTTCTTCACTGCGTCACTCTTGAAAAGTGCAGACAAGTGATTTGTGTCAGCCAGAGAGAGGTTGCAGAAACAGGAAAATGATGCCAGAAGACTGGGTGTATGACTGAAGGAGCTGAAGGAGGCTGGTGTGTCAGATAACACTTACTGACTTAGACATGCAAACAGGAGTGATGGGGTTTAGGATTCCTCATAGTAAGACTACATCATACCTGCACTCCAATGGCCATTTGGACACACAATCAACAGGTAGGCCAATAAACATGTAAGACTTAGACAAACGGATATGGGTGATAGATTTAGGAGTCCTCATGCCATTTCAACACACAATCAACAGGTAGGCAGATAAACACATAAGACTTAGACACACAAACAGATAGGGGTGATATATTTAGGAGTCCTTGTGCTGTTTGAACACACAATCAACAGGTAGGCAGATACACACATGACTTAAACACAAACAGAAGTGGTAGATTAAGGAGTCATCATAGTAAGACTACACAATACCTACACTCCAACGTCCATTCAGACACACAATCAACATGTAGGCAGATAAACAACACACAATGGGATGTGGGGTTGATGAAGCAGGGGTAAAATGGATGAATGTTGTGTGACTGGATTGTAACTTGAAAGAGTTGGTTTTCATTGTCTTCTGTATGTTTTACAGCAGACCATTAAATTTCCCAATGGATTCATAAAATGATCTTGTATCTCGGACATGGGAATTGTCATCTAATAAGCTGAAACTAGGCTTCATGGAAAAAAAAAGCTTCAGGTTAAAAAAAGCCCTCATCTACACACACATCCACTCACACATGTACACTCAATAGCACGAGTGCGTGCGCATGCACCCACACACACACACACCCTCTCTCTCTCATGCATGCACACACACACAAACACCTACACTCATGCATGCATGCATTCACTGACATAGGCACAATCAATTCCACAGAACACACACACCTCTCTCTCTCTCTCTCTCTCTCTCTCTCTCTCTCTCTCTCTCTCTCTCTCTCTCATGCGTACACATAGTACACAGGTTGAAAAATACGTACACACAGAGACTCCAAGGTGTGCAAGAATAGTATTAGTATGACACATGCAATGTAATAGTATTAGTACACACAACAGGTTCCGAGAACTAGAAGAGATTGGCGTATGGGGGTCAGGAACCAAGTCTGCTTAAAGGAGTCAGTTTTCTGAAAATATGTTTTTGTCCAAAGAGAGAAGAGGTCTAAACAAACTGAATGGAAAAGAAGTCTGGTCCTGATGATGAGGCACTTCAGTGATAACGGTGCCCAGAATGTACTAAAAGTGTGTTAGAGTTTTCAAACAGCTGAAACTGGACACTATACGGAAGAAGAAGAGACCACTGAGAGAGCTATATGACCATTTACAGAAATCGAAGACCACTGCATCGAAGTAAACAGATATAATACCAGCTGGTAGCTTGTTCCACTGGGCCCTCTACCATGCACTTCCATGATAGGCTAACTCGTTGGCTGACAGAACTAGCCGCTGATTGGTTGGCGCCATAGAGGGGAGTAATTCCCGCTGACATAACAGACGGCATCCACCATTTCACGTGACTCTGGACTTGGAATCGAAGAAGCACGATGGCTGTGGTTGCTTTCCTCGCTGTGTTGGTGTTTGGCCTTGCTGCATCCCAGCCTGTACCTGTGGTAATCTGGCATGGAATGGGTAAGTCCGAGAAACTGCGAAATGTGTCATTTTGCTGTCATTCAGTTGAGACAAACTAATTTATCAGTTTGATAGTGACAAATTACACAAAGTTTTAGCAAGGATTGTTTGTTACTTCCAAGACGAAATGGCGTGCTGTATTTGGTCGGTGTGCGGACGGGGGGTGAGGAGGGAAGGAAGTTATTGAGATAAGTTGGCGAAAAGATTGACCGAAGAACCGAAAATACTGAGATACATCCTCTGCCTCTGGTGGAGTTTACAGTAGGCGACTCGGGTCTTTGTTGTGTTTGTGTGACGTCTTTCGAGCGCTAATTAACTCCCTTGTGTGTTGATTCTGCACGAGCTCTTTGGGCCTCGTGAAATAAATCCCGTAATCTGCCTTGACTGTCACATTGAACCCAGGCTTGTAAACTTGTAGTATACTTTCACTGGGTTACAGTGCCATGAGTATCACCGCAGAAAATCATTGCATCAGGCCCACACTCCAAGCCTTACTTTCCGGCACCCACTCCTCCAAACTGCCAAAACTATCGGTTACACCACTGAAGGGGCAATCCTTATCTTTGTGAATCAGTGCACCGACACTGTGTTTCGGTACTAATAAGACTATGGAAGCAACATAGCATCAAAGCACACACATAAACAAAACATGTTCACCCTGTTTGAGTATCAGAGACCTATGGCCTAACCAATTATGGCAGTGGCTGGAGGAAGGATGTCAAAACAAGTGCTTGGAGTTTACATCAGGCCATGGTCTCCGATGGCATTTGTGTATTATATATATATATATATATATATATATATATATATATATATCATGTTACATGTATATTTGCAGAGCAAAAAAAGCAGGGAAAAAAGCTGTGTTATGATTATATAGAATGTCCCGCAAATGACAGTGATGGTTGGTGTTCAGTGGAGGGTCATATTTGTGAGCTCAGAGTAAGCACTAATGTTCTGTACCTCAGAATGAAATATAATTGGATGTTTCCTTAGCAGCAGCATCCCTGGTACAAACAGAAACAAACTACAGTTTCATCCTGTCAAAATTTTACAAAGTAAATATATATTATATGTATCATTATTTGAACATTACTGATACTAGTGATAGTGATAGTGATATGTTGGTTCAGCAGCTCAGACTCCTTTTCTTTGAGCTGGGTTGAGACAGATGACTGCAAACTTTTGAAGGCTTTTGTACTGTCTGGGGGTTGTGGAAGGAAAAGCTACACACATGACAGAGCAACAGTGGTTAGAGTGCCAGACTCATGATTGAAAGGTCACGGGTTTGAATCCCTGCAGGAGCGGTGGGAGAATTTTCTTCTCCAGGGTTGACTTTCTGTGCTGACTCTTATTTCGGTATCTGTTCCACCCCCATGTTACCCAGTAGCACATAAAAGATCCCGGTCATTCTGCCAGAAGTGCAGGTGGCAGGTTACAGCTAAACACGCATACACCTTATGTATGTGGCTTTGCATGAAGTGACATGGAGCATGGTTGTATGGTGTACTCAGAACTTGCACAGAGATGGCAGCAGTTTCATGTAGCACCAGCCATGTCAGCGCTGTAAGTACACCACTTTGGTGGATATTTAAAAAAACATGCTATAAAAAGCTAGTCACTCATGTAGAATCACATGTGAGCGCAGTGAGTCTGTTCCAGAGAGCGGAGTATAGCGCTATATATAAGCAATCATCAATCGAACATGTTGTTTTAAAGGATTTTAACTCTGAACTTGAGAATTGTAGGCAAAGCAATGTGTAAAAGCTAAAAGCAACGTGCTTGTCATCTAGTAGAATGTTGCAGTGAGGAAAGTGAGTTTTGTCTGCAGTGAATGTTAATTTATATGTGTAAATGAGTGCATTGTGTGTGTCCAGGGCCATGACCCTTTAACCTTGTTGTCCTTTCTCTTTTTTGACTTGGTGGGAGTTTAATGGCCCTAATTATCCGAAGTGTTAAAACTTGCATGCTGGGCCCGCCTCATCCTCTTTCCCCAAGTGTCCCTCCAGAAGCAGGTCATCGTTTAGTTTGAGCTGCTGCCTGGGCACCAATGCAATGGATTCAGGGGAGAGCCTACACTGTTTCCTGGTTGGTGTAAATAAAAGTTATAGCAACCTCTAACTTGTGATTCTTCATTCATGCTTCCAACCTGCTTCCCTCACTCTCCACCCCGCTCCCCTACATATGAAAGGGATGTAAGGGTGGGTTGTATATTATATGTTGGGAAGGAGCCAACAGTGCACTTCCCTGTGTGAATGCATGCACAGTCTGTGTGAAATTTACCTCCTTTTCCGCAACTTTGCCATCACTCCACATCAGCTAAAAATAAGTTGATCAGCCAAATGGACCCCCAGTATAATGCCAATATTAGTAGGTATGTCAGTCCAGGAATATGAACAATAATAAATCTACTTGTGGGTATGTATATATATAATATATATATATCACCAGAAATTGCCGAAATGGGAAATGAAGCAACTAATTTTGACAACATTTTTCCACTGGAATGTCAAGTAAGTTACACATTTAAATGAAGGAAGAGATGTTTACAAACTACTACTAATGCTGTGGCTATCACATGTCAGTGGTATACACAATGAATTTGTTTATCTAGATGCTTGATAACAGGAAACAGATTCACATGTTGACCCAGTTTTATGTTTATCTCCAGCATTATGCCGTAGTGTTAGTACTATATGTAATGGAGTGGAGTGGTAGAAGGACAGGACACAGGCAGCGGAGTCAGTAAAAGGGAGACCACAGCAGGCGTACGGCAGCAATCAGGTTTTATTCTACAGCAGCAGATAACTTTCTCAGCACACTCAAAATCCTCATGCGCACGCATAGATAAGAGAACTGTGCAGGCCACAAGGAACACACGCTATCGCTACAATGAAATCGGCCCTCTGGACCACAAAATGGCTGACAATTGTGTTTCCTTGGCCCGCACAAATACAGTTTCCTCAACAATAAATACACTAATTAAATCATGAAATACATCAAATGAAAGCTACAATTAGAACCTTTTAAACCGTATAAACAAAATGTACACACATGACTTATTTACAGCAAGAGTGGGAAGCATGGCTTGCACCTGTCTATAAGCAGATTCATACAATTAAATTACAGCTAACACAATGTACAAAATATAACTGTCAATAAAACTTACATCAGAGTAAAGTGCAGGCTCCCTCGGTTAAAATGGTACATAACAATTACAATACAACGCTCTGTAAGAGAAGCAAGACACACTCAAAGACTAGTACTGAAACAATCGGTGCGAACTTTCGCCTGAGGGCGCATTATCTTAGTTGCAACAGCGCTGATAGTGATACCAAGTAGTCTATGAATACAACTTAGCTTCTACAGTACGCAATACTTAATAAGTTAATTTCAACCTAAAATAAACACTAAACATGAAGTCAGCTAAGCAAAATACTATACGACAAAGCATTGATCGACACAGAATTACTTTAATCAAGTCAAAACAACGATTCACTAGTACTAAACACAGAATGCGCCATGCAGACGACGGCTATAAAAAGAATAGACTTAGCGAGGCATCGGCTACTGATTAGTGATTAAGCTCGATCCTCCGTTTAAATAAGATCTAAATAAACATTTTAAAATGCCAAATTATATTGCACATGGCTTGGTGCATAAAAAGGACTAGGTAAACGAAGAGTAGGTAAACAAACAAGCGGTCAAGATATTAAGGGAGAAAACAGATTTGAAAATGGCGCGCACCAGTGGCTATCGCCGGTCGGCTGTGTGAAGGCCATGTGGCGTTACGCAACACGCAGCGCTTCAAAACAAAAGCGTCGTCTGCTCCGGTTCCCGGGTTACTAACAGTACGGTAATGAAATTGTGTGGATCTGATAACCGGGCGGGATTATTGTAAAAACGTACAAAGAGCACTTGCTCACATATATATATATATATATATATATATATATATATATATATATATATATAGTAGTATTGCACATGCTATTATAAAGTGATCAAATAATTATATCATGTTAGTTATTACTGTACAGCACAGTATGTTCCTGCCATACAGTACACTTAAATGCATGTACACATTCACACACACATGCATGCACCCGCCCACCCACCCTCTTTCACACACACATGCACAACACACACAAACACACAACAAAGAAAGAGAACTCAGACACTGACACACACACACACACACACACACACACTCCACGTTTGACCTGGTCTGGTGTAACCAGAATCATGATGGGCCACTGCTACTGTACTCAGTAGTACTGCAGTACTCTCCTGTGTGCTGTCAGTTGTGTGACTTATACCATGATATAACCATTATCTCAGGAGTAGCGCTGTCTTGGTTTGAGTCATACCTAAGTGATAGGACGCCATCTGTTGTGGTTGACGGTTTTATGTCCACACCAATACCCCTTGTCTTTGGTGTTCCTCAGGGATCGGTCCTCAGACCTGTACTAACTACTGTTCACCCTGTATTCACAACCCCTGTCTGACGTCATAGCATGTCACAGCTGTGACTATCACAGATATGCTCATGACACAGAAATCTCTGACAGTGCACCACCTAGCGATTTCACTTCTGCTCAGTCCAACATTCAATCCTGTATAAGCGATACTTTGTCGTGGATGCAAAGCAACAAACTGAAGCTTAACACAGAAAAAAATGAGATGATGCTTGTAGGTTCATCAGTGTGATATAGGTGGAAGTTGCATTCCTTTTTAGACCACTGTTACGTACCTTGGAGTGCATCTTGACCAGACACTGTCAATGAAACAACACATCAGTAGCCTCTGCCGCAGTATGTTTCTTGCACTCAGGAGAATCGCGTCTATCCGTCTGTTCCTGTCTAACAGTTCCACAGGAAAGCTTATTGCATCTGATCACGTCAAGATTGGACTACTGCAATGCTACTTTCACAGGTGTAGCCGATGAACAAATCATGTGCATACAAAAGATCCAGAACAATGCCGCATGGCTCATCTTCAAAAAATCGAAGCGTGATCATGTCACACCACTTTTGAAAGAACTCCACTGGCTCCCAGTAAAATACTGCATTCGGTACAAGCTTGCAAAGCTCGCTTTCCGTCACTTAGACGGCACTCTTCTGCCATACCTGTCTTCTTCTCTCTGTACATATCAGCCATCGCACTCCCTTCGTTCTATGACAGAAATACTGCTCAAAATTCCAAAAACAAACTTGAAAACCTTTGGTGAACGTTCTTTTGGTTACATTGCTCCGATTGTCTGGAACTGGCTGCTGGCTGACCTGAGAGCCTCTCCCTCTCTCCCAGCTTTCAAAGCTAACCTAAAAACGTATCTCTTCCGCCAAGCCTTCTGATTGATTTGTACATGCTAACCGCTACCTGTTTCATATTCATGTGTGTGTGTGTGTGTGTGTGTGTGTCAGTTGGGGGCGGGGGTGGGGACTCAGTGGGAGGGATGGAATCAAAGGTAGGTAGTATTAAGTAATATGATTCTTTTTCTTTATATATTGCTGCTTCTCATATGGCACATGTACTGTTTTGGTGTGTGTATGTTATACATTGTTAGTTGTCATAATTGTATGTATTATGTTTGTGAAACTTGGAAAAATGTTGGGGAATGTTGTAAAGCGCAGTGAGTTTGTGTACACCAGAGAATAGCGCTATACAAAAGTTATCTATTATTATTATTATGCCATATCATTACAGACACTGAGACTGTTATTTGAACATCATTTGGACACACTTTGTATTTTCAGTCTTTTCAAGACAACTTTCTACTAATAGCAAAAACATCTGCTCATTCCAGACACTTTGGGGATTCTATAGCATTCAGTTCACTGCAAATATGGTATCGTTTTGTGCAAAATGTTTTCCAAGTATACATGTGTCAGTTCTTTTTCCTTTCTGCCGTTACAACATTCCCAGTCCCAGGGAGGTTATAGATATATTTATTATGCCAGGAATTTTAACTCAGTAAAGAAGTTTCCACAATCCAATGATGAGTAGATGTGATAGGATAGTTTGTTTTGGACAGAGGCTCCTTTTTGTCATGCCCAGTCTCATGTTGGAGTCCATGCATGAAATGATGAATAAACAGGTATACAATAAAGAGTACTGACAAAAAAAGTCATATTTGCACAAATGCTCACAGAAAATACAGATCAGAGTGATTATTTCTGGATGAATGGACTGGACATGAAGCAATGCCAGTAACAGATGCAGATTATATTAATGTTGATTAATAATGTGTGTGTGTGTGATATGTATATATGTGTGTGTATGTGCATGCACGTTTGTGTGTTCATGTGCTGTGTGTGTGCTTGTGTTGACAACTTTTAGGGGACAGCTGTTGCAACCCCCTGTCAATGGGGTCCATAAAACGCCTGATTGAGCGAGAAGTGAAGGGGGTCTACGTGAGATCTTTGGAGATCGGGAGCAACATTGTAGAGGTGAGGATATTTGGTTGTAGATTATTTGTTTAGAACTGTGCATGCAGAGCAGGTCATATGATGACTACGAGCCTTTGATGCTAATTCAGCTGTGCAACAGTACACTTCATATTTTACTTCCTTTTTTTTTTCATTTTTTTTTCAGGGGTGGGTTAGAGTTTTGTTGGAAGAATCAATTTGTCTGAAGGTTTGTAAATGATGTTTGAGAGTCAAAATGATGGACACTGTGTAGAAAGTCCCTCCATGTAAAGGGACTGGCAGATGAAAATGATCTTTGTCCAAGAGATGTGATTTAGATTTAGATCATGACATATCAGACCTAACCAATTTAATGTCACTGAAGTAAAAGTCTTCTATTGCTGTGTGTTTGTACAGGACACAGAGAACGGCTTCCTGATGAATGCCAATGATCAGGTCAGCCTGGTGTGTTCAAAGCTTAAGAATGACTCCAAACTGGCTTCAGGCTTCAATGCACTTGGATTCTCCCAAGGCGGACAGTTCTTGTAAGTTCACTGTTTCTTCTTACCTGCTTGTTTTTGCTACTTTTTGTGAAAGAGAGGAGACAATTAATGGTGAATCTGTTGTGTTTAGGTTGTGACACCTTTAAAAAATCAAGTCAAACTGTCAGTAGTACATAGTTAGCTAGTTTTGGGATTTTAACTTCTAGCGAGTATAATTAAAGGGAGAGCACTGTAGGTTATCCAGTGGCCACAGTCCCATCAGTTTTTCCACTTGCTTGTGTACACACGCATACATGTGAGCATGATTTTGTGTGGGTGTGCGTGTGTGTGTGCATGTGTAGATGGAGTGAATTTAAAATGTGGCGTATTTGACCAGTTTGATATAAGTTCCTTTTAGAACTGCTGTGGCTGTGCGTAACGTCTGAGGACATGGATGGAATTGATGGGACAAAATGCAGACATTGCCATTGATGCGTCAGTAACTGTCATGAGAGGGAGTTTCAACAAATGGTGACATGGCTTGAACGTCTTTGTTGTTGCTGGGAGCAGCCCCAGTGAACGGTATGACACGCATGGTGATCACCTGCTTTCTGTGTGCTGTTTCAGGCGAGCAGTGGCCCAGCGCTGCCCCTCGCTGCCCATGCTGAACCTCATCACTGCTGGGGGCCAGCACCAAGGTATGGACACTCATCACGCAGGCACTTCTTGTACTGTTCATTATTGTTGACGCCATAAAAAAGATGAATCTGTGCTCAAAGCCCCACCTCTTTCGCAACAAGCTTTTTGTCTGACCACCATATGGCTTCATGCTAACTGGTGGAATAGAGGGCTTTGTGATGAGCTCTGAGGCCTGCCTCTTTCCCCACAAGCTTTTCGTCTGACCACCATATGGCTTCATGCTAACTGGTGGAATAGAGGGCTTTGTGATGAGCTCTGAGGCCTGCCTCTTTCTCCACAAGCTTTCCACCTGAACACCTTGTGGCACTATGGGTGGCACTGTGTGGCACTATGCAGGTGGAATAGAGGGCACCATTCAGTTCAGTTCAAGATGGTATTCACGCGTTTGTGAAAGCCCATATGCACTCCAGCCTTTCTCTCAGAAGTTTCCCTAACTTCACATTTGAAACAGTTCCAGTGTGCATCTAATTGACGATAACTGTCTCTCGTCCTTTCAAGTAGATCGTCTAGCACTTCCTCTTTCCACGCCTCTCTACTCCAGGCAGTTGATGGTGTGATGTCCTATGCTTTGAGTGCACTGTTTTTATGGATGGTAGTCGCAGCTTTCTTGACAGCGAAGCCCCACCCTGACTGGTCGTTTGTGACTGAGTCATCAGTGTACACCATGAGGTCTTGCAGTTTGCTGTTTTCTTGAATGAGAAGCTTCATCTCTGACTGTGTTTTGCTTGCTAGCCATTTTCGGCAGTGCTTTCCCAAGTTTTCTGGCAGGAGTGTCTCATAGAGATGCTATAATCGTTTGGGTACCTTTCCCACTTCTCGGTTTGCTTGAGCTCTGTCAGCTGACATGCTTGCAGAACTGATCTGAACTGGTGGGGTGCATGATGGCTTGAGTACAATTTGAGCGTTCAGATGGTTGTACTTTGCCTCATTTGATTGCATGCAGCTAGTGCCCCTCATCATCAGTGAATGAGTGCCGTTGGGTATTTTGAGGGTTTTCTTGGAAGCCACCGGTCTTCTGCTGCAGCACTGTGCTTTTAGGAACACATGGCAGCAAAGCTTCATTTAAAAATTTTTTTTGCATGCAATATTAATTGTGACGTTCTGATTGGCTGAAGTGCCCAGGTATTTGGCATCTCAGAGCCCTCTGGTTGTCAGAGTGGCGAAATGTTAACTTTGGATTTTCTGAGATGCTGATTCATTTAAGAGCACTAAGAGTTTGTAGGATTGTAACTTGGTTTTAGCGCTACTTGTTGATACTAATTTCAAAAACATTAAGGTGTGACCAGATTTCAAGGTGACAGCAATGTCTGAAAGGTGTATTTAACAGTGGAAACATTGGAATAAGGGAAGTAACCACTCACTCATCTATTACAACTTGTTATTGCTTCCCTTGAATTGGGTGTGGGTGTTTTTTGTTCTTGATTTATGTCCTTCACAAAGGAAAGCAATTTTTGTGTGTTAAAATAGGAAGGTGAAAATTACATACATTATACTAGACATTTTTCAAACCATAGTAATATTTACAACGTGGTGAAAGTGGTTCACAAAACTGGTCAGACAATCACTGTAACTGGTTAGATACATGGCTATCTATCTGTACTACTACAACACACACACACTCTCTCTCTCTCT
>JABMCL010003137.1:780000-802500 GCA_018857735.1 Alviniconcha marisindica | reverse complement strand
AGGTGAGCTTCATTGTAAGGCTTGAGGATAGGGACATGCGCAGACCGTGTCCAGGAGTGGGGAGAGTTCACAGGGGTCGCTGACTCCACGGCAGGTTGTTTCACTTTGACACTCCCACCTCCCGGCCTGACTGTAACTCGGTTATGAAACACACCTGGCCACAGAGTGTTTCCCCCTTCCTTTTGCCTGCCGTACCGTCTGCACGTCATGTACCGGTCCAGCTGCTGGAGAAGGAATGGGTCACACCATGTCATTGACCTCGTAGGCTGAAAGCGTTGGCTCATAATTATAGCGTTTGGAGGGATGGTTGGAAGGTTGCGAGCTAATTGAGGTTGTCAGTCAAATTTTACAGTGTGGCACCAGATTGTGCTACAATAACTTCTTTCGTATTTGCTCCCCCATCCCCTCACACACGCATGCACACACACACACACACACGTGCGCACACACGCTTGCATGCATGCATGCATGCGCACACACACACATGCACACACTCACACACGCTCACACACACACACCCAACTATGCTTTGCGGGTGTTGTTCAGTGCCTGCATATTGAGTTTGCACACAAGTGTGATATTGTAATGGAGAGGTCTGCATAAGATACTCATTTGACTGTGCCCTGTTTTTAAGATAGAATTGTATGTATTTCGTTTCTGTAATGGGCAAATACTGTATTATTACAATGTCTCCCTGGATGGTTTGCAGAGGAGAACATTTTGAACTGCAGCGTGTGAATAACAGTTTTGCTACAGCAGGCCTGCAGAAATGGAGAATGTTCTACTGGCTTGCCAGGCCACTGGATATGAACATCCACCAGTTCAAAGGAAATACTACTTCCTGAGAGGTCCTAAATTTTTTAGGGGGAAAACAGTTTCCATTGCACACTTGGCCTTGTTTTGTAGTTATAGCAAAGTTAAAACGGTGACAGCTTTGCGTTGCTGATGACACTGCTTTTGTTTCTTCTTCAGTGATCAAAACGCTTTTGGAAATTCAGAGAAATCATCCTTGGTGTTTGGTCTGGAGGTTTTTCTATCCGTCCTGGCAGAGTGATGAGTGTATTTCAGCAGCCCGGTACAGTGCACAGGAAAACGCTATTGTAATCCATTTCTGATCATTCCTGGTCTTTTAAACTGTTGTACCCTCCTGTTGTCTCTGTGAAAGTTAATTGTATGACAATTGTATCAAAATGATTCATTAAAATTGCATCAAAATGAGTTGTTAAATTAATATGTACTTCCTGATCCACAATTTAAAAAGGTAGACAGAGTTTGCACTGCAGAAGTTATCATTCATAATATGTTATTTGTTCTACAGGAAATTGTTCTTTGTTTGATCTTGAATCTAAGAGTTAGTTAGTTGGTGCTTTGAGCCCAGTCAGCCTTTGATTCTAAGACATTGCAATACTCGTGATATTAACTTGTCACACATAACCATATTTCATGCTGTCTGTTTTGCCATTATTGTTCAGAAGTTGTCGTAAAATCATGTTAAAGTCTTGCAGTGTCTGTGCCGAGAATGAATGAATGACTGCCGACAGTTGCTGTGTGCTAGTGAACATGTGGCAGAAGGCATGAGTGAAAGGCGAGGGCCACACACCTACCAGCCACACCCACCACATGAGTGAAAGGCGAGGGCCACACGCCTACCAGCCACACCCACCACATGAGTGAAAGGCAAGGCCACACACCTACCAGCCACACCCACCACATGAGTGAAAGGCGAGGGCCACACACCTACCAGCCACACCCACCACATGAGTGAAAGGCAAGGCCACACACCTACCAGCCACACCCACCACATGAGTGAAAGGCGAGGGCCACACACCTACCAGCCACACCCACCACATGAGTGAAAGGCAAGGCCACACACCTACCAGCCACACCCACCACATGAGTGAAAGGCAAGGCCACACACCTACCAGCCACACCCACCACATGAGTGAAAGGCGAGGGCCACACGCCTACCAGCCACACCCACCACATGAGTGAAAGGCAAGGGCCACACACCTACCAGCCACACCCACCACATGAGTGAAAGGCAAGGGCCACACACCTACCAGCAACAAATGTTTTGTTGTGACAAACATGTGTTTGTTGTGACAAACGTGTTTGTCGCGACAAAACGTCTTTTGTTGCGACAGACGTAATTTTGTTCGCAACAAAACTTTTTTGCGAGAAACATATTTTGTTGCGACAAATATTTGTCAGGACAATTTTGTTGCGACAAGCTTACTTTTGACACGACATGCACATGTTTGTCGTGACAAAACACGTCTTTTGTCGCGACAGAACACGTCTTTTGTCGCGACAAACAATTTTGTCGAGATCAAAGTTTTGTTGCAGCAAGCATACTTTTGTCGCGACAAAAGACGTGTTTTGTCACGACAAACACGTGTTTGTCGCGACAAAGAAAAGTACTTGCGGCAGCTCCCGCCAGTGATACCAACCACACCCACCAGTCACAAACCTTTGATCAGCAAACAGTGCAGCAAACAAACACGACACACACAGTGTTGGGTGTCAATGGCGTGCAGACGGGAAGTAACCCGGAAGGTGTCGATCAGTTGGAGCCATGGACCTGTATCTACAGGTCTATGGTTGTGACTCCGCTCCGCACAGCAGTTGAAACACTGAGCAATCGCGTGGTACACTAGTTGCTACGCAATGGCGAGGGGACACTGCCTTAACGTTGTTGTTCTGGCGGCGGTCCACGGCCTCCTCGGTCTTCCGGGTCGGAACGCGCGGTCCACCTTCACTCTCCCCCCCCCCCCCCCCCCCCCCGTCCCTAATAAGCCACCTCGCTTCTGTGGACGTAAAGCAAAATGTTTGCTTACCACTGTGTGCGCATACATAAATCGGACAAGCATTTACCAACAGGTGAAAGGTTGACGACCTGTGGGTAGAAGCTATACGACCTTTGGTGGAACTACCGAGTTTTTAGCTGACAATAAATGGCATGAGTTTAACTTGCCATACGCTAAATGGGTTTTAACTGACGATAAGTAAAATGGGTTTTACCTAGCAATATGTAAATGAAGTAGGTTTTAACTGAAAACAAACGAACCATGTTTTTATTGCAGTAAACGAAATGGCTTTAACGGCAATAAACGACATGGGCTTTAATTGGCAATAAGGCAAATGGTCGTTTTTAACAGCCCGGAGCATCCGTCGAACTGGCACTCAACGGCAAAAGCTTAGCTGAAGACGCAGCCGTTAAGCCTGCCAATGCCGTATCCCCGAACTGAAATTTTGATAAACATGTACAGCGTACAACACTCCTGCTTGCAGTTTTAATTAACGAGTGATGCATTAGACGAAGCGGCGTGTGTCTGACTCAAAAGGCTGATTGATGAATGTGAGGCCGTAGGGTGGACGTGACATCTCCTTTCTCCAGTCATTCGTCATGTCCGCGTCAAAAAAAAAGGAGATTAAGGGGAAATTGAAGGGAGTCGCCGTCAACACGTTGCGCTGGCCCGGCAAAGGCAAGGACAAGTGCAGTAAAACAGTTGACTGAGCATGCGTGACTGACGACTTCCTGCGACATTAAGGGGTCAATGAATGCCACGTTCACTGATCGCCGTGGGATGACTACCTTGGGTTCAAAGTGGCGCCTTTCCTGCACGCGTAAACTGGGTACTGACGTGTAATTCTACCGACAGGTACCAGCTAGGATGCGAACGTGATTCTTGATCGTGACCTTGATATAGTACGTCGCCGGACCTAACTTTAGGTTTACATGCGACGAGTGCGCGCGTGTGAGTTAAATTCCGTAACAAAACATCCCCGCGTTTGCAGAAGATAATGTCGCTAGGTGCGTTGATAATTCTGTATTATGTGAATTTGCACTTCGTAACAAACATTCATGTATCTGCTTGACACGCTGAAAAACCTTGCTACAAAAATGGAATGGGAAACCAGAGCGGCAGGTGTGAGTGTTCGACATCCACCTTCGAAGACTCCTTACCTGTGGATGTGCTGACCTTGACATGCCGGAGTCCAGGGACGTGGCCGAGACATTGACTGAGGGTCAAAGCAACCGTTATAAGCAGCCTGTGTCTCGGAACCGAGATCTGAAGTGTGGAGGAGCTTGAAACACTACCTTCGAGCGCAAAAGATGAATAGCTGGGTCAGCCTATCAGGCTGCTCAGTGTGTGTGTGTGTGTGTGTGTGTGTGTGTGTGTGTGTGTGTGTGTGTGTGTGTGTGTGTACATCTTGCACATATTTATATTTGAACCCGTGTTGATGCGTACATGATGTGTTGGCTGTTTGTCAAATTGATAACAGTCCCTATCTCGGTGTTGACCATATGTGTTCTGTTTGTTCAGCGCTTTGAGCCGCAGGGTAGGCACTTAAAAAAATGCCATCAATATTATCATTAACGTCAGGGGACGTCACACCAGCGATGGCCTGGAGGAGGGAAGCGGAGAAAGAGGAAGCACTCGACCATCTTCCTTGACATCGTCGGTCAGCACTGGGCAAACTTCTGACACACCACGTAGAGCGCATCTGACCCAAAACACTGACCAACTACAACGACCCAAAACACTGACCAACCACAACGACCCAAAACACTGACCAACCACAACGACCCAAAACACTGACAAACCACAACGACCCAAAACACTGACAAACCACAATGACCCAAAACACTGACAAACCACAACGACCCAAAACACAAACTACAATGACCCGAAACACTGACCAACCACAACGACCCAAAACACAAACTACAATGACCCGAAACATTGACCAACCACAATGACCCAAAACACTGACCAACCACAATGACCCAAAACACTGACCAAACACAATGACCGAACACACTGACCAACCACAATGACCCAACACACTGATAAACCACAATTATCCAAAACACCTACCAACCATACTAACCTAAACGCTTACCAACCACAGTTATCCAAAACACCTACCAACCACACAGACCCGACATACTAACAAACCACAATAACCCAAAATACCTACCAGCCATACTGATCCAACACCCAACACAATGACCCCAAACACCCAGTCACATCAAAAGATAAATAGCTGAATCAAAAACAAAACGGCGTCTTTTATTGGCTTCAAACATGCATTTCATTATTCAAAAAGTTGTTAATTAAATATGGTTTTTAAAGTCGAGTACGTTCGTGCACGACCAAGTAAGTAAAACACCAAATTACCCCATTGATTGTGTATGAACGTCCTTGACTTTAAGGTACAGTAAATCGTACGCTCAGGCAATGACCACATGGCATAAAATTATAGTCTCCCTTCGTGGAGATTCGCGAACACTTTTATGGCATCTTGCTTTGTACACATGTTGAACAACTGGCACTAACGACTGCGAATGAGCTCTAATCACCGGCAAACATGTAAGCCAACACAAACTTCAAAACAGGAGAAACAAGCCAGAAACGGGTACATCCTGGTATTCTGCATGAAGTCAGTATTACATATATATATGTTCAAAATCTGTTCAGAAAGTACCCACGACCCCCGCCTCCTTTCCTAAAGTACCCACGCCCCCACCTGTTCCTAAAATACCAGTCCCCACCTGTTCGTAAAGTACCCACGGCCCCACCTGTTCGTAAAGTACCCACGGCCCCACCTGTTCGTAAAGTACCCACGCCCCCACCTGTTCCTAAAATACCACTACCCACCAGTCCCCACCTGTTCGTGAAGTACCCACGGCCCCACCTGTTCCCTGAGTACCCACGGCCCCACCTGTTCGTAAAGTACCCACGCCCCCACCTGTTCCCTGAGTACCCACGGCCCCACCTGTTCGTAAAGTACCCACGGCCCCACCTGTTCCCTGAGTACCCACGGCCCCACCTGTTCCTAAAGTACCCACGGCCCCACCTGTTCCCTGAGTACCCACGGCCCCACCTGTTCCTAAAGTACCCACGGCCCCACCTGTTCCCTGAGTACCCACGGCCCCACCTGTTCCTAAAGTACCCACGGCCCCACCTGTTCCCTGAGTACCAACGGCCCCTACCTGTTGGTAAAGTGCCTACAGACCCTGCCTGTTGGTAAAGTGCCTACAGACCCTGCCTGTTGGTAAAGTACCCACAGATCCTGCCTGTTGGTAAAGTACCCACAGATCCTGCCTGTTGGTAAAGTACCCACGGCCTCTACCTATTCCTAAAGTACCCAGCACCCCACCCCCCCCAACTGTTCCTAAGTACCCACCCCTTTTCCTAAAGTACCCCCCCCCGTTCCTAAAATACCCCCGCTCCCCCCACCGTCTTGGGCGTTAAAAGCAATTATCTCATCTAGATCCGGTCCCCTACCTGTCCCTAAAGTCCTCCCGGTCCCCTACCTGTTCCTAAAGTTTCCCCACCTGTTCCTAAAGTCCCCCCACCTGTTCCGAAAGTCCCCCGGTCCCCCCACCCGTCCCTAAAGTCCCCCGGTCCCCCCACCCGTTCCTAAAGTCCCCCGGTCCCCCACCCGTTCCTAAAGTCCCCCGGTCACCCCAGCCTTTCCCTAAAGTCCCCGGTCCCCTACCTGTTCCTAAAGTCCCCCGGTCCCCACCTGTTCCTAAAGTCCGTCCCCACCTGTTCCTAAAGTCCCCGTCCCCACCCGTTCCTAAAGTCCCCGGGTCACCCCAGCCGTCCTCTAAAGTCCCGGTCCCCACCTGTTCCTAAAGTCCCCGGTCACCCCAGCCGTTCCTAAAGTCCCCGGTCCCCACCCGTTCCTAAAGCCCCCCCGGTCCCCACACCCGTTCCTAAAGTCCCCCCGGCCCCCCCACCCGTTCCTAAAGCCCCCCCGGTCCCCCACCGTTCCTAAAGTCCCCCGGTCACCCCACCGTTCCTAAAGTCCCCCGGTCCCCACCCGTTCCTAAAGTCCCCCCGGTCCCCCCACCCGTTCCTAAAGCCCCCCGGTCACCCCAGCCGTTCCTAAAGTCCCCCCGGTCCCCCCACCCGTTCCTAAAGTCCCCCCGGTCCCCCACCCGTTCCTAAAGTCCCCCGGTCCCCCCACCCGTTCCTAAAGTCCCCCGGCCCCCCCACCCGTTCCTAAAGCCCCGGTCACCCCAGCCGTTCCTAAAGTCCCCGGTCCCCCACCCGTTCCTAAAGTCCCCCCGGTCCCCCAGCCGTTCCTAAAGCCCCCCCGGTCCCCAGCCGTTCCTAAAGTCCCCCGGTCCCCCACCCGTTCCTAAAGTCCCCCCGGTCCCCACCCCCTGTTCCTAAAGTCCCCCGGTCCCCCCACCCGTTCCTAAAGTCCCCCGGTCACCCCAGCCGTTCCTAAAGTCCCCCCGGTCCCCCAGCCGTTCCTAAAGTCCCCCCGTCCCCCACCCGTTCCTAAAGTCCCCCCGGTCCCCCACCGTTCCTAAAGTCCCCCGGTCCCCCCACCCGTTCCTAAAGCCCCGGTCACCCCAGCCGTTCTAAGTCCCCCCGTCCCCCACCCGTTCCTAAAGTCCCGGTCCCCCACCGTTCTGTCCCGTCCCCACCCGTTCCTAAAGTCCCCGTCCCACCCCGTTCCTAAGTCCCGGTCCCCCACCGTTCCTAAAGTCCCCCGGTCCCCACACCCGTCCCTAAAGTCCCCCGGTCCCCCACCCGTTCCTAAAGTCCTCACCCGTTCTAAGCCCCGGTCACCCCAGCCGTTCCTAAAGTCCCCCCGGTCCCCCACCCGTTCCTAAAGCCCCCCGTCCCCCACCCGTTCCTAAAGTCCCCCGGTCCCCCCACCCGTTCCTAAAGTCCCCCCGGTCCCCACACCCGTTCCTAAAGTCCCCCGGTCCCCCACCCGTTCCTAAAGTCCCCCCGGTCCCCCCACCCGTTCCTAAAGTCCCCGGCCCCCCAACCCGTTCCTAAAGTCCCCCCGTTCCAAGTCCCCCCCCCACCCGTTCCTAAAGTCCCCCGGTCACCCCAGCCGTTCCTAAAGTCCTCCCGGTCCCCCCACCCGTTCCTAAAGTCCCCCCGGTCCCCCACCCGTTCCTAAAGTCCCCGGTCCCCCACCCGTTCAAGCCCCGGTCACTAGCCGTTGAAAGTCCCCCCGGTCCCCCAGCCGTTCCTAAAGTCCCCCCGGTCCCCCCACCCGTTCCTAAAGTCCCCCCGGTCCCCCACCGTTCCTAAATTTCCCCCCGGTCCCCCACCTGTTCCTAAAGTCCCCCGGTCCCCCCACCCGTTCCTAAAGTCTCCCCGGTCCCCCCACCCGTTCCTAAAGCCCCCGGTCCCCCCACCCGTTCCTAAAGTCCCCCCGGTCCCCCCACCCGTTCCTAAAGTCCCCCCGGTCCCCCCACCCGTTCCTAAAGTCCCCCCGGTGCCCCCACCCGTTCCTATAGCCCCCCCACCAGTTCCAAGGGTACCACCGGCTCCCCCACCTGTTCCCAAAGTAGCACCGCTCCCTGCAGAGGTGCCGACGGAAGCCGAAGGAAGACCGAAGATGTCGTTGGGGGAAGATGTTATTTTGTGAGGCTGCAGGGCCAGCTGCTTGAGGCGGGCGAACTCCTCCACGCTGTACTCATCACGTCCGATGATGCCGCACAGGTCCGTCTTGATGCGACACTCCTTGTCGACGCACACCTGGCACCAACAGTCAAAGCATTGTACAGTCAGAATGCGGCGTGTGTGTGTGTGTGTGTGTGTGTGTGTGTGTGTGTGTGTGTGTGTGTGTGTGTGTGTGTGTGTGTGTGTGTGTGTGTGTGTGTGCACTTAGAATAGTCTCTAGGAACAAAATTTTGCGCTTTAAAAGTATTAAAGCACAAGGGCGAACTGATCACCTCGTCCAGGCGGCTGGAAGAAGGACGAAGGAAAAGGAGGAAGCGAAAGAAGAAAGAAGGAGGATGAGGGGTGCTGATGAAAAGGAAGACAGGAGGAGGAGGAAGAGGAGGAAGAGAAAGAAGGAAGGATGGGAAGGAAGGCTGAAGAGGAAGGAAAGAGAAGAAGGCGGAGGAAGGAGAGAAAGAGGGGGAAAAGAGGAGGAGAGGAAGAGAGAAGGAGGAGGAAAAAGGGGAAAGGAGGGCTGAAGGGGACCAAGAGAGGAAGAGGAAAGAGGGGGAAAAAGGGAAGGATGGGAAGGAAGGCTAAAGAGGAGGAAGAGAGACGGAGGAGGAAGAAAGGAAGAGAAGGAGGAGGTAGAAGGAGGAAAGCAGAAGGAGGAGGTAGAAGGAGGAAAGCAGAAGGAGGAGGAGGAAGAGAGAAGGAGGAATTGGATGGGGAGGAAGAGAGAAGGAGGAGGCAGAAGGAGAAGGAGGAGGTAGAAGGAGGAGGAAGAGAGAAGGAGGAGGCAGAAGGAGGAAGAGAGAAGGAGGAGGAAGAGAGAAGGAGGAGGTAGAAGGAGGAGGAGGTAGACGGAGGAGGAGATAGAAGGAGGAGGAGGTAGAAGGAGGAGGAGATAGAAAGAGGAGGAGGCAGAAGGAGAAGGAGGTAGAAGGAGGAGGAGGCAGAAGGAGGAGGAGGTAGAAGTAGGAGGAGGTAGAAGGAGGAGGAGGCAGAAGGAAGAGGAGGTAGGAGGAGGAGGAGGAGGTAGAAGGAGGAGGAGGCAGAAGGAAGAGGAGGTAGGAGGAGGCAGAAGGAAGAGGAGGTAGGAGGAGGAGGCAGGAGGAAGAGGAGGTAGGAGGAGGAGGAGGCAGAAGGAACAGGAGGTAGAGGGAGGAGGAGGCAGAAGGAAGAGGAGGTAGGAGGAGGAGGTAGAAGGAGGAGGAGGTAGAATGAGGAGGAGGAGGAGGAGGAGGAGGAGGAGGGAGGAGGAGGAAGAGGAGGTAGGAGGAGGAGGCAGAAGGAAGAGGATGTAGAGTGAGGAGGAGGAGGAGGCAGGAGGAGGAGGAGGTAGAAGGAGGAGGAGGTGGAGGTAGGAGGCAGGAGGAGGAGGAGGTAGAAGGAGGAGGAGGTAGAAGGAGGAGGAGGAGGAGGTAGGAGGCAGAAAGAGGAAGAGGTGGAAGGAGGAGGAGAAGGAGGAGGTAGAAGGAGGAGGAGGTAGAAGGAGGAGGAGGCAGAGAAGGAAGAGGAGGTAGAAGGAGGAAGATTAAGAGAAGTGGAGAAAGAAGGGAAAGGGAGGAGGGAAGGAAGACAGAACAAAGAGGAAGAAAGAAGAAGAGAAAAAATGAAGAAGACAGAAGGAGGAGTAAGAAAAAAGGAGGCAGAGGAGGAAGAAAGAAAGAAGAAGAGAAAGATGGAAGGAGACAGAAGAAGAACGAAGCAAAGGAGCAAGGAAAAAGAAGAAGAGAAAGATGGAAGGAGACAGAAGAAGAACGAAGCAAAGGAGCAAGGAAAAAGAAGAAGAGAAAGATGGAAGGAGACAGAAGAAGAACGAAGCAAAGGAGCAAGGAAAAAGAAGAAGAGAAGATGGAAGGAGACAGAAGAAGAACGAAGCAAAGGAGGAAGAAAGAAAGAAGAAGAGAAAGATGGAAGGAGACAGAAGAAGAACGAAGCAAAGGAGCAAGGAAAAAGAAAGAAGAGAAAGATGGAAGGAGACAGAAGAAGAACGAAGCAAAGGAGGAAGAAAGAAAGAAGAAGAGAAAGATGGAAGGAGACAGAAGAAGAACGAAGCAAAGGAGCAAGGAAAAAGAAGAAGAGAAAGATGGAAGGAGACAGAAGAAAGAACGAAGCAAAGGAGCAAGGAAAAAGAAGAAGAGAAAGATGGAAGGAGACAGAAGAAGAACGAAGCAAAGGAGCAAGGAAAAAGAAGAAGAGAAAGATGGAAGGAGACAGAAGAAGAACGAAGCAAGGAGCAAGGAAAAAGAAGAGAAAGATGGAAGGAGACAGAAGAAGAACGAAGCAAAGGAGCAAGGAAAGAAGAAGAGAAAGATGGAAGGAGACAGAAGAAGAACGAAGCAAAGGAGCAAGGAAAAAGAAGAAGAGAAAGATGGAAGGAGTCAGAAGAAGAACGAAGCAAAGGAGCAAGGAAAAAGAAGAAGAGAAAGATGGAAGGAGACAGAAGAAGACGAAGCAAAGGAGCAAGGAAAAAGAAGAAGAGAAAGATGGAAGGAGTCAGAAGAAGAAGGAAGCAAAGGAGCAAGGAAAAAGAAGAAGAGAAAGATGGAAGGAGACAGAAGAAGAAGGAAGCAAAGAGCAAGGAAAAAGAAGAAGAGAAAGATGGAAGGAGTCAGAAGAAGAACGAAGCAAAGGAGCAAGGAAAAAGAAGAAGAAAGATGGAAGGAGTCAGAAGAAGAACGAAGCAAAGGAGCAAGGAAAAAGAAGAGAAAGATGGAAGGAGACAGAAGAAGAACGAAGCAGAGGAGCAAGGAAAAAGAAGAGAAAGATGGAAGGAGACAGAAGAAGAAGGAAGCAAAGGAGCAAGGAAAAGAAGAAGAGAAAGATGGAAGGAGTCAGAAGAAGAACGAAGCAAAGGAGCAAGGAAAAAGAAGAGAAAGATGGAAGGATCAGAAGAAGAAGGAAGCAAAGGAGCAAGGAAAAAGAAGAAGAGAAAGATGGAAGGAGACAGAAGAAGAACGAAGCAGAGGAGCAAGGAAAAAGAAGAGAAAGATGGAAGGAGACAGAAGAAGAACGAAGCAAAGGAGCAAGGAAAAAGAAGAAGAGAAAGATGGAAGGAGTCAGAAGAAGAACGAAGCAAAGGAGCAAGGAAAAAGAAGAGAAAGATGGAAGGAGTCAGAAGAAGAAGGAAGCAAAGGAGCAAGGAAAAGAAGAAGAGAAAGATGGAAGGAGTCAGAAGAAGAACGGAGCAGGAGCAAGAAAAGAAGAAGAGAAAGATGGAAGGAGTCAGAAGAAGAACGAAGCAAAGGAGCAAGGAAAAAGAAGAGAGAAAGATGGAAGGAGTCAGAAGAAGAAGGAAGCAAAGGAGCAAGGAAAAGAAGAAGAGAAAGATGGAAGGAGTCAGAAGAAGAACGAAGCAAAGGAGCAAGGAAAAAGAAGAGAAAGATGGAAGGAGTCAGAAGAAGAACGAGCAAGGAGAAGAAAGAAAGAAGAGAAAGATGGAAGGAGTCAGAAGAAGAACGAAGCAAAGGAGGAAGAAAGAAAGAAGAAGAGAAAGATGGAAGGAGTCAGAAGAAGAACGGAGCAAAGAAGAAAGGAAAAAGAAGAGCAGAGAGACGATGAGGAGTAGTAGGAGGAAGGAAGAAAGAGGAGGAAGAAGAAAGGAAGAGGAGGAGAAGGAAGACAGAAGAAGGAAGAGGAAGAAGTAGAGAGACCGAAACGAAACCAAAAAACAGACTGGTAAAATGATCTTTGTTCGTGAAGAATTTTCACCATCCAGCCGAGCAGAGTAAAGACAGGAAACATTCTACCTGTCGTGAACGATAAAAAGGAAACCACTTGTTTCGTAGAGTTCAGCTGCAGTTCAGACATAGGCCTCTCAGGTTACCAGTTTTCGAGCTCATGCTTGTTTGTCAAACTCAGGACAAAGCGCAAAGACGTGGATCACGTCTAGGAAGCCTCTACATGACCCGATAACCGAACCGAGCCGGCCAGCGCAGCCCAGCGCAATCAAACTGAAATGGCGTACCTTCAAGTAGGAATCACCGGAAGCGACCGGAGACAGAGTGAGAGGTATCCGAGGAAGCTGGGAATGGTTTTGAGCCAAAGGCTCGTGTACTGCAGGAGTGTCGTTGGATTTTGGGGTGAAGAAGGGTGTGTGTGTGTTTTGGATAGTGTTCGCGACTGTAAGGTGGGGGAGGAGGAAACAGCCTGGAACTATACGTGCTAGGCCGGCTGCCGGTTCCTCTTGAACATCACATCTACACGTCAGCTCCACCTCTCTCTTCTCTCTCTCTCTCTCTCTCTCTCTCTCTCTCTCACACACACACACACACACACACACACACACACACACACACACACACTCTCTCCCTCTCTCTCTCTCTCTCTCTCACACACACACACACACACACACACACACACACACGCACGCACGCACGCACGCACACGCACGAACACAGATGCATATAGTCAGTTGTGACAAACAAATTGGCGTCTTTATTTGTTTGAATGTTACGACGAACACTTTCATGGACATTTCAAACGAACGTTTCTTGTGTTAACAACATGGCAGATGTAGTAAATTTTACTCTGAGATAATTCGTTGGTACATTCCTTCAGTAAGTACACTCTTTCAGCAGCTGTTCATGATTTGTAATCCTTCCATTCCGTTGAGCTAGACAGAGTTAAAACAGCAATGTTCAAACCAACACTTAGTTATTCGTAACTGACTGTAACTGTTCTTCTTCGCCAAGTATGGCTCAGTCTTCTCTTCAGCAGACTAATCAATTTCCTGAGATGACAACAAAAACTGGGTCTCGTTCAAAAGCGTAGAGAGCATATATCCAACACCAAGTCTAGGAGAATGGGGTTTTATGTTGACCTGGCTATTTTCTTTTACTGTTTTATGGCACAGTAAAAACAAATCAAAAAATAAATAAATCAGCCGGTGTAGTTTGGAGGACTACTTTGGAACCCGGGTCCAGCTAACTCGGAAAGCGAGGACCGGGTTAGACAAGCCATCTTGTCAAGGCCGGACAGAAGCGGTTTAGAACAGACCAGTAGAAGTGGAACCGGTGCCAGTATTAAGGTCAGTGTTGACGCCGATGGGGTTGCTGGTCTGGACAGGGTTAAAAGCCGTGCTGCCGCCCCCGATGGTGTTGAAGTTTGGAGTGCTGGCCCCGAGGGAGGTGAAGGGAGCTGTGTTCACTTGGCTCATCGAAGCCTGGCGCTGCTGGAACTGCATGAACTGCTCGATGGTCTTGTCGTCACGAGCAATCGTGCCGCACAGGTCGGTGCGCACTTTGCACTCCTGGTCCGCGCACACCTGTCGGAGAGAAGAAACCAAATGCACCTCGTTAAAGCCTACGCAGACTGGGGCTTGGAAGTGCACTATGTGACACTGACGGCTGAAACGTCAAAGAAACGCTAGAAAAGGAAAAGCACGTGGCCATATTGATCAGAGGTACACAGATACGTCATTTCTATCATTAAAACGTCAAAGACGTACTAGGAAAGGAAATTCACATGGCCATATTGACTAGACGCACACGGATACGTCATTTCTATCACTGACGGTCATAACGTCAAAGAAACACTAGAAAAGAAATGGCCATATTGGCCAGACGCACACAGATACGTCATTTCTATCACTGACGGTCATAACGTCAAAGAAACACTAGAAACGGAAGGCGCTACTCATGCAAAGCTCTGCACTTTTAGCTAATCCACCAGATATCGTCCCAACAAGCGTAGAGCATCACAATTGCAAAGCTGTACACTTTTTGCCAATCCACCCGATATCGTCCCAACAAGCGACGGTAAAGCGCTACTCATTCAAAGCTCTATACTTCTTTGCCAGTCCACCTGATATCGTACCAACAGATGCAGAATGCTACTTTTGAAAACGTTATACTTCTTTGACAATCCATACAATATCGTCCCAACAAGCGTAGAATGCTACTCATGCAAAGCTTTTATACTTCTTTGACAATCCACCCGACATCATCCCGACTAGCAAAACGACGGAGCAAAATGTAAGCGCTGTCGGACAAGCGGTGCCCACAAGCAACATCTGGTAGCGCACAACCATGCAAAAAGCTGAAACTGAAAGAGGTCCAGAGCATTGACCATGTAAAAAGCAACAACCGGACTTCCAAGCCTCGCGCCATGAACATTGCCGGTACTACAGTTTGCATGAAGCGTGGTGGAAGCGACCATTTATAATGCACATCCAAGCCTCGTTTTCCGGCACCCTTCCTACAGAGGGGGAAGGACATTGTAAACAGATGCTTGGAGTTTGACGATCACTGTGAATTAAGCGGGAGGGCAGCCCGGAAATTGGGGGGTGTTTTGGTGGGGGAAGCAATCACTTTTTGGGGGGAATTAAAGCGGTTGGGGGAGCGATTGCTGAGTGGTGTAAGCAATCACTGTGAATTAAGCGAGGGCAGCGACTGATTGCTGTGTGGTGGAAGCAATCACTGTGAATTAAGCGAGGAGCGCAGCGACTCCTGAGTGATGTAAGAATCACTGTGAATAAAGCAACGGGCAGCGATCACTACGTGATGTAAGCAATTACTGTGAATTAAGTGAACTGATCACTGTGGCGGGAAGCAGAAAGCAGTTGCTGCGTGGTAGCAGTCACTGTGAATTAATCAAAAAGCGGCAAAAAATATAAATACAAAACTGCTGCCTGATGGAAACGATCACTGAATCAAGCGAGAGGCAGTAAGCAAAAGCTGCGTATTGGAAACGATCACTGTGAATTAAGCGGGAGATAGTAAGCAATGGCTGCGTGTTGGAAACGAAAACTGTGAATTAAGCGGGAGATAGTAAGCAATGGCTGCGTGTTGGAGACGATCACTGTGAATTAAGCGGGAGATAGTAAGCAATGGCTGCGTGTTGGAGACGATCACTGTGAATTAAGCGGGAAACAGCAAGCAATGGCTTCAGGCCCGCGCCCCAGTCGGCAGATGCTAAAGTGATGAACAGGACACTTACCGATGTTCTCTCAGCACTCTCAGTACGCCGCCTTCAGGAATAGTTCAGTTTCATTTCGGCATCTATTGAGGATGTCAACATTTCACAGTCCGCTAACAAAACAAGCTGGCGACGATAGGGTTGCTCTCTCTCTCTCTCTTTTCTCTCTCTCTCTCTCTCTCTCTCTCTCTCTCTCCTCTCTCTCTCTCTCTCTCATTTTTGCCTATGCGCATGTATAGTATCAGTAGAATTAGTCCCTCATGGCGAAGGCTGGATGTAAAAAGACCCCGTGTCTACTCCACTGCCCTCGTAAAATAAACTTCGTTCATTCATTCATTCATTCTCTCTCTCTCTCTCTCTCTCTCTCTCTCTCTCTCTCTCTCTCTCTCTCTCAGTTCCCGATATGCAAGCGTTGTTTTTACTCTGTAACACCAGAGACTGTGTGTGCGTTCCTTTGTATATGATCTTCTTTGAGTCATATCAACGTTTGCACCTGTTCGGTCTCAGTGAGACAAGACTGAAAAGCCACATTCCAAGTGAAGGTCTGTCTCTTCCTCACTATTCACTGATCCGAAAGGAAGCTGCCAGATCTCAACACACAGGTTTAGCTATTTATATACATTCTTCAATCAGCAAAATCGTCCGTCGCCGTCCGGACTTACAGTCAGAAGCAGTAGAAAGCGTGTGGTTAGAAATACAGATGCGCAAGTCCAGTATTTTAGTTGGTTATATTTATAGAAATCCAACAGCAGCGTTTGAGTGGTATGATCAGTTTGTTACAATGATGGACAGGGTACAGGTCTGTAAGTTGAATGTTGTCCTATTAGGTGATTTTAATATTGACATGCAAAAAACTAACCCAGCATGGGATGCCACAATATTCTTATTTAGCCTAGATGATTACGTAACCTACGAGAATCACTCCCCATTCTTCAACGCTAATTGATCATATTTACTCACATTGTGTCAAATATTCTTGTGCCTGCCACATTAATAAGCAATCACTTTCCAGTGTGCTGCACCTTGTCTGCCAAAACTGTTAAGCCTGTTCTGAATGTCGACTCTTCAATTGTTTACCGATGTTTTAAACGGTTTGACGAAAGAGATCACTAGAAAGATTATTCATAAACATTTGACGGATTTCTTTTAGAAACACACCATCTTTTCCATTCCTTGCAGTCTGGCTTCCGATGTGAACATTCTTATCAAACTGCAGTTACCCGTTTAACTGATACTTGGCTCTCAGCTTTCAACAATCGTCAAATGTCAGGGCTGTGTTTCTCGACTTTCGCAAGGCATTTGACCTGGTTCATCATGACATTTTACTTAAGAAACTATCCTCGTACAGCTTGAGCATAGCAAGTTTAGCTTTCTTACGATCTTACCTACAGGATCGTATACAATGCGTATTTGTAAATGGCACATACTCCTAAGAAACGTCTATAACAAGCGGAGTGCCTCAAGGATCGATCCTAGGCCCTCTTTTGTTTTGCATCTTTATTAATGACCTGCCGATGTGCCTTACACGTCCATCAGTGCAATGTGGTTTATTTGCGGATGATGGCACCCTTAATACAGCTAACGACAACATAGATAATATATGTACGTCTAATTGTTATCTCTGGGTGGTGTTGTAGAAATCGGATGGCACTGAGTCCAACCAAAACAAAATGCATGTTGATGGCGACGAGACAGAAACACCAGAAACAACAGCTCGAAACCACACCAACAGAACAGGTTTCAAAACATCGCCTACTTGGAGTAACTGTAGACGAGCAGCTAAAGTGGCAAACGCATATTAACAATATTTGCAGAACTGTTTCTAGAAATATTTTTCTCCTTTCAAACCTCAGCCAAATTGCCAACCAAAAAGCAAATTGGCCTTTTTCTTTGCACACATTATGTCACACCTAAACTATGTTTGAAATGCATGGGATGGATGTGCCTGTGTGCACATGAAGCAACTGTACTCTCTCCACAAACGTGCCATAAAATTCTTAATGCCAAGTCCTAATAAGAACTACAATCAAAAGTGCTGTGCGCTCAAATTACTCCCTCTAGACAAACAACTATTATTCAACAAATGTGTTCTAATGCAAAAGGTTGTTCACGGCAAAGCCCCGAAGGACCTCATGATTCCTTCTGAACGTCTTCATGTTCATGGGAATAAACAACTTTTGCCCAGAACAAGGATTGATATCTTTAAAACGAGTTTCACCTTTTCGGGCTATTTACCTCATCATCTCAGATACCCCATGGAACTAAAAACTTTCAAAAGGAAAGCATTTCAGGCACTCACTAAGCCACATTGATACCTTTTCTTCCATTCGCCCGATAACCTTGACACAAAATGTACTGTATCCCCCCTCCGCCCTCCCCTTGCGTGTTCTTGTCAGGTTTTGCATTTATATTTAAAAAGAAAATCAACTTTCAATCTTTGTATTTTCATGCATTATTGTACACACTTTCACTTTCCTTGTGGTCATCATTTTAATGCTTTATATATATGAGTATATGTGCCGCCGTTTAACTTCCAATTTTGCTAGCTGTGACCTTGTTTTTTACCTTATGCAATAGATAGAGATATATTTACTCTTCTGTCGCTTTCCTTTATTAGTGTAAAATGATTTTGTAATTCTCTCTCTCTCCTGAAAATTCAGATTTGCATCTGTCTTACTTTGCTGAGTTTGTATGTTGCGAAGCTTTAGACAGTAATACTTGTTTCGTTTTTTTAAATTTTCTTAAGATGTATTTTAGTTTGCTGCAATTATTTGTATTTTTGTTTGACGTATTGTGTATTGCTGTGTTTGTCATCAGGGACAGATTTATAAAAAAAGCCGACTTGTGCTTAAATCTGTATCCTTGTGCTTAAATCTGTATCCTTGTGTAATAAAGTATTATCTTCTCTTATCTCTCTCTCTCTCCCTCTCTCTGTCTCTGGGTCAGTTACTTGATACCTATCGTTCATCCAAGTGCAATGTTTATCATCGAACCACACGCAAAAGTATATTACGACGTTCACGACACACACCACGTTACACAGGAAGACGATCGGGCTTATGTGATGCTGAGTACGCCGGAAATACAGAACTTAGAATGACAGGATTCCCGACAGCAGGTGTAGCAGGCAAAGCTATATTCTGACATACTCCGGGATTAACAGAGAGAACATTGGCTAGCTCTGCACCCTCAGTAGACCGAACCTTCATTTCTTACAGCGTCCGCGATGTTCTGTCTCGTCCGCGATACTCTACCACGGCAGAAACATCAAGTCAAAAAACTTTAATCGTCCCTCACAGGGCAATTCAACGTAACTAATTATGGACTTAACATGGACGTAAAAGTACACAAACACAGAGAAGGAAGCAGACGCTATTGATGTGGGTATATTCGAACACAGAGAAAGAAGCAGAGAAGAAACTGACGTGGATGTAAACAACCAGAGAGAAAGAATCTGCAGAGGTGCACAATGAAATACTACAGAGAACAAAACAACAACGCGGACACTGACATGAACGTAGACAGAGACTGAGAGAGAACTTGGGGCATCAGAGACACAGAGAGAGGAATGAGAGAAAAGAGAACAGAGACACACACAGAGGAAAGAGAGGAAACACTAACGTGGGCATAGAGAGGAAAGAGAGGAAACTCTAACGTGGGCATAGAGAAGGGAAAGAGAGGAAACATTAACGTGGGCATAGAGCGGAAGTAAGTAAGTAAGTTGATGTTTTACACCCAGTCAACCGGTGCGGTTATATCAGGGCGATCATGGAGCGGAAAGAGAGGAAACGCTAACGTGGAAATAGAGAGGAAAGAGAGGAAACACTTACGTGGGCATACAGAGGAAACACTTACGTGGGCATAGAGAGGAAACACTAACGTGGGCATAGAGAGGAAACACTTACGTGGGCATAGAGAGGAAACACTAACGTGGGCATAGAGAGGAAACACTAACGTGGGCATAAAGAGAGGAAGAGAGGAAACACTAACGTGGGCATAGAGAGGAAACACTAACGTGGGCATAGAGAGGAAACACTAACGTGGGCATAGAGAGGAAAGAGAGGAAACACTAACGTGGGCATAGAGAGAAAAGAGAACAGAGACACACACAGAGGAAAGAGAGGAAACATTAACGTGGGCATAGAGAGGAAAGAGAGGAAACACTAACGTGGGCATAGAGAGGAAACACTAACGTGGGCATAGAGAGGAAACACTAACGTGGGCATAGAGCAGCGAAAGAGAGGAAACACTAACGTTTGGCATAGAGAGAAAAGAGAGCGAACACACACGTGGGCAAGAGAGGAAACATTAAGGGGATAGGGGAGAGGAAACACTAAGGCAAAGCGGAAAACTACGCTGCGCATGAGTCGGACGACCACTAACGTGGGCATAGAAGGAAGAGGAAACACAATGGATCTGCGTCCGTGACCTCCGCAGTCTGATCCACGGTCAGAACGACCGTCGGCGTCTGGTCGGGCGATCCACAAGTCAGAACACAACAGCGTTAGTCGGTCTGATCCACAAGTCAAAAAACGACGAGATCGCGTGTTGGTCGGTCTGATCCACAAGTCAGAACAACGAGATCGCGTGTTAGTCGGTCTGATCCACAAGTCAGAACGACGAGATCGCGTGTTGGTCGGTCTGATCCACAAGTCAGAACAACGAGATCGCGTGTTGGTCGGTCTGATCCACAAGTCAGAACGACGAGATCGCGTGTTGGTCGGTCTGATCCACAAGTCAGAACGACGAGATCGCGTGTTGGTCGGTCTGATCCACAAGTCAGAACGACGAGATCGCGTGTTGGTCGGTCTGATCCACAAGTCAGAACGACGAGATCGCGTGTTGGTCGGTCTGATCCACAAGTCAGAACGACGAGATCGCGTGTTGGTCGGTCTGATCCACAAGTCAGAACGACGAGATCGCGTGTTGGTCGGTCTGATCCACAAGTCAGAACGACGAGATCGCGTGTTGGTCGGTCTGATCCACAAGTCAGAACGACGAGATCGCGTGTTGGTCGGTCTGATCCACAAGTCAGAACGACGAGATCGCGTGTTGGTCGGTCTGATCCACAAGTCAGAACGACGAGATCGCGTGTTAGTCGGTCTGATCCACAAGTCAAAAAACAAAGGTCGAAAATGGATCACTTGGTGTGTTAGTCAGCAGGTCAAAACAACAGTAACTGAGTGAGTCGGTCAATGCATCAGTCATCCGGTCAAAGCCAGTGCATCAAACAAAGAAATAATCTATCCAGTGTGCCGTGAAAAACAGCTGCAGCCAGGCAGTCTGCATGTCTTCCAGCACGAAAAAGGAGGCTGCATACCTGTGTGACTGTTTCAGCACCAGTTGTAACCCATTCACTGCCCGCGACAGTAACCCATTCACTGCCCGTGACAGTAACCCATTCACTACCCGTGACAGTAACCCGTTCACTGAACCCATTCACTGCCAGTAACAGTAACCCATTCACTACCCGTGACAGTAACCCGTTGACTGCCCGCGACAGTAACCCGTTCACTGCCCGTGACAGTAACCCGTTCACTGCCCGCGACAGTAACCCGTTCACTGCCCGCGACAGTAACCAGTTCACTGCCCGCGACAGTAGTGCTACGTAAAAACTATCAGTGATAACAATAATAATAATAACAATAACTGTTACACAAAGCCTACATTAAAATGTTGGCATACGCAGCCTAGTTATGTGGGGATTATCTTCAGCACTGAGGATGGAGCCTTCCTTGCATAACAGCATCCATCCTCCAGAAATGGCGACAAGTCCTCCGAATGCGGTGTGTGGCTGCCCATGTGGCGAGGTTATCAGAAAACGGTTACACGCGAGATCCTCTCACGCTGTGGAATGCAGCTGTCACTGTACAGTTAGTTGCACATTTACTTGGTGACCCCCAATGTACAGTTACAGTTGCATATTTACTTGGTGACCCCCAATGTACAGTTACAGTTGCATATTTACTTGGTGACCCCCAATGTACAGTTACAGTTGCATATACACTTGGTGACCCCCAATGTACAGTTACAGTTGCATATTTACTTGGTGACCCCCAATGTACAGTTACAGTTGCATATTTACTTGGTGATCCCGAATGTAGAGTTACAGTTGCATATTTACTTGGTGACCCCCAATGTACAGTTACAGTTGCATATACTTGGTGACCCCCAATGTACAGTTACAGTTGCATATTTACTTGGTGACCCCCAATGTACAGTTACAGTTGCATATTTACTTGGTGATCCCGAATGTAGAGTTACAGTTGCATATTTACTTGGTGACCCCCAATGTACAGTTATAGTTGCATATTTACTTGGTGACCCCCAATGTACAGATACAGTTGTATATTTACTTGGTGACCCCCAATGTACAGTTATAGTTGCATATTTACTTGGTGACCCCCAGTGTACAGTTATAGTTGCATATATACTTGGTGACCCCCAATGTACAGTTACAGTTGCATATATACTTGGTGACCCCCAATGTACAGTTACAGTTGCATATTTACTTGGTGACCCCCAATGTACAGTTACAGTTGCATATACACTTGGTGACCCCCAATGTACAGTTATAGTTGCATATTTACTTGGTGACCCCCAATGTACAGTTATAGTTGCATATATACTTGGTGACCCCCACTGCACAGTTACAGTTGCATATTTACTTGGTGACCCCCAATGTACAGTTATAGTTGCATATTTACTTGGTGACCCCCAGTGTACAGTTATAGTTGCATATATACTTGGTGACCCCCAATGCACAGTTACAGTTGCATATTTACTTGGTGACCCCCAAAGTACAGTTATAGTTGCATATATACTTGGTGACCCCCACTGCACAGTTACAGTTGCATATTTACTTGGTGACCCCCAGTGCATTCAGCTGGGCAACGCCACGACAACAACAACGACTCACTGCCCCTGGCTGAAGAGCTGCCCGAAGGGGTTGCCGTTGAAGCTGTTGCCGAAGAGGTTTCCGAAGGCGGGGTTGTAGGGGTTGAGGGCCGAGTTGGATCTGGTTCGATACGGAACGCCAGTGCCGATACAGAAGCCGTCAGTGTTGCCGTTGCTCGTCACCACCATGGCGAAGGTACCCTGCACATGCGCACAGGTACAGTCCACGTCAGTGCCTGACACACCCGTC
>JABMCL010003137.1:767500-775000 GCA_018857735.1 Alviniconcha marisindica | reverse complement strand
CACACAGAGATATTTAAAACGGCCCCCACAAAACTCTCTGTGTGTCTCTGTCTCTGTCTGTCTGTCTGTCTGTCTGTCTGTCTGTCTGTCTGTCTGTCTGTCTGTCTGTCTGTCTCTCTCTCTCTCTCTCTCTCTCTCTCTCTCTCTCTCTCTCTCTCTCTCTCTCTCTCTCTCTCTCATTTTTCTTAAAAAATCTTTTGCGGGAGGAGATACAGCTTTCAGTTTTAAATTAAACGTCTTGTGAGCGTAAACGGTTGATCTCGAGATGAGATGCCGGACACGTGCTCATTATCATTAGTATTATCTTTGTCCCTAAACAGGTCGATGTACGTCTACATTGCTTCGCCCTGATATAACCATAACTGTTCGCTGGGCGTAAAACACCGAGTTACTTACTTACATCTATTGCTGCAGACACATTTCACAATGACACGCCTGAGTAATGCACATCTTGCTTTTGTTGCAACCTTGATGATGAAGTGATGCTTTATGTCCTCAGATGTCAGTTGACATGTTAGGGACAAGTTGTGACCAATGCCGAAGCACGGTTCAATAATTCTTTACGTCCACGGAAACCAGAAGGCTCGTTAGGACGGACAGCCCAGGACGTCCACCTCGACTCTCACACAGCTCCTGAACTATGAGTGTTGCAACCTTGATGATGATTGCTTTTATATAGCGCTGTTCTCCGCTCTCGAGCAGACTCACTGCGCTCGCATGTGATTCTACATGAGTGACTAGCTTTTTATAGCGCCTTTTCGAATATCCACCGAAGTGGTGTACTTACAGCGCTGGCATGGCTGGTGCCACATGAAACTGCTGCCGTCTCGGCGCAAGTTCTGTGTACACCATACAACCATGCACCATGCCACTTCATGCAAAGCCACATACGTAAGGTGTATGTGTGTTTAGCTGTAACCTCTCACCTGTGCTTTTGGCAGAATGACCGGGATCTTTTACGTGCTACTGCGGTAACACGGGGGTGGAACGGACACCGAAATAAGAGTCAGCACAGAAAGTCGACCATGGAGAATAAAATTCTCCCGCCGCTCCTGCAGGGATTCGAACCTGCGACCTTTCAGTCACGAGTCCGGCGCTCTAACCACTGAGCTATCCCGCTCCCCTAAGTTACTTAACTGACTGCACGTACACCTAGCGACCCCGTCAGTTTTGTGGCAAACGGTGAACGAAATACTAACTGTGAAGACACGTGGCACACACCGGGCACCAGCAGCGACAGGCACAACTACCGGGGGGGGAGGGGGGGGGGGGTAGACGTTAGTTCAATCTAGGACAAAAACCACAAGCGTTCAAGCTAGGACAGAAGCCACAAGTATTCAAGCTAGGCCAAAAACCACAAGTGTTCAAGCTAGGACAAAAACCACAAGCGTTCAATCTAGGACAGAAACCACAAGTGTTCAAGCTAGGACAAAAACCACAAGCGTTCAAGCTAGGACAGAAACCACAAGTGTTCAAGCTAGGACAAAAACCACAAGCGTTCAAGCTAAGACAAAAGCCACAAGTGTTCAAGCTAGGCCAAAAGTCACAAGTGTTCAAGCTAGGACAGAAATCACAAGTGTTCAAGCTAGGACAAAAACCACAAGCGTTCAAGCTAAGACAAAAGCCACAAGTGTTCAAGCTAGGCCAAAAGCCACAAGTGTTCAAGCTAGGACAGAAATCACAAGTGTTCAAGCTTGGACAAAAACCACAAGCGTTCAAGCTAGGACAGAAACCACAAGTGTTCAAGCTAGGACAAAAGCCACAAGTCCCGCACGTTTGCCATGGGAAAACTGAGTTCAGTTCAGTTCATAATAATATCCAGAAACTCGAGAAAGCCCATACACGCTTCGGTTTTTCCGATTTGGCCTTTTAGGCAGTTCCAGTGGTGGGCTGCTTGACAGTAACCCCTAGTCTGATTTAAACAGGAATTTATTACAGAAAAACAAACAAACAAACCCCCACAAAACAAACAAACAAACACACAACAACAACAACAAAACAGCCCCCCAAACAACACAAAACAACAGCAAACCCAACACCCAACAACAACAACAACAACAACAATAACAAAGTGAATGGCAATATCAAGAAGCCTTTATGTGGCTTGCAGGCGACGTGCACGTTGACGTGTTTGCTGAGTTATCAAAACGCTAACGGTGACGTATTTAACACAACAACAAATTCCAGTTAAAAAGACAGAACAAAAAACAAAACAAAACAAAAAAACGACAACAATAACAACAAACCAAAACTGAAGAAAAAGAAAAAAAAAAAGAAAAGAAAACAACAACAACAACAACAACAACAAAACAAACAAACAAAACAAACCGAGGGTAAAAATAAAAAAAAAAACGCCAAGAAAAGCAAAACTAACAAGGAACAGCCCCTTATCTTGTACTTTCAAGACTGTGTGTCCAATGTCGCCCTTCTCAGCGTCCATTCTTTGTGTCCGCATATGCTTTTTCAAGCTCCTCAACACATCGGATCTTCGAGACGCGAGACACGTTTTATAAATATATCAAGAGTTGTTGTTTTATATATATATATCCGTTCGATGATTTTTAACTCCAGCATGGCCAGGGCAGCAGATCTTCAGGAGGCAGAAGACTGATTTGGGATATGTTAGCAGTCTGAACTTTCCATTCCTCTGTTACGTTATATGGCAGCTCTCTGCAGTTCCCAAGATAGCATCTACGTTCTCGGGAAGGCTCATATACGCTCCATCTCGTCTCAGGGATGTTTTGCCAGTGTTGCCTTTGTTCAAAGGAAGGTCGTCGATCTCTTCCTCCTTCTACGCCTCTCTCCTCCAGGCGATCGATGGCGTGATGTACTTGGCTTTGTGTCCGCAGGTAGTGTCTCAAGCTCCCCAACACTTCAGCTCTTCGAATATGCCAGCCACTCGTAATGGCTGGCTTTGCCTGCCAGCCGGGGTCCGTGCTGCTCTCGACTCCGACGTGTCCAAGACAGTGAGTACATCCACGCGAGTGCTTGAAAGTCAATACTGAACTTTGGTATATGCCAGTCTGGGCTTCCCATCCCATTTTTCACTTTGTTTTAAGCAGGCTCACTGAGTCAGTGAGGAGGATGGTACGTGTAGTCTGGCTGCCATCTTTCAAGGTGATCCAGCGGGCTTCCCTCTGAAACAGCTGCCCGGATTACTCATGAAAAGGGTTCGTAACTTTAACGGATATCTACTGAAGATGCCAATTGGCCTGAAAAACGTATATATATATATATATATGCATGCTTCTTTGTTGTTCTATCAATATTCACAGAAAAGAAACACTTTTGTGCTTCGAATTTGAGCTCCTGAGGGCGCAACCTTGTTGGATTTTATTCTGCCATTGAAGATCAAACAAACAAACAAACAAAAAACAACGGTAGGCTCGTGACGTTTATTTTGTGCCTTGTTCCTGACGTCACTGATACAGACTGCTGGGCATGAAATGGCAGCACTCACGGGAGTGCTTTCGCGACTTTCAGAACTGAACGATGACAAAGAGGACGAGAAATCGAGATACCAATTGTTGTGTGTGTATCTTTTATTCCATTCCAATCAACAGGGCCTGCGATACTTCGGTGGTTACGTTCCATTTAATAAACGATTGCAAACCATGGACGTCACACCATCGATCGCCTGGAGGAGAGAGGCGTGGAAAGAGGAAGCACTACACGATCTTCCTTGAAAGGACGAGAGAGCCATCGTCAATCAGACCAAAATTGGAACTTTCAAAGGCAACGCTGAGGAAAGAAGTTGAGGAAACTTCTGAGAGACGGGGTGGAACGCATGTGGGCTTTTCCGAGCGCATAGAGACCACCTTGAACTGAACTGAACAGAAAAGAACAAACACGTTAGACTACACAGGCATCACAAATTCTCTGCCGCCTGTTGCAACAACCCGAGTGGTCAGCTGACAACCGCGGTAAAAGCTAGTCGGGGGACGCAGTGTTCTGATCTGAGGCAGAAGAACAGTGCAGTTCAATAATGTATCTGCGCGCTCAGAAAAGCCCACATGCGCTCCGCCTCTCTTTTCCCAGTGTGGCAAGAAGAACAGAACTCATAAAGAAGAGTTGTGGACACAACGGCAGGGAGACAGACGGCGGGGAACGAGTTGCATCAGCGAGAGAAAAGGGCTACTGGACCTCAACCGTCACCAGAGATCGAGGCACAGACGATGATCAAAGAACTACCGCAGCTTAATGCATACTTTAAAAATCGTGATCGTCAAACTGACACGTTTCGTGATTCAGAAAGATAGATAGCGGTTGCTGGGGTGCCAGAATTTGTGGAGGGCACACTTTTTCTTTTGTTTCTTCCTTCTTTCTTTAAGCTTATTAAGTTTAAAGTCTTATCACAGTTGTGATTTCAGACTAATCTTAATCTGTCACATTCAGGTACACACTTATAGTCACAGAAAGACACGCGCATAGTCGACACGCATTCAAGTTCCGACTGTATGGTCCTAGTCTGAGTGGACTGCGCTGACTGTCGGTTCTCGCTGTACCTTTCTGTCGACTTTCTGTGCTGACTCTTATTTCGGTATCCGTTCCACCCCCGTGTTACCGCAGTAGCACGTAAAAGATCCCGGTCATTCTGCCAAAAGTGCAGGTGGCAGATTACAGCTAAACACGCAACACCTTACGTATGTGGCTTTGCATGAAGTGACATGGAGCATGGTTGTATGGTGTACACAGAACTTGCGCCGAGACGGCAGCAGTTTCATGTGGCACCAGCCATCCAGCGCTGTAAGTACACCACTTCGGTGGATATTCAAAAAAACGCGCTATAAAAAGCTATTCACTCATGTAGAATTACATGCGAGCGCAGTGAGTCTGCTCAAGAGAGCGGAGGATAGCGCTATATAAGCGATCATCAATCATCAATCAATCAAACCTTTGCCAGGGAGAGAAGTGAGAGTGCGTGCGGTGCGGCGCTGACCAGCCGGTCGACCCTGGGACACCACATAGAGCTGAAGACAGCAGAGGGCCGTCGGAAACCTCTTTAAAAGACGACGGACAGACAGGCATTTAGTTCTGAAGCCAAAGTCAACCGTTGACAAATCGTTTTGAAGACCAGTTCAACCGTTGACAAATCGTTCTTAAAGGACAAGTCTAAGGTTAGGGGTGATTTTTGACACGATTTCCGTTAAAGCTCGATGAGAACGATGATGTAGGTGAAACTGTGATCTGAGGGTTATAAATGCACGAAAAAAGGCATTTTCTGTCGTACCGAAAGCGTCGCCATGACGCCCAGATCACGTGACCATATGCCTACTACGTCACTCTGGGAGTCGCTGCAAAATGGCCAACTCGAGCTCGAAGACTGATACTTTGCCCGAGAGACCCACAAGGATACAGCCGTATCAGTTTGAGCCTGTCAGGCAGGATTTTGAAAGAGTACCAGAACATCGTGTCAGCTTCGAAGCAAACCCTATGCGGTATTCCATGGGGTTTGCGAAATCGCACTCACTGAAGTGCTCGCTACACAAATGGGCGTGATGCGGCGCAGCAAGAAAGTCAGCTCGTTTGAATTGTATAAATTTAATCCACTTTCGCCTCACTGCGGGTCGATTGCGCAGGAGCTCGTGCATTGTTATACCTGGGGTCGTCTGCGAATTGTTACAGTTCGCGGCAACACAGTAGGCCGGCATAGTGAACTTTTTTGTCGACCACACGCATACACAGTTTACTGAAGAATCTAAGATGGCAACCGCACTGACTCCCCAGACTGACGTCACTTCCGGGAAAGTCACGTGACTGATGGAGAACCGAGACTGTAGTCTCGGCCAGCCTACAGAAAATAAAATCGATTAAAACCAATTAAACATTTTTTAATTTTTTATTTAATTAAATCTGAAACTAGTGACTCATTTGTCAATCATTTCGATGGTCATTTTGCATACTTAAAAACCTTGGACTTTTACTTTAAGCCAAGCTCAGCCGTTAAGAATTCGGTCTTTATGTCTGGTTAAACTGTTGGCAAATCGTTATTGACCCAGTTCAAACGCTGACAATTCGTTTTTAAGGCCAGTTTAACCGTTGACAATTCGTTTTCAAGCCCAGTTCAGCCGTTGACAATTCGTTTTCAAGCCCTGTTCAGCCGTTGACAATTCGTTTTCAAGTCCAGTTCAGCCGTTGACAATTCGTTTTCAAGCCCAGTTCAGCCGTTGACGATTCGTTTTAAAAGCCGATTCAGCTGTTTACAATTCGTTTTCAAGGCCGGGCTTTTTAAGCCCAGTTCAGCTGCTGACAACTCGTTTTGAAGCCCGGTTGAATCGTTGTCAATTCCTTTTTTGAAACCAAGTCAACTGCACAGGTCTGCATGTACCACAAACAGAACACACTTCATCATATCACTAGGAAAGGTCTTTCTTTTTTCAGACCTTCAGACCGAGGTCCCCGGTGTGTAGGCACATTCGGAAAGTTCAGATACGTACGTTAAAAAGTCCCGTAGTCCATGTCAGAGTTCGGTGGATTATAGACACACTAACATAACCCAACAGGCACCTAAAACAACAACCTTTGAAGCGCAGTGAGCCTGGCCGAGAGCAAAATGCAGACTTATATATTAAAGCGAACAATAATACAGTAACAGTCTGAGTCTCCCTTTTCACGCACCACACTGAATGTTTTGAAGAGGATTTGGAAGTAAAGAAGGTGAATGAACCAGAAAGACAGAAACTAGAGAAATATATATATATATATAAAGAGTAAACAGACCTCGACAGACGTCACACAAATAACAAGGGACGCAAGAAGGACCCGAACCACCTACGATGACTATTACCTGGCATGCGAGTACATGCGAGGTACCGTTATTTACTTAAGAGCCAACGTCAGTTACTGCCACTAAAGTTTAAATAACATACATGTATTGGTGGTGCATATTTCCCCAGATGAAATGTACTTTATGAATGTAAATATACAACCCGAATAAAAACATGTTCTAAAATAACAGTCGTTTTCGGAGCGTTAAACAATTAAATTTATATAACACACGACCGAAACAACATGGATAATGCGGCTGAGTTGATTAATACGTTTTATGGCCGATTTGACATCGCCTTGTCGCTGGTTGTGTCATAGCAGCAGCAAGAACACGAAGGCTGCATTAAAATGCCATGCGCTGCAGTTATGTGGGGACTGTCCTCAGCCAGAATGACTCCCTGCTTAACAACACGCACGCTCCAGTGATGGAGTGGAGATAAATCCTCCGAAGACGGCGTGTGGCAGCCCGTGTGGCGGGGCCAAAAGAAACACGGTCACACACCAACGGAACGCACTTTCAACGGACAGTTGCACGTGCAGAGCGATCCTCAGAGTGTTCGGCTGCGGAACTACAGCAACGTACAGAGTCCACGACAAAGGAAAAGATCCAAACACAGAAAACGTTCAAAAGAACGCTATTTATTAGGACAAAAACACAATCTGCAAAGTTTTGGGGTAATCCCCTATACCAAGCTACAAAACGGCGCTTAAACAACAGTTAAACGGTGAAAA
>JABMCL010003137.1:747500-762500 GCA_018857735.1 Alviniconcha marisindica | reverse complement strand
TACCTTAGTTTTATTAAAGCAATGAGAGACCTTAGTTTTATTAACAGCAATGAGAGCTACCTTAGTTTTATTAAAGCAATGAGAGCTACCTTAGTTTTATTAACAGCAATGAGAGCTACTTAAGTTTTTTAACAGCATGAGAGCTACCTTAATGTTTTATTAACAGCATGAGGCTACCTAATGTTTTATTAACAGCAGTGAGGCTACTAATGTTTTATTAACAGCCGCTACCCTAATGTTTTATTAACAGCAGTGAGGCTACCTTAATGTTTTATTAACAGCAGTGAGCGCTACCCTAATGTTTTATTAACAGCAGTGAGCTAATGTTTTATTAACAGCATGAGGCTACCTTAATGTTTTATTAACAGCATGAGGCTACTAATGTTTTATTAACAGCATGAGCTACCTTAATGTTTTATTAACAGCATGAGGCTACCTAATGTTTTATTAACAGCAGTGAGCGCTACCTAATGTTTTATTAACAGCAGTAGCGCTCCCTAATGTTTTATTAACAGCAGTGAGGCTACCTTAATGTTTTATTAACAGCAGTAGCGCTCCCTAATGTTTTATTAACAGCAGTGAGCTACCTTAATGTTTATTAACAGCAGTAAGCGCTGCCCTAATGTTTTATTAACAGCAGTGAGCGCTACTAATGTTTATTAGAGCTACCTTAATGTTTTATTAACAGCAATGAGAGCTACCTTAATGTTTTATTAACAGCAATGAGAGCTACCTTAATGTTTTATTAACAGCAATGAGAGCTACCTTAAGTTTTATTAACAGCAATGAGAGCTACCTTAATGTTTTATTAAATAACTACCTAAAGTTATAAGCTAGCTACTTAAAGTTTTATTAACAGCAGTGAGAGCTACCTTAATGTTTTATTAACAGCAATGAGAGCTACCTTAATGTTTTATTAACAGCAATGAGAGCTACCTTAATGTTTTATTAACAGCAGTGAGCGCTACCTTAATGTTTTATTAACAGCAGTGAGCGCTACCCTAATGTTTTATTAACAGCAGTGAGAGCTACCTTAATGTTTTATTAACAGCAGTGAGCGCTCCCCTTAATGTTTTATTAACAGCAATGAGAGCTACCTTAATGTTTTATTAACAGCAGTGAGCGCTACCTTAATGTTTTATTAACAGCAGTGAGCGCTACTTAATGTTTTATTAACAGCAGTAGCGCTCCCTAATGTTTTATTAACAGCAGTGAGCGCTACCCTAATGTTTTATTAACAGCAGTGAGCGCTACCCTAATGTTTTATTAACAGCAGTGAGCGCTACCTAATGTTTTATTAACAGCAGTGAGCGCTACCTAATGTTTTATTAACAGCAGTGAGCGCTACCTTAATGTTTTATTAACAGAAAAGTAGCGCTACCCTAATGTTTTATTAACAGCAGTGATAGCTACCCTAATGTTTTATTAACAGCAGTGAGCGCTGCCCTAATGTTTTATTAACAGCAGTGATAGCTACCCTAATGTTTTATTAACAGCAGTGATAGCTACCCTAATGTTTTATTAACTGTGAGGGGCAGAGCCAGACGACAGTGTCAACAAACCACAACCTTTGAAGAGAAAGGAACGCCGAAGCAGGGACTCGAACTGACCACTTTCCATCTTAACGCCTTACCGCTGGGCCAACCCGGCTAACAACCGTACCGCGTGCTGCCAGTGGGCTCTACTACTACTACTTCTACTACTACTACTACTACTACTACTACTACTACTACTAACCATACTAATAATAATAATTATAATAATATCATTAATAATATACGTTTATCATGCGCTCATCAACGCCCTGAGCGCTCACATGATACATATTAACCTAAATGTGATATTCTATACACATGCAGGGGCAGAGCCAGACGACAGTGTATCCGCAGACTACATCACGATCTCACGATGGAGATTTTCCTTCGGATGAGATTATAAACCGAGGTCCCCCGTGCGGACAATTGCAGAAAGATTACCTACGCATGTTAAAGATCCTGTAGGCCGTGTCAGAGTTCGGCGGATTATAGAAACACTAAAATAGCCAGCCTGCACTAAAAACAATTAAAGCGCAGTGAATCTGCCCGAGAGTGGAGAACAGCGTTGTAAAAATGAGATCAGTAGTAGTACTAGTAATAATAGTAGCTGTACTGTACTGTTAGTTTTCACACATTAGACAAACAACAACAACAACAACAACAACAACAACAAAATACAAAACAAAGCAGCTTTGGATGTTTGAAACTGAAAAAGACATTGACATCGCGTGACAGAGGGGGAATAATAATAATGATAATAATAATAATAATAAGAAGAAGACTTTAGAGCGCCCCACTTTACATGAAAGCCCTAAGCGCGTACACAACGTGCCAGTCTGTTCTACAAAGCACTCAACAGATAGCACTGCACGGTAATCGCCAACTAACGTATTACATTACAACAATTATACACCCACACTCTCACCAATAACAAATTTACAACACACACACACACACACACACACACACACACACACCACACACACCCCACACACACACACACACCCCACAACACACACACACACACACACACACACACCACACGCACACACACACACACACACACACACACACACACACACACACACACACACACACACACACACACACACGACACACACACACACACACACACACACACACACACACACACACACACACACACACACACACAACACACCACAAACACAACACACCCCGCACCCCACGCAGCACCCCCCCCCCACCACCCACCCCCCACACACACATCTGCACTCGCAAACACATCAGAGATGGCGATGGAAGAACAGAAGCGGAAGACAAAATGGCGACAGGAAGAGCTGAAGGTCAATAAAACCGACAGATGTCCCCCTTCCGTGATGACGACTCGGTGAGGTCTGCATCGCACTCACTGGCAGCCTCCCATGTTTTCCTCCGCTGACGCAAAGCGGAAAGGTATCTGTCAGCTGTCTGTGACGTAACCAACTAAGGCAGGTAGAGGCGGGAGGAAGGGGCACTTCGAACACAGACTGTCGGTCTACAACCACCCCCCCCCCCCCCCTCCCCCACCCCCGTTTTCTCTCCTTCCTCATCTCCTATGGCAGCCTACTAGCATCAAACTCACACAATCAGAAATTATGTCCACATAGTTGTAACTCGCGCTGAATAACTGTATCGCTACGTCAGTGCATGTCATTTTGACATACAGATAACGGCATATATACTAGCATCAAAAGCATTATATATTAATTACTAATAATCTGTACAAAATTAATAAATATCAGAACAAAATGATTAATTATCACTAGATCAAGTTAATAATGATCTCTTTCAGTGCCTGATTCAAACGGCTTACTGGAGTCAAAGCAATCGCTACTAATTATCTTGCCCGTATCTGTAGTGCTGGTTACAGTTATGTATTGGTAATTACAATTATGTGCAGGTAGTTACAACAATGGGCCTTAGGCGCTATTAAGTACCCGCCACACATGGCTTCCTGGTGACAAAGGAACATCATCACAATACTGCACAGGGGCTAATTAGCACGTATATATGATAATCTGTATCAGCTATCGTAATTGTCACCACACATATCCTGTCACCACATATATCTTAGTCATCACCACACAGTTACCATTATCCCTTTTTCTTTATTCATGTCCCTCTGATACTAATTCGAACAGTGTAGAAGCATCAGCATTACGTCTTTACAATAATGTGCGAGAGATAATTGCAGATATGTAGTAATAAATATCATTACTGTTGTGTTGTGATATTTACAGTCATGTGGACAAGTTAACAATCGTGTGTTTTTGAAGTTAGTACGCCGTGTGTGTGTGTGTGTGTGTGTGTGTGTGTGTGTGTGTGTGTGTGTGGGTGGGGTGTGTGTGTGTGTGGTGTGTGTGTTGGTGTGTGTTGTGGAGAGAGGAGAGAGAGAGTAGAAGAGAGAGAGAGAGAGAGAGAGAGAAGAGAGAAGAGAGAGAGAGAGAGAGAGAGAGAGGAGAGAGAGAGAGAGAGAGAGAGAGAGAGAGAGAGAGAGAGAGAGGGGGGTGGGGGACACCCACTTAGAACAGGTAGTATCCCATGAACCACACCTGCCTGTCTTTGCTGAAATGATTTCTTTCTCATTCATCACACGTCAAGAAAAAGAAATGCAAACAGCCGGGGGCACTGCAGTTGCTATGTCATATTTAGCTGGAACACGGCGGGTGTCGAGTCATCCATTTACTGCACCTCCCTCACTGACAACTTCCCGGTGACGTTAATAACCTATCAATTAGACGTCGATTCACCGCAAATCTCGCCGTCTTTTTACCTGAAAAAAAAAAAAAACAAGAAGAGAATTAGTGTATCTCAGCTTGTCCCGCCCAGTTCCACGGTGATCCAAAGCGACTTAGCCCTAACCCTGGGTGGCTGACAAACGAGTGGGGCCTGTCCAGTCCGACATCGCCCAAAGCTGGGCCATTTTGCTTTACGTCCACAGAAGCGAGGTGGCTTATTAGGGACGGGGACAGGGGGGGGGGGGGGGGGGGGGGGACGAAAGAGTGAAGGCTCGACCGCGGATACCGTCCGAAAAAGACCGGAGAGACCGTGGACCGCCGCCAGAACGATGGAAGTGTTAGGCGGTGTCCCCTCGCCATTGCCCAGCGACTTGTGCACTGCGCAGTTGCTGTTTCAACTGCTGTGCTTGGACAGAGTCACAAAGACAACGTGGGGTGCACTGCTGTTGACGAACAACTTGGACAACTCGAAGCAAAGGAAGTCCAACTTTCTCAGCCCAGCTCCACCTCCCTACTCATGATCTCTTCCGGGCTAACTTGAGGGTCCAGCTCCACCTCCCTCCTCTAAGATCTCTGGATCTTTTGATCTCGCCTGGAACCTTGCCCAAAGCTGGCTACAGGGGAGACCTTTGACCATCCTAGATCTACCTTAGGAGAGAATGTGAGCGTGACCACCCCAGAGGTGCCTTAAGAGAGATGTGAGCGTGACCACCCCAGAGGTGCCTTAAGAGAGGGTTTGAAGGTGACCACCCCAGAGGTGCCTTAAGAGAGGGTTTGAAGGTGACCACCCCAGAGGTGCCTTAAGAGAGATGTGAGCGTGACCACACAGAGGTGCCTTGAGAGAGGTGTGAGCGTGACCACCCAGAGGTGCCTTGAGAGAGGTGTGAGCGTGACCACCCAGAGGTGCCTTAAGAGAGGTGTGAGCGTGACCACCCAGAGGTGCCTTAAGAGAGGGTTTGAAGGTGACCACCCCAGGGGTGCCTTAAGAGAGGGTTTGAAGGTGACCACCCCAGAGGTGCCTTAAGAGAGGTGTGAGCGTGACCACCTCAGAGGTGCCTTAAGAGAGGTGTGAGCGTGAACACCCCAGAGGTGCCTTAAGAGAGGTGTGAGCGTGACCACCCCAGAGGTGCCTTAAGAGAGGTTTGAGCGTGACCACCCCAGAGGTGCCTTGAGAGAGGTGTGAGCGTGACCACCCAGAGGTGCCTTAAGAGAGGGTTTGAACGTGACCACCCAGAGGTGCCTTAAGAGAGGTTTGAGATGACCACCCCAGAGGTGCCTTGAGAGAGGTGTGAGCGTGACCACCCCAGAGGTGCCTTAAGAGGGGGTTTAAAGCGTGACCCCCCCAGAGGTGCCTTAAGAGAGGTGTGAGAGTGACCACCCCAAGGTGCCTTAAGAGAGGTGTGAACGTGACCACCCCAGAGGTGCCTTGAGAGAGGTGTGAGCGTGACCACCCAGAGGTGCCTTAAGAGAGGTGTGAGCGTGACCACCCAAGGTGCCTTAAGAGAGGTGTGAGCGTGACCACCCAGAGGTGCCTTGAGAGAGATGTGAGCGTGACCACCCAGAGGTGCCTTAAGAGAGATGTGAGCGTGACCACCAGAGGTGCCTTGAGAGAGATGTGAGCGTGACCACCCAGAGGTGCCTTGAGAGAGATGTGAGCGTGACCACCCAGAGGTGCCTTAAGAGAGATGTGAGCGTGACCACACAGAGGTGCCTTGAGAGAGGTGTGAGCGTGACCACCCAGAGGTGCCTTGAGAGAGGTGTGAGCGTGACCACCCAAAGGTGCCTTAAGAGAGGTGTGAGTGTGACCACCCCAGAGGTGCCTTAAGAGAGGGTTTGAACGTGACCACCCTAGAGGTGCCTTAAGAGAGGGTTTGAACGTGACCACCCCAGAGGTGCCTTAAGAGAGGTGTGAACGTGACCACCCCAGAGGTGCCTTAAGAGAGGTGTGAGTGTGACCACCCCAGAGGTGCCTTGAGAGAGGTGTGAGCGTGACCACCCAGAGGTGCCTTAAGAGAGGTGTGAGCGTGACCACCCCAGAGGTGCCTTAAGAGAGGTGTGAGAGTGACCACCCCAGAGGTGCCTTAAGAGAGGTGTGAGCGTGACCACCCCAGAGGTGCCTTAAGAGAGGTGTGAGCGTGACCATCCCAAAGGTGGCCCAAGAGAGGATGTGAGCGCGCATGCAATCTCAAAGCTGGCTTAAGAAAGGAATGGGGAAGCTGACCTTGCCACCCTTGACCTTGCCACCCTGGCCTTGCCACCCTGACCTTGCAAAGGATGGAAGTGTCACCATTCCAAAACTGGCTTAGCAAAAATTGGTAACGTGTGTGACCGTGTGTAGGTGTATGCTTGCGTGTGAGTGTGTGCGTGCGTGTGTGTGTGTGTGTGCGTGCGTGCGTGCGTGCGTGCGTGCGTGCGTGCGTGCGTGCGTGCGTGCGTGCGTGCGTGCGTGCGTGCGTGGTGCGTGCGTGCGTGCGTGCGTGCGTGCGTGCGTGCGTGCGTGCGTGCGTGCGTGCGTGCGTGTGTGTGTGTGTGTGTGTGTGTGTGTGTGTGTGTGACTCTCAGATCCAGTAATGACGACCAACAGCAGTAGCTCGTGACGAATGAAATCCATACTTGCCTGAGGTCATAGACAATCCTCCCTAAAAAGACCCATGTATCTGGATCAGTTCTTCAGTAACATCACCCATCTTCAGGCACTCCTTATCCATGTATCTGGATCAGTTCTTCAGTAACATCACCCATCTTCAGGCACTCCTTATCTATGTTTGCTAATTTTTAAAAAACCCATCAAAGAACGGGGTGATTGGTACATGCTGATGTCAGAGCAAAACGTATGTTTATTCAAATGAGTGAGTTCAGCAGTGACTAAGTCGTGGGACGAACAGCCAACGGAAGAGGTCGATATAAAACGATTAAAATCCGTTTGTACTTGTACCACTTTTCAGTTTGGCCTGGCGTGTTGTCACAGGTTAGTAGTCTCCCCTTTGGGGACGCGCCATATCGTGTTGAATGCTTTGAAGAGTTATGCGGGTTTTATTGCAGACTCAGTACTCCGTGTCTTTACGACGTTACGGGACCGACTCGCTGAAGACTGTAAAATATCACTAACACTTGCCAGCTGATGCTCTCAAATATCTGGCTTCAGCGATTTGGCCGTTAAATTAATAGCGGATCGTGATTTTTCTGACGAGTTAGGACTTCCTCCATCAGCAGCAGCTAAGAACGGAGTGGTGATGGGAACTGCAGTGAAATGGTGGATGATGCAGTTAGCTGGTGACGGAGACGCTGGTAACACGATCGCCTGTCGCCAGGATGCGTGGCTCTCCCACAGCGATTAGATGGTTTCCTGGCTGCACGTTGAGGAATGGGTCCCTCGAACCAAACTGTGTCATTCAATTTCACATTTAGTTTCAGTGGCTCAAACCTAATATAAAACTGATTTGTTTCATGGCAACTTATGGAACGAAATACCGCTATGATCCATGTGACTGTGCCCGTTTGTTTCCAATAACAACTTATGGCACGAAATACCGCTATGATCCATGTGACTGTGCCCGTTTGTTTCCAATAGCAACTTATGGCACGAAATACCGCTATGATCCATGAGACTGGGCCCGTTTGTTTCCAATGGCAACTTATGGCACGAAATACCGCTATGATCCTTGAGACTGCCTGTTTGTTTCCATGGCAACTTATTGCACGAAATACCGCTATGATCCATGAGACTGTGCCCGTTCGTTTCCATGACAACTTCGAAAGACTGACTTCCTTTTTGGAAACTTGAAAACGAGTTAAATGGTGAAAAGGAGACGATAAATAAAGGAACACGGTACTGGCGATTGGCATACACCACCGGATGATGAAATATAGCACTGTACATTCAATACGTCACTGGGTGATGAAATACGTTGGGTGACTAAAACCTCTCAGTAATACATGCGGAATGCATCACTTTGCAGTATTTTTGGATACTATCGGAATGTAAATTAGGTAAGAAGACACATACCACATTCATAAAATCATCTCATATTCATTTGAATTCGCAGCGGGGCATGACGTCAGTGACGTGTTTTCCGGCCCGTCGTCGGGTTGCTTCCAGGACCACCACTGGGTGTAGGCTTTGCCTGTGTCTTGGAACACTCTTCCTTCCTTCCTTCCCTCGGTTTTTCTCCCTTTAGACATTGTTTCTTCCTTCCTTGCTTCCTTAGGTTTTTCTCCCTTTAGACATTGTTTCTTCCTTCCTTGCTTCCTTAGGTTTTTCTCCCTTTAGACATTGTTTCTTCCTTCCTTGCTTCCTTAGTTTTTTCTCCCTTTAGACATTGTTTCTTCCTTCCTTAGGTTTTTCTCCCTTATCTTTTTCTTTCCTCTTTCCCCTTTCTAACTTTCTTTTCCCCTTTCTAACTTTCTTTTCACATTTGTCTCCTCTACCCCGTCTAGGTGCTGAAATGACCGTGTTAACATCCAAGAATAGAAGTAGCTTTCAACACGTGTATAATTCAAAGGAGAAATCTTTCCTGGTTTTGTCCAGTAACTTGGTGTTCTACGCCCAGTCAACCATAACGGTTATATCAGGGCAATGGTTTTGTCCAACTCTCTGTCATCTTTTCAAGCTATTTACATAACATGCACTATGATCACGGCTTTCTGATACACACACACACACACACACACACACACACACACACACCACACACACACACACACACACACACACCACACACACACACACACACACAAAACACACACACACACACCACACACACCACAACACACACACACACACACACACACACACACACACACACACACACACACACACACACACACACACACACACACCACACACACACACACACACACACACACACACACACACACACACACACACACACACACACACACACATAACACACACACACACACACCACAACTACACATGGACACACAGAATTCACTCCCACACTAGGCATTTGTACAAACGGCAGCATTGCTGCACTTGAGCACACGCAGACAAATACGTCTCACACACAACACACACACACACCACACACACACACACACACACACACAACACACACAACACACACACACACACACACACACACACACACACACACACACACACACACCCACACACACACACACACACCCACAACCACACACACACACACACACACACACCACACACACACACACACACACCACACACACACACACACACACACACACACACACACACACACACACACACACACACACACACACACACACACACACCCACACACACACACACACACACACACACACACACACACACATATTTATAAAATAATGAATTGCTCTCAAGACTGATTCGAGATGGAAAGGAGATTATTTTCTTCTGGGTCTCTGGCCGCGTAGGCATTTGTAGCAAATGGGCAGCAGGTTGCTGCTTGATGTCCTTGATGGCGACATCGCAGACAAATACGTCTCTTTCTCCGATTTGAAACCACGTTTGAACAGCGACATCTCTGAACGTTGGAGACACGAGTGAGACAACTGTCTCCTACAGAAACAGCACAAGATCAAGCCAAACATAAAGGATGTCCTGACATCCTGTCGCTCTAACCGCAGAGGACACACATTGGACGGGCATATTTGACTCACTCTTTTCTGTTTAAAGGACAATATCCTCCTTTTTGCATTCCGTGCAATGAGTTGAGCACTTTACAACACGTATTGTTGTATTACTCAGATGTAACTGAGGTCAGAGAATGTATTTTTATGCAAATTCTCTGAGAATGTTGTTCAAGGATGTCCCTCTGGACCCCGTGTATGATTTCTGTAAAGAGATCAATGTTTGATTTCCGTAAAGAGATCAATGCTTGATTTCCGTAAAGAGATCAATGCTTGATTTCCGTAAAGAGATCAATGTTTGATTTCCGTAAAGAAATTATGTTTTTAACAAGCTGTAATGGACTAAAAAAATTGATAACACTTTTACAATTATCTACATGTTTACATTATATTTTACAGGAATTTAATTGTGTGATGTTGGTGTAAAATGTTTCGTCCTAATATGACCTATAGGGTTGACTGGGCGTTAAAAACCAATAACTAAGTGACTAGCCCCACCCACCCCTCGCTGACTTACTGCTTGCCTCATTAACGTTAATGCATTGTTCCTACTCCAGGGTATGTGAGCATGTGCCTTTTTGTGTTCCCCCACACCTTCCACCCCCACCAGCACAGGAACCGTTCTGTTCGTCACAGCTCCCGGAAGATGAATCAAAAATATATGGATGAGACGACGATAGCCCCCGTCGGTGCTGTTGCTGTATTTACTTTTGGCTGATTTCGGACAGGGAGGAAGAAAACCCATGTGTCAAAAAAGGGCATTTCCGGTCTATACCCGTTTCAACAGACCCCCTGCATCCCATGTCTCTCTGTTGAGGTGCCGGTATGCGGCTGGCGGGACGTCGACGTGATGTACCTTTCCCTGTCTCTGTGCAGAAGTAGCAGCAGCAGCGAAATGGAGCGTGTTGTGGCGGTACTGGCGGCGCTTGTGGCTGGAAGCCATGCTTTCACTTCTCTTTACCAACAACTCTTACAACAACAGCAGCAACAAGGCTACGGCGGCTACGGTGCTTTCGGCGGCTACGGAGGCTACCCACAGCTTGGAGGTGGCTATTACAAACCAAGTGAGTGGTATCGGCAGTGAAGCTAACAGTCGCTGTTTAACATGTACACTTCTAACAGTCGCTGTTTAACATGTAGACTTCGAACAGTCGCTGTTTAACAATGATGTACACTTCTAACAGTCGCTGTTTAATATGTACACTTCTAACAGTCGCTGTTTAACATGTACACTTCTAACAGTCGCTGTTTAATATGTACACTTCTAACAGTCGCTGTTTAACATGTACACTTCGAACAGTCGCTGTTTAATATGTACACTCCTAACAGCCGCTATTTAACATATACACTTCTCAGCAGCCAACCGTAATCACTGAACAGTTTTGTCTTGTCACAGACAGAAAAAACTTCTTCCCCCCCCCCCCCCCCCTTCTTCCCCATTTTGTTTTTTAAATTATTTTTGATAGATCAATCTAAAGATTACTTCAAAAATGCATAAACAAATCATCAAAATTCTGCGCCCACCCCCCCCAGCCCCCCCACCCCCATCCCTCACCCAGTCCCACCCTCTAGGCCCACAAAACCTCCCACCCCCCCTCCTCTTCCCCTTGTAAAGTGAAAATAAGTCACGAGAGAGTTGCGACACAGGGTCTAAGGGAGAGAACTCTTTCAGCAGCCCCGCTTGAAGAGTAATGTCATGGTTATGCCCCCCAAACCTTCGCGTGTTTATCGTAAGGGGCTTTTTATTCGTAGCTGGAAGTATCTGGACCATGCAGTGACGACTTGGACCATTGAAACAGGCCAACAATTAGCGACTGTAAACACTGCAGAGACTGCTGCATTCACTCCTACTGCCGGTGAGGCAGGTGGAACAGTTAGGACATGTTTTCTCTACATGCAAAGGCCAAACAATTCAGCATGATAGTTACAAGGAGTAACGTCATGTGAATGCGTGTTTAGCTGTAACCTGCCACCTGCGCTTCTGGCAGATTGACCGGGATCTTGTACGTGCTACTGCGGTAACACGGGGGTGGAACGGATACCTAAATAAGAGTCAGCACAGAAAGTTGACCCTGGAGAAGGAAAGTTCTCCCGCCGCTCCTGCTGACTGGCATACAAACCAACGGTCTTTCTCTTCTCTGTCCCCCCCCCAGAAAAGCCCCATCGGCTGACGTGTGCGGAGTCGTTCCACGCTGATGGCTACGTCACTGACAGCATCTCCATCAGCATCCGGGAGAAGGCAGACTCTGGCGGTGGTTTCGGTCATCCTCCGGTCTACGGGGCCGGCATTCCCAGCTTCGTTAGTGTCTTCCTTTTGTCTTCTTTGCCTTTGCTTCTTCCCCTCACGCACACCTGCACACAGACAGTCAACACACACACACACACACACACACACACACACACACACACACACACACACACACACACACACACACACACACACACACACACACACACACACACACACACACACACACACACACACAACACACACACAACAAACAGAGAAAAACAGTACGACATTGACCACGTGCCATACACACACACACACGACGCGCAGAACGAGCACAGACGAGCACGCAGAGCAGCACACACGCACACAACACACAAAACACCACAACCACACACACAACACACACACATATAAGACGAAAAAGAAGGAAATAGTAGAATTTGTCCTCGTGCCATGACAGTGGTACCGGAAGTAGAAGACGTGACCAGTGGATCACAGCACTAAGACATGATCCTTCTTGTCCCATGACAGTGGTACCGGAAGTAGAAGACATGACCGGTGGATCACAGCACTAAGACATGATCCTTCTTGTCCCATGACAGTGGTACCGGAAGTAGAAGACATGATCCTAGGATCACAGCACTAAAACATAATCCTCCTTGTCCCGTAAAGCACCAAGTTACTGACTTGTCCCATGACAGTGGAACGGAAACGGGGCGCACGGACAATACGGCAGCCGCGGGTTGGAGGCCAGCTTACAGCTCTTCTCCACTACTGGCGGCAAGGTGGACGTCATCGTCACCGAGAAGGGCTTCGTGGGCAGCCACTGTCAGTTGGAGAACTTCGGCAAGGGACTGTCCACTAAACAGTCAGTTTATTCTGTAAATGTCTGTTGGTCTGTCTCTGTCTGTCCACCTGTCTGCCTTTGTCTCAGTGCCTCTGTCTTTCTGTCTCTGTGTGCCTCTGTTTCTGTTTGCCTGCTTGCCTGCCTCTGTCTGTCTCTGTCTTTACTGCCTCTGCCTGTCTGCCTGCCTCTGTCTCTGTCTTCCTGTCTCTGTCTGTCTGTCTGTCTCTGCCTTCCTGCCTCTATCTCTGTCTTCCTGAAATTGTCTGTCTGTCTCTGCCTTCATGCCTCTGTCTGCCAGCCTACCTCTATCTCTGTCTTCCTGTCTATGTCTGTCTGTCTGTCTGTCTCTGCCGTCCTGCCTCTCTCTGCCTGCCTGCCTCTATCTCTGTCTTCCTGTCTCTGTCTGTCTGTCTGTCTGTCTGTCTGTCTCTGTCTTCCTGCCTCTGGCTGTCTGCCTGCCTCTGTATGTTTGTCTGTCCCTCTGTCTGCCTCTGTTTGTCTGTCTGTCTGTCTGTCTGCCTGCCTGTCTCATTGCCTCTGTGTCTCTGTACCTCAGCCTTTGTGACCTTCAGTGGCTGACGAGATGTTAAAATCTAAGAACTGTGCCTTTGCCTCTGTCTGTCTGTCCGCCTTTGTCCGTCCGTCGGTCTATCTGGTGCTAATGTAGTTTTGCATCTTTATGCACACACACACACACACACACACACACACACACACACACACACACACACACACACACACACACACACACACACACACACACACACACACACACACACACACACACACACACACACACACACACACACACACACACACACACACACACACGGCTTGTGTATATATATATATGTGTATATGTATATATGTAAATACAGCAAATGCACAAGCAAAACAACGAAGAAAGTAATTAACATCATTAGACTCTGCCGAAACGAGGCCAGTGGAACGTGTAAGCTGACAGTGAGATTAATCGTTCTTTCTCTGCACTAAATACCACAGGCACGGCGGATACGGTGGTGGATATGGTGCCGGATATGGCACAGGATACGGCGCAACTGGCCTCGGGTTTGCGTTAGGGGGGGGGGGGGGTCATCTCGCCTTTTCACCTGTTCTTTCTGCGACGTTTTAAGAGATACTACAGCAGCTCTTCTGGTATTTTCAGACGCACAGAGCAGAAAACTGTTAAAGGCCAATATTATACATTTTAAAAATTCACTTATTTTTATTTTCTTACTTAACAAGTTTTTCTGGGTTTTGCCCTGAGTTTGCCTCGTGTTTTAGTGTCTGTTACCTTACCAGTTCTGTGTTTTTACCCACCAGACATCCAAGAACAGGTACGCTAAAGCCAATAAGTTACAATTCTTCACTTCACACGTCATGTCTGTCACCTGCTTGAAAAAAGGGAGGTTTGCCCTGAAGATTTGCGCCGGTTTTGTGTTGTCTGTTAATTTCCAGTTCAGTGTTGCTTTACGTCCACAGAGACCATAAGGACTATCAGGGACGGGGAGCCCAGGACGGCCACCTCAACGTTCACACAGCTCCTGAACTCTTCCCTGTTAAAATCAGCTTCGCCCTGATTAGAACCGCACTGGCTGACTGGGCGTAGCAAAGTTCCTTCCTTCCCTTTAAAACCATCGTTCTTTTCAACCCTTTGTGTGTTTGAATGATGCTGTCGCTGTTTTGTGGGCTGACCACTGTGACGTGTTGTGTCATTCAGGGCGGGTATGGAGCGGGCAGTCTGCTTCCTGACGGAGTGATCGCTGATGTCGTTCTGGCGCCGGACACCACCCAGTTCATCAGCCTGGGCTTGCTCAAAGGCTTCGACAGCCTCCAGGATATGGCCGGACGTGGGGTCATTGTAAGTGGCTTTTTCCTCGTGTGTGTGTGAGTGTGTGTGTGTGTGTGTGTGTGTGTGTGTGTGTGTGTGTGTGTGTGTGTGTGTGTGGTGGTGGTGCGTGCGTGCGTGCGTGCGTGGTGCGTGTGCGTGCGTGCGTGTGTGGTGCGTGG
>JABMCL010003137.1:742500-745000 GCA_018857735.1 Alviniconcha marisindica | reverse complement strand
AAGTCGTCATATGGCGCAGGTGGGATCAGGATCGTAATGTAAGCATGGCGTGTATTGTTTAATACGAGATTTGTCATGTTTTAGTGTAAGATGCCAGTATCAGCTTAGTATCCGATATAAATATTTTTCTAGTAATGCTTTAGAAAATGTCTTTCCAAGTAATAAAATTCTAGTAATGCTTTAGAAAATGTCTTTCCAAGTAATAAAATTCTAGTAATGCTTTAGAAAATATCTTTCCAAGTAATAAAATTCTAGTAATGCTTTAGAAAATGTCTTTCCAAGTTCTTTAGTACACAAGTTCTTCAGTATTTTCCTGGTGGATTTTCTGTAGTGACGTCTATGGTCATCTTCCAGGAAATAGAAAAGGATTTCTCTTCCGGACTGCCCTATGCCATCGCATACTTCAGGAAATGTTCTGGAGTATCAGTCCAGAACTCTGTGTTATGAAGTCACGGCAGATGTAGAAAAATATGATAGTTTATGGCACAAAACCAGTTCCGTGGTGTCCTTGGCAAACAGACATTACGAGACATATTAGCAACACACAGAGACCGTAATGGTATGTGCGTGTCAACAGCTTCACGGCTGGAAAATCGAGTTCACCACGTTTCAGGCTCCCTTTGTACAAACAACAACAACAACAACATGTTTGCAAAGACAGGTTTGTTTCGTTTATTTGGTTCAGCCTATCCAATAAGCTACAAGCTGACGGCGAGAAAGTGCTTTGTAGCACTCACTCTGACTGATAAGTAACGTTCAGCACGTGCAAATAAAGAGTTACGTGTTTTCGGTGCTCTAACGACGACAATAAAATAATTGTTCGTTTGGCAACAGAAATCTGAAGCAGAACGAGGCCCAGAGCCCAGAGAGGATGTAGGTAGGTAGGTAGGTAGGTAGTGTTGCTCGGATGTCGGTTGACATATTAGGGACAAGCTGTGACCAATGCCGAAGCATGGTTCAATATAGCTTTACGTCCACGGAAACCAGAAGGCTCGTTAGGACGGACAGCCCAGGACGGCCACCTCGACTTTCACACAGCTCCTGGACTATGGATGAGAGAGGGTGTACCTCTGGTGGAGTTTATGTACCTTGTATTTACACGCATGCCAGGTGAGAGTTACCGTTGGCGACTCGGCTCATTGTTGTTGTGTTTGTGTGACGTATTTCGAGCGCTAATTAACTCCCTTGTGCGTCGATTCGTTTAGCAACAGGTAAAAGAGCTTTGCAGCGCGCATTATGACTGATAAGTGATGTTCAGCACGTGCAGATAAAGAGTGAAGTACTGTCGGTGTTCTAACAACGACGATAAATAGTTGTTCATAAAACGGGTAAAAGAGCGTTTATGTACACGTACCACCCGTGCGACCTCTGTGTCAGTGACGAGGGCTGATCAGAAGCGTACCAACGAAATGTACACAATGGTTTACGGCTAATTCATCGAGGGGATCCATCACAATTTGCAGTCTGTTTAAAAACAACGTTCTTTATTTCAAGTCTTTTTTTAGTTCTTTCGCCAGTGAGAAGACATTGAAAAGAGTGCGGCAACAGAGCGAAAGAGCAAGAAGAAAGAATAATGAACAAAGCTAGCAAGAAAGAAAGAAAGAAAGAAAGAAAAAGAAGAAGAAGAAGAAGATGATGATGATACTGATGAACAAGAGGAAGAAGAACAAGAAGAAGAAGAAGAAAAGAAGAAAATCAAAAACAGAATCTGAAAATCGAGTGTCCCAGTCTCTTTTTTTCTTTCTTTTGTTTTCCACAAAAGACATAGATTAAACGCTACCATTGCAGCGAAGAGTTATAAACACACACGGTTTCAAACAAACCGGGTTGCATTTTGCCCATTGACACTGCCGGAGAACTTCTAGAGATTTGTTATAAACATAGAAAAATAAGTAGAAAAACAAACACACAAACAAACAAAAATCCCATTTAGGGGTACTCTAAAAAAAAAAAAAAAAAATAATCTTAAAGAATTAAAGAATTTGTCTCAACTCGGAGAGATTTTTCTTTTGTCCCATTTGAGACTTTGGGATTTTTTCTCAGTTAACCTTAGCGAGTACTCCGTGTACAGCAGTCGGTAAGGAGGTTAAGGAGCCGATCCTCTTCGGCAAAGTCCGCGGGTCCGCGGGCCCCGTCTGTTCAGTACACGCCCACTGAGGGGCCAGCAAAAAGCCCCCCTCGGGGGGCCCCCGCCCTCCCTTCTGTGGCTGTCTGACTGGAGTAGGTGAGGCCGCAGCAGATGTCGATGACCTGGGTGTCACACACCAGCTGCCAGTCCCAGTCGTAGGAGACGGAGTCACACACCTGTCGCCATGGAAACGAGAGTTGGAATAATAATGATACCAAGACTACAATAATAGTAGTAATAATAATAATAATAATAAACGGTTAGCATGTCATCCCTTCCTCCTTTATAATCCTCAGTGACATAGACAGAGAGACAGAGACAAAGACAAAGGGACAGAGACGGACAAAAACAGAAAGACAGAGACAGAGACAA
>JABMCL010003137.1:735000-737500 GCA_018857735.1 Alviniconcha marisindica | reverse complement strand
AACGCCACAGGAAAGGGCCATCTCGGTGCCAGTTTCCGCCTCACCAGTGGAAGACCAGGAACGAAGGCGTGGCCATACAGTCCGTTGTTCTCACTCTCTCGGATCGTCACGCTCAGACGTGGACCGTCCGGAAGCTGCTGCGCTGCGCATGTCAGAACCTGGGGCTTTGTCTCGGCTGAAACACGGTGCGTGCGCATCAAACTCAAAGGTCATTCATTGTCTTCAATCACCGACACCATGCGGACGCTATTTCACAACTCACTAACTTCATACAGGCAAGAAAACTTCGGTAAGCTCCGATAATTCTAACGATATAGTTTGATGGATCACTCAGCCTCGCCGCTGTCACAGAATCGGGTTGGCCGTGACGGTGTGCTGGTTTGAACACAGCCGTAGCTGTAAGCTTCTCTCTGTAGCTGGCAGTAAACAAGCCTAAGCGAGTGTAACGGCTAAGTCAGCCAAGCTTACCCGTGGGCACTGGCGCGCCGAGACTTAGTCCCCATCCGGTTCCGTATCCGCCGCCCCAAGCCCCGTGACCCGGAAGTTGGCCCATCACCAGCCGTGACGTCATCGCAAGCATTGCACCCAGCAGTGAGAGTGTGGTAGCTGCCATGCTGGACCTGCTGCCAGGCATGTGAATTCGTGAACCAACAGTGACGTCATTATTTTGCTTTCCTAGCGAATATTATGGAGTCCACACACAGTGCTTGTAATTATTGTTCGGGGTTGGGGTTTGGAAATGTGATACCACTGTCAGTTACAGTTGGTTAAAAGCAGATTTGAGACGTGTTTGTTTAATGTTGATTCGCGTTTGCTGGTGGAGGTGGTGTGTCGGCAGCTTGGTCCAGCTTTTTGTGTGTGATTTGGTGACTTTAGTGTTTAGAACTGGTGGGGGAAAAAAATTGAATGTGTGATTTCTTCTGGGGAGACACCATGCGGGTGATGGGACATTCAAATCCAAGAACTAACGAACTCATGCCGAACAATGTTTTGACATTTTGTGGTTATTGTTACTATCAGTTAAACTTGAAGTCAGGTTCAGGTGTTTCAGGAGATTTTTTTTTTCTGTTCAAAAGAGAGTGTTATCGAAGACCTTTACTACTACTGCCTTCATTTGGATTTGGTGTATGGCACGGAATTTGTTTTCTCCAGGATAAGATAATGAAGTAATCTCGAATCTTGTAGTAGTAATAGCAGTGGTGGTGATCGTACTAGTAGTAGCAGCAGTAGCAGTGGTAGCAGTGTTAGTAGTCTCTGTAATAGTACAACCTCTTCACCTACTAATATTACTACTATCGTGTGTGTGTGTGTGTGTGTGTGTGTGTGTGTGTGTGTGTGTGTGTGTGTGTGTGTGTGTGTGTGTGTGTGTGTGTTTATATGTGCGTGCGTGCCGGAGTGAATGCCTGTTTGAGTGTGTGTGTGTGTGTGTGTGTGTGTGTGTGTGTGTGTGTGTGTGTGTGTGTGTGTGTGTGTGTGTGTTGCGCGCGCGCGCGTGTGTGCGTGCTGAGAGAGAGAGAGAGAGAGAGAGAGAGAGAGAGAGAGAGAGAGAGAGAGAGAGAGAGAGAGAGAGAGAGAGAGAGAGAGAGAGAGAGAGAGAGAATGTGTGTGGGGGGGGGGGGAGGGGGAGGGGGGGGGGTTGTTGATGCATTTTTGTTGATTAATGCGTTGCTATTGTACGAGGCTAGCGTTCTTGTGTTCCTCGCTGGGCCAGGCGTATCATAAATGTCTTTTATTATTATTATCATTATCATTATTATGCTGCCAATTATCTGCCACCGTCACCACTACTACTCTACTGCTGCTACTGCTAATATTACGACTACGATGTTCTCGCGTGCATTATACGAAAGCGACGGCAACGTCTAGAATAACAGCAACAACATGTGCAAAAATGCGGAAAGGGGCAAGTTCAATCCTGCATCGTACAGAAGCAGGACCGTAACCAATGTTACATTGCATATCTGACGGCTTGAATGAGCAATAAAGTCAACAGCGAACCAAATAATTTGGAACAAACAAACAAACAAACAAAAAACAAAAAAACAAAATAAAAGCAAATTTCAGAAAATGAGCGTTTGAAACAGAAACCTGACGTATTAGCTCTCTTCAAAAAAGACTTGAAAAGTTTCATTCAGCGAAAGCACATCATACAAATAGACAACAGCAAGGAAACACTCTCACAGACACAGACACAGACACAGACACACACACACACACACACACACACACACACACACACACACACACGCACACACACAACACACACACACACACACACACACACCACACCCACACCACCACACACACACACACACACACACCACACACACACACACACACACACACACACACACCTAGCCACACACACACACCTAGCCACACACACACACACACACACACACACACACCTAGCCACACACACACACCTAGCCACACACACACACACACACACACACACACACACACATCCCTACCTGCCTTGCAGAAGGAAGCGTTGAGG
>JABMCL010003137.1:727500-730000 GCA_018857735.1 Alviniconcha marisindica | reverse complement strand
GGGGGGGGGACAGACTCATAGACGAACTGAGAGAGAGATGGAGAGAGACGGAGAGAGAGGTAGACTGATAAAAGGACAGACCGAAGAAGACAGACTGGTAGACGGACACAGAGAGGGAGACATATTAATAGACGGACACAGAAAGAAGGAGACAGACTAACAGACGGACAGCGAGAGAGGTAGAGGAACAAAAGGACAACACTAGACAGAGACAGGCAGACAGTCTTTGAGATCAAACGAGTATAATTATGTAAAACAATTTATTCAATTCTGGAACATCTGAATCAAAAGCGCACATCAATACAATCAGACACTGCAATCTCGTGAGGAAAATCACCAGATATAATGTACAATATCACAAAAGCGAAAGGCTCTAGTTTGGGAAACGAAAATGTTTGGGACAAACGTGACAGCGTTGCTTTAGGTGTCACCGAAATCCTTGATCAGTCCAGTTTGACCAGCGATGTTCTTTTCCAGAAGAAATTAGCTCTGTCTAAAAAACACGATGGCAAATATTAGTGAAACTATATTGTCAATCAGTCCAAATTCTCTTGTTCGTTTGAAGAAAAAAACAAAAAAACAAAACCTGAAACTTGCATTATTTTCTGGTGAAAACAATCTCTGCTGCAAGTTCTTGAGAAACGAACAAAATCGGTCACGGTTTTGACCTCAAGGTGCGGCCAAAAGGCGTGACTGTGATACTGGAAATGATTAGGGACCTGTGTTAATTCCGACAACTGATCAGCTACACCCATCAACGCTGGCCTGACTTGGTACAGACAGAAGGCTGCCACCATCACAATCCGTTTCACCGGGATGGGAACAGTGCAGCCAGCACTATCAACACAGCTTGGAACACAACATGAACGGTAAGTGTTGCCATAAAAAGTACTGTAGGCCTACCGTGATGTCTTATGTGCACAACCGTGACACAAGAAGGCCGAATTGTGTTCACTACAAAATATGCTTAGACTGCAGCTTGGGCCTATGAACTGTACAAAGGAAGACGACCGAGGCCTTAATAAAACAAAAGTAAAGTGTAATGGCTCAGGTCCATCAAACGACAGAACCCATCGCCGTTCTTATACATGGTCATGCTCTCGTTGAAACTCCGTACCGAAGAAAAAGCTGATTTCTGTCCATACATATCATGGAACTAGGCTAAACTATGCCCATTAAGAATGAATACAGAAAGACGTGACTAGTGTCTATCATACATATCATGGAACTAGGCTAAACTATGCCCATTAAGAATGAATACAGAAAGACGTGACTAGTGTCTATCCCTGAAGCGAGTCAGGGCGCTGTCCGTTAGTGGAGTTCAGGCACTGGGGTTGAGGGAGCCGTCGCTGGTACTGTATCCCAGGGACTGGCAGAAGGAGATGGGGATGACTTCCTCCGGGTCTTCGGCACACACCGGCCGGCCGTCCACCGAGATCACCACCTCCGCGCAGAACTGAAAGCAGCAAACATGACCTTGTCTTCACGGAAAACGTGACTTTTTCAGCACAGAAAACATGACCTTGTCTTCACGGAAAACGTGACTTTTTCAGCACAGAAAACATGACCTTGTCTTCACGAAAAACGTGACTTTTTCGTCACAGAAAACATGAGCTTGTCCTCACGGAAAACGTGACTTTTTCAGCACAGAAAACATGACCTTGTCTTCACGAAAAACGTGACTTTTTCAGCACAGAAAACATGACCTTGTCTTCATGGAAAACGTGACTTTTTCATCACAGAAAACATGAGCTTGTCCTCACGGAAAACGTGACTTTTTCAGCACAGAAAACATGACCTTGTCTTCACGGAAAACGTGACTTTTTCATCATAGAAAACATGACCTTGTCTTCATGGAAAACGTGACCTTTTCATCACAGAGAACATGACATTGACTTCACGGAAAACATGACTTTATTTTATTTTATCATAAATTGTTTGACTTTATCGCCGCAAACATGACCGTGTTTCACGGCAAATATGACTTTTCATCACAGCAAACATTAACCTTGTCTTCAAGGCAAATGTGACCTTGTCTTCAAGGCAAACTTGACTTTTCATCCCAGCAAACATGACACAACTATGACATCTACCACCACTACAGCAACTACAACTGCTTCAAAGCGACCACTGTCATGTCCACTACTACTACGCTCCTGCTGCTACACAGCTACCATCACCACATCCGCCACCACCACCCCACCACCACCACTACAACTACCACTCGGCTACCATCACCACGCCCACTCCTCCTACTCACCAGGACTCCTCTCCCGGCCAGCTGCTCGATCCTGGTGAAGGGACCGAGGCCGTTGATCTTGAAGGCGTTGGCCCCGCCCTGAATGTTGAGGGTGGCAATGACGCCGAAGTCCGGTTCCATGTTGTGGCCGCCCATGTGGCCGTAGCCTCCCAGCATGTTCATGGAGGCGCCGAACCCAAAGCCGCCGCCAAGGCCGCCGCCGTAGCCAGACATGTGGCCGCTCGAAGAGGATGGCCTGAA
>JABMCL010003137.1:717500-722500 GCA_018857735.1 Alviniconcha marisindica | reverse complement strand
GAGGCAAGCAGCGCCAGTGCCAGGAGTGATTGGCTGACCATCCTTCGTGCCATTGCGCCGCCTGAAAATAGTCCGTGGAAAACGTACGTCAATAGAAACTTGGATAGAGCTAATAGGTTTGTGCTTTTCTGCTCGCGTAGGTGAAAATAGTCCGTGGAAAACGTACGTCAATAGAAACTTGGATACAGCTTATGAGTTTGGGCTTTTCTGCTCGCGTAGGTGCACGTTTCATTGCCGGCGATGAGGCTTGAAGGTTGAATGATTAACTGTGCGTGCTCCTTTCATTTTCAGTCTACGCAAGTATGAAGTTAATACAAGCGCAAACGCGCATGCCCCCGTCCCCACACGCGCAGTCCACGCAAGTATGAAGTTAATACAAGCGCAAACGCGCACGCCCCCGTCCCCACACGCGCACTCACACACACACACACACACACACACACACACACACACACACACACACACACACACACACACACACACACACACACACACACACACGCACGCCCGCACGCATGCACGCAGAGAAGGAGAGAGAGAACACGAACGCAAGTATATGTACTCGCACGTAAGCTAGTGCGCACTTACACACACTCGGGCGCACGCACATGCAGCCACTCAAACTAAATGAAAGAGAATAGAGAGAACTTGGTAAAAGTAAGATTCGTTTCGATTAGAGTGTGGAGACAGCAAAACCAAATAATAATAATAAAAGGAGAAAAATATTCAACAATAGGCGAGAAATACTCAAGAGAAAGAGAGAACTTGTAAAATTAAGTTTCGTTTCGATTAGAGTGTGGAGACAGCCAAACCAAATAATAATAATAAAAGGAGAAAAATATTCAACAATAGGCGAGAAATACTCATTCATTACTTCAAAAGCAGTTGCAGTGACTACGTGAAAGTTCAAATCATCTTTTTGGAATAGTCCTATTTATAGCATACAACAACAAGAACAACAACAACTGATAATAATTATAACAAGCCAATAAATCATAATCATTCGAACAGAAAGAAGCAATTGGCTACTGTCTCAAAGAAGAAGAAAGTGCTGTAAACTTCACTATTTTGGTATTAACTTCTTCTGATAATTATGATACCAAGAATTATAACAAATCGCAAAATAACTGAAACACCCAGTTCCCAAACATAATTCGATTTTGCTTTTGTTCCCAGATCGTTTCGTAATAGAACAACATCACAAAATGGCCCGCAAAATGGCTGGACACCAGACAAAGTTTAAGGTTCAAAGTTTTCACGGTTTTGCTTGAGCGTCTTTCCCCCGGGGGCTAGAAAACATAGATTACATTCACATACACGTTCCTTCTAAACAAATATATAAATATTAATGACACATTACTACAGCATTTGACACTCTAGAAGAACAAGGATTCAAACACGAATAAAAACTAACAGTGGAAATAAACAGCAGCTGCGGAAGCAGACGTTACCTGTTGGAAGTTAGAATAGAGCGGTCAGCGGATAAGAAAGTGGTGATTTCTATCTTATAAACCGCTGTCCAACGGCATCAACCCGGAAGTCACGTGACCGGCCACTGGGCCCAATTAGGAGTGAGAATTGACCACGATGTGACGGGTTTTGATGAACGAGAACATGGACGTTAATCTGTGACAGTCAGGTCGTGTTTGAACCACTCGGCACGCACCCACTGCCCCGTAAAACTGACCCCACTGGCGGCGCCGGTGACTCACTGGACTTCACTGGACACTGATGACGCTCGTCTGATGCAACTCTCAAAGGAGTGGCCACCGGAAGTTCCGCGTCCAACGCTCTCTAGACATTTAAAATTTGATAGCTTTGAGAGTGTTGTCCCCGGAAGGGACACAGCTAGCCACCCTTTGCATGTTCACAGCAAGACACACAAGGGACACAGCTAGCCACCCTCTGCATGTTCACAGCAAGACACACAAGGGACACACCTAGCCATCCTCTGCATGTTCACAGCAAGACACACAAGGGACACAGCTAGCCACCCTCTGCATGTTCACAGCAAGACACACAAGGGACACAGCTAGCCACCCTCTGCATGTTCACAGCAAGACACACAAGGGACACAGCTAGCCACCCTCTGCATGTTCACAGCAAGACACACAAGGGACACAGCTAGCCACCCTCTGCATGTTCACAGCAAGACACACAAGGGACACAGCTAGCCACCCTCTGCATGTTCCCAAAAAGGACAACAAGATTTACACAAGGGACACACCTAGCCACCTCTGATGTTCACAGGGCCCCCGCCACCCTCTGATTGTTCACGGCAAGACACACAAGGGACACACCTAGCCATCTCCTGCACGTTTACAGCAACACACACAGACGGCCGGAGTAAGTTGGCAGTGTGTGGATGTTTTGCTCAAATTACAGCGTCCATTCTGTCGGCTTCAATTTATGGATAGGATCGTCAGTGTTTAACATCCCAGTGTCTGGAGACAACCGCGGGGCATATAACTATGCTATCCTTACGTTGAAACATTTATTATACGCCAGATAGTCATAGATGACAGGTTCTTTAAAAGAGAGAAAGAAAAGAAAAAGAAAAAAAGAAAAAGGGGGGGGGGGGGGGAGAGAGAGAGATAAAAAAAAAAGACTTAATGGCTTTGTGAAGAGAGAAACAAATCCAGCATTTACAGAAGCTTTTTGTTTCTTTGTTTTTTTCCAGTGGGAAAAGTCAGCATTAGTAAGTTTTATCAAAAGAAAAACTTCAGCATTAACAGATGTTTTCATCAAGAGGAAAAGCCAGCACTACACAGTCGCGGAAGTCGATTCCCGCTACTAAGAGAGCACAGTTGATCAGCTTTCATTGTGCACAACTTTCATCTCCCCTTGTCTGTATCTGTAGGCGCGCAGCCGACGGGTGGGTGTCCATGTGGCGGAGCGATAAAAAAAATTTAAAGCCAACCCCACCCGCCCCCACAACAACAACAACAACAAATATACAAAAAATAACAGCACACACACACACACACACACACACACACACACACACACACACACACACACACACACACACACACACACACACACACACACACACACACACACACACACACACACACACACACACAAACAAACAAACAAACAAACAAACAAAAACCACACAAACAAAACAAACAAAAAAGGGTCACACATGCAGTACCGTCACCCTGTGGAATCCACTTGTCAATGTACAAGCAGTTGGGTATACAGTGTAACCCCAGAGTGTTCAGCTGGGGAATGCTACAGGTAAAAGACATCTCCGAAACTTTTCAACTGATGAGGTGAACCTGAAATTTGAGTGTCCTTTCAACTGATGGGGTGAACCTGAAATTTGAGTGTCTTTTTAACTGATGAGGTGAACCTGAAATTTGAGTGTATTTTCAACTGATGAGGTGAACCTGAAATGTGAATGTCTTTTCAACTGATGAGGTGAACCTGAAATTTTGTGTATTTTCAACTGATGAGGTGAACCTGAAATTTGAGTGTCTTTTCAACTGATGAGGTGAACCTGAAATTTGAGTGTATTTTCAACTGATGAGGTGAACCTGAAATTTGATGTCTTTTCAACTGATGAGGTGAACCTGAAATTTTAGTGTATTTTCAACTGATGAGGTGAACCTGAAATTTTAGTGTATTTTCAACTGATGAGGTGAACCTGAAATTTAGTGTATTTTCAACTGATGAGGTGAACCTGAAATTTTAGTGTATTTTCAACTGATGGGGTGAACCTGAAATTTGAGTGTCTTTTCAACTGATGAGTGGAACCTGAAATTTGAGTGTATTTTCAACTGATGAGGTAAACCTGAAATTTGAGTGTCTTTTCAACTGATGAGGTGAACCTGAAATTTGAGTGTCTTTTTAACTGATGAGGTGAACCTGATATTTGAGTGTATTTTCAACTGATGAGGTGAACCTGAAATTTGAGTGTATTTTTAACTGATGAGGTGAACCTGAAATTTGAGTGTATTTTCAACTGATGAGGTGAACCTGAAATTTAGTGTCTTTTTAACTGATGAAGTGAACCTGAAATTTGAGTGTATTTTCAACTGATGAGGTGAACCGAAATGTAATAGTCTTTTCAACTGATGAGGTGAACCTGAAATTTGAGTGTTTTTAGACTTTAAAGGATCTAATTTGAATTATGTAAGTGGTGTTTGTCTAGTGTATTTATGTGGAAACTAGACTTAAGGTTCTGTGTTGGAAATGTATGAAATTTTTATTTGTCAAAGTGTTATGTACAACGCAGTAGTAACCAAACACAGTATAAACAACACACAAAAACACAACATCCCACACACACACACACACACACACACACACACACACCACACACACACACACCACACACACACACACACACACACCACACCACCCCACACACACACACACACCACACACTACCACACACACACCACACACACACACACCACACACACACTCACACAACACACACTCACACACACACACACACACACACACACACACACACACACACACACAACACACACACACACACACGCACACACACACACACACACACACACACACACACACACACACACACACACACACACACACACACACACACACATGCCAAGAACATCGGTCTTTATAAGAAATCAGTAGTTTTGTATTTGTGCACATCAATACAATCAGACGCCCGTTGCTTTAACGCAACTCGCCGTGTTGGTGTAGTCACCATGTCCGTCCTGTGAACAAAGACACCTGGAGCAAACTTAAAGCAACACAACAGCAACACAGTCAAATAAATGCCATTTTTGTAGCATTTACAATGCATGGAGAACAGTTGGGCTACTGTCTCAGTCAGTGTTTGCTGTTCATAATTGTTTCAAATTGTATTACAAAAAATAATAAGAATGAAACCGAAAGAGGATGTGATTTGTACAGGCGTGAAACAATCGAGCAAAAACTGTGTACTTGTTTGTCCTCACTCGCTGGTACCGTCGCTTAGTCCGAGATTAGCTTTCCTGACAGTCACCCCA
>JABMCL010003137.1:702500-710000 GCA_018857735.1 Alviniconcha marisindica | reverse complement strand
CACACACACACACAAACAACAAACACACACACCACACACACACACACACACACACACACACACACACACACACACACACACACACACACACACAACACACACACACACACACACACAACACACACACACACACACACACAACACACACACACACACACACACACACACAACACAACACACACACACACACACACACACACACACACACACACACACACACACACACACACACACACACACACACACACACACACACAAAAGCTGGTTTACCGTAGACCTGTTTGTAGACCTCCTTGGGTTTGGAGCAGGACCCGAAGCTGCCCCCACAGCTGTAACTCTGACCCGCGTGCGCTCCGAACGACCCCCCCAACATGGCGCCCCCGTATCCCATCAGGCCGTGCGCGTAGGGCATCATGGGAACGGCGAAGGCGGAGGCCAGCAGTGCCAGAGCCAGGAATGATTGGCTGACCGTCCGTTGCGCCATCGCGCCGCCTGCAAGCCGAAAGGAACCGGCTTCTGTCAGACTGCGGTCGGAGTTCAGGAGCTGTGTGAAAGTCGAGGTGGCCGTCCTGGGCTTTCCGTCCTAATGAGCCTTAACCCGTTCTTAATTGGGCGAACATTTGTTCGCGAACCTAGTTGGGAGTATTCGGCGAACCTAGATGGTTTCTTAATTGGGAGAACTTTTGCTTCGCGAACCTAGTTGGGAGTATTCAGCGAACCTAGTTGGTTTCTTAATTGGGCGAACTTTTGCTTCGCGAACCTAGTTGGGAGTATTCGTCGAACTGCGACGAAGCTATATTCGGGGTCCAAAAAGCTTCGCTCAACATGTTCTGGGAACATTCGCCCAGTTTGGCGAACATTGCCTGTGATTGGCTGAGAGCAGAGCTCTCCTGTGGATGAGGAAGAAAGAAAAATACAAATGATGACGCTTTGGGGTCAATACTTCAATCGCTTCAGAGGGAACTGACCTATTTGTTGACATGTGGGAGGCGCAGCCTTGTCTCTGGGATCCAGAATGATATAGTAGTTAGTTGAATTACCTGTGAGAGATGATTAAAGTATATTGACTTGACTTGACTTGACTTTAGCCTACATTTTGGATCACGCTGTCTGCAGCATTCTGCTGGCGTAAATTGGGGCCGAACCTTGCATCTCATTATAAGCCAGTTAAGAACGAAGCATAGTTCGTCGAACTGTCCGAACCAATGTTCGGCGAAGTAAAAATTCAATTAAGAAACGAATTGTAGTTCGTCGAACTGTCCGAAGTATGTTCAGCGAACAAACATTCGCCCAATTAAGAACGAGCTTTATGGTGTCTGTGGACGTAAAGCAACACTGAACCGTGCTTCGGCACTGGTCACAGTTTGTCTCTAATATGTCAACCGACATCTGAGGACATGAAGCTCTACTTCACCATCACCATCAGACTGCGGCCGGTGCCTCGTCGTGCCCTCGACATGCGGGAGTCACTCTGGTGGTGACAGCCTATAGCACGTGTTAGCTACAGTCTCCCTTTAGCACGTGTTAGCTACAGTCTCCCTTTAGCACGTGTTAGCTATAGTCTCCGTATAGCACGTGTTAGCTACAATCTCCCCATAGCACGTGTTAGCTACAGTCTCCCCATAGCACGTGTTAGCTACAGTCTCCCTATAGCACGTGCTAGCTACAGTCTCCCCATAGCACGTGTTAGCTACAGTCTCCCTATAGCACGTGCTAGCTAAAGTTTCCCTATAGCACGTGTTAGCTACAGTCTCCGCATAGCACGTGTTAGCTACAGTCTCCCTATAGCACGTGTTAGCTACAGTCTCCCCATAGCACGTGTTAGCTACAGTCTCCGCATAGCACGTGTTAGCTACAGTCTCCCCATAGCACGTGTTAGCTACAGTCTCCCCATAGCACGTGTTAGCTACAGTCTCCCTATAGCACGTGCTAGCTACAGTTTCCCTATAGGACGTGTTAGCTACAGTCTCCCCATAGCACGTGTTAGCTACAGTCTCCCCATAGCACGTGTTAGCTACAGTCTCCCTATAGCACGTGCTAGCTACAGTTTCCCTATAGCACGTGTTAGCTACAGTCTCCCCATAGCACGTGTTAGCTACAGTATCCCTATAGCACGTGCTAGCTACAGTCTCCCTATAGCACGTGTTAGCTACAGTCTCCCCATAGCACGTGTTAGCTACAGTCTCCCTATAGCACGTGCTAGCTACAGTCTCCCTATAGCACGTGTTAGCTACAGTCTCCCCATAGCACGTGTTAGCTACAGTCTCCCCATAGCACGTGTTAGCTACAGTCTCCCTATAGCACGTGTTAGCTACAGTCTCCCTCGTTCCCCACCTCCAGGGATTTCAGTCCCCGCCAGTACCCTTTCGGAAACAACGAGGTGTTCAACAACTTTCACCAACCAAGATGATGCCGTGTCAGTCTTGTTCACTTTCTCCTCATAAGCGTCACAGGTGTACTTTAACAAAAATAAACGAAGAGAGAGAGAGAGAGAGAGAGAGAGAGAGAGAGAGAGAGAGAGAGAGAGAGAGAGAGAGAGAGAGAGAGAGAGAGAGAGAGAGAGAGAGAGAGAGAGAGAGAGAGAGAGAGAGAGAGAGAGAGAGAGAGAGAGAGAGAGAGGAGAGAGAGAGAGAGACAGACAGACAGACAGACAGACAGACAGACAGACAGACAGACAGACAGACAGACAGACAGACAGACAGACAGCAGACACAGAGACAGAGACAGAGACAGAGACAGAGACTTGCGTGCTTGTGGAGTTGGGGTGGTGGTGTGGTAGTAACTTTGAACAGAAAGTCACCGGATTAAAAAAAAATCTGCAATAGTGTGCATAATTATGTCTTATACTCAGATAAGTTAAATGTTAGATTGTGTCTAAAGCGATAACTTTCCAGCCTTTGGAACTGGCCTACAAATAACGTTGTGAATAGTCTATTTAAAGCAAAGTAAATAAAACTGAAATTTTAAAAATAAATGAAACTTTGGGAGGAATTCATAATTCCGTATCATTTTTCTTTCATCCCTTTGGGACGTGGAAGATTAACTGTGAACGTGCGCAAAAAGCTAACACACCATAACAGCTATAGACAGAGAAGCAATCGAGATGAAACCAACAACGAAATCAAAGTGCGAAGTCCTGAACAGCCAATCCAGTCTAATCCAATCCGGCACACTCAAGAACAACTAACAAAACAAAAAGTAAAACAGTGTGCGCAAGACAAAAATAAACGAAGAGAGAGAGAGAGAGAGAGAGAGAGAGAGAGAGAGAGAGAGAGAGAGAGAGAGAGAGAGAGAGAGAGAGAGAGAGGGAGAATCAGCCGACCGTAATCGAAAGAGGTTGCAATTATGTATCACAGAGTAATAGAAAAGAACGAAATAGTTCCAAGCCGTACTCAACAACTACACAGTCTCACAGGCTTTGTGCAATTTGGCTACGTCCACCGTTGCTTGCTTCGTTAACTAAGATGTTGGCAGGCCTGCATTGTAAGGTGGTCCCGGCTCAGACCTCGGACATGGCGATCTGCTGGTCCTCGGGAAGAATGCCGTATTCTGCTCGGCAGCTGACCTCTCGGCGGAAGGCATGGACATTTGCCTAAGAGAAAGGGCCGGGGGGAAACCGGAGTACTGGGAGAAAAACCCTAGCAGTTCGCCAGAAAATAGGTATCACGTAGAAGTGAAAATAGACCGTTCCTTAAGAGGATCGAACCCCCACCTTGCTGTTGTTGGTCGCTTTTATATAGCGTTATTCTCTACTCTCGAGCAGACTCACTGCGCTCTTGTCCATCAAACACCCACCGAAGTGGTCTACAGCGCTATTTGGTTGTTGCACGGCTGGTGCCAAGTGAAACTGCTGCCGTCTCGGCGCACGTTCTGTGTACACCATACAACCACGCACCACGGTTTACTTCACAAAGCCACATACGTAGGGTGCACGTGTATTTAACTGTAACCTGCCAACCGCGCTTTTTGCAGAACGACCAGAACCTTTTTCCTGCTACTGCGGAAACACGGGGATGAAACAAATACTGGAATAAGAGCCATCGCACAAAGTTGTCTCTGTAAAAGAAACTTCTCCCACCGCTCCTTTCCAACATTGCTTAGAACCGGTCGTCTGTAACCCACTTGGTACATTACAGGACAGACCGTCATCTTCCTCTTCTCTTCCCTAGCTAGGGGAAGATTCCGTTATCCCGATAAGTAGTCTTTGCACAGCGTTTCCAAGCAGGTTTCAAACCAATGGACTTGAATACTTGGTAGTGTCACCTCAGTCTATACAGTTATGCGTGTGAGTCGGATTATCTCGTTTTGCAGCGAAGCATTGTTATGAATGACAACAAGATCTTTTCTCCGCGGTTATTTTCTCGTCACATGATTATACCCAACACACTTGGGTGCGATTTTGGTTTTCACTTTATACTTATAATTATAAGAATCAGAATTACCAAAACAGAACCCAGTTAAAACAGCACTTCGTTTTGCATTTTTCGCCTCGCTTATAACTAAACCAGAACAATAATAACTCGCTGATTAAGAAGTCCGCAACACCCAGAATAGTCGTAGCAGTTACCTTATTGCAGGTGTCGTTGAAAAAGGCCTCAAAAAACGAGTACATGATCTTTTTAAATAATCCACGGTCACATGACTGGTCATCGAAACCGTTCGCGTGTCGTGGCAGATTGACGTACCTGGACATGATTGATAACGTCCGGTGCGTCTTTCCCAGGTTTCCTTTTGCTCACCTCTCGGCCACTGGCCCAACCTGCCAATCATTCCGTAAGCTGAAGCGTTTGCGTTCAAGGTGTGTTTTACGTACGTAGGTCCAGCTAAGTTAAAGTGATCAAAGGCAGAAACAGGATTCCGTGTGGCCCACCGGCTGCTGGTTTTGAAAGGCCAGACTGAAGCCATGAGTTTGGTTATTATAGGCTATCTGCCACCAGCTTTGTGCATGGAGGCTCAAAATGTGTTACTAAACATGTCAGTCATGATTCTCTGTCAGACTCCTAGTCATTTCTTTCTTCTGTTGTAAGTCAAGTGGTAAATAACCTAAAACTGAGCCCTAAACCTGAAGTTGATAGCCACTAATGTTGTTTTGGGTCCGTTGTGTTTCTGTGTGCTTTTTATGGCCGATATTGCTTTGGTCTTTAATGGCTGACCATGGCCAGTATTGCTTTGGTCTTTAATGGTTGACCATGGCCAGTATTGCTTTGGTCTTTAATGACTAACTATGGCCAATTTTGTTTTGGTCTGTTATGGTTGACTGTGGCCAATATTGCTTTGGTATTTAATGACTAACTATGACCAGTTTTGTTTTGGTCTGTTATGGTTGACTGTGGCTAATATTGCTTTGGTCTGTTATGGTTGACTGTGGCTAATATTGCTTTGGTCCGTTATGGTTGACTGTGGCCAATATTGCGTTGGTCCGTTATGGTTGACTATGGCCAATATTGCGTTGGTGGTTGTTGACTGTGGCCAGTATTGCGTTGGTCTGTTATGGTTTACTGCGTCCTAATATTGCTTTGGTCTGTTATGGCTGATTGTGGCTATGGTATCGTCTTGGTCTGTTGTGGCTGATTTTTGGCCAGTGTTGCTTTGGGTCCGTTTCAGCCGACTGGATGTTAAACTGGGTAAACTGAGGGGACTGGTTAGCTTGAGTCCCTTTAATGATGACCGGGCAAAAAGGCCGCGCACTAATCTCCCCAGTTGTAGCGGTATGAACAGTGAGTCATCAAATCCCACATGTATTCATTCGCTTAGAGCCAAAAGAAGGAAACAAGGACAGGACTGACCTGCACCACCGGCTGAGTTTATTTCTGTCGTCCGGCAAGGTCTTCCCTCTCTCCTTTCCTTCCTCTCTCTCTCTCTCTCTCGCTCTAGAGAGAGAGAGAGAGAGAGAGAGAGAGAGAGGAGAGGAGAGAGTCGGAGAGAGTGAGAGAGGACGAGAGCGAGGAGAGAAGAGAGAGAGAGAGAGAGTGTTGTGTGTGTGCGTAGCGTAGGCGTGCGTGCGTGTGTGCGTAGCGTAGCGTGCATGCGAGGTGTGGTGTGGTGTTGTGTGTGTGTGTGGTGTGTAGTGGTGTGGTGTCGTGTGTGCGTGCATGCGTGCGTGCGTGCGTGCGTGGTGCGTGTGTGTGGTGTGTGTGTGTGTGTGTGTGTGGTGTGTGTGTGTGTGTGTGCTGTGTTGTGTGTGTGTGTGTGTGTGTGTGTGTGTGTGTGTGTGTGTGTGTGTGTGTGTGTGTGTGTGTGTGTGTGTGTGTGTGTGTGTGTGTGTGTGTGTGTGTGTGTGTGTGTGTGTGTGTGTGTGTGTGGTGTGTGTGTGTGTGTGTGTGTGTGTGTGTGTGTGTGTGTGTGTGTGTGTGTGTGTGTGTGTGTGTGTGTGTGTGTGTGTGTGTGTGTGTGTGTGTGTGTGTTGTGTGTGTGTGTGTGTGTGTGTGTGTGTGTGTGTGTGTGTGTGTGTGTGTGTGTGTATTTAAGACGTGTGTGACAGGCTTTGCGGGTGCCTGTCCTTAACTGAGCTTTTTCTTCTTGTAAGCCCGGGGTCATATTTCACTACATCTGGCAGAAAAGTGCTGGCTTAACGAATGCCACAATGATCAAGTAGATTTTAATCGAAGACAGAAAAAACGAATATCAGCCAAAAGTCTTCATTTTTGTCGTTTATGTCTTTCGATCTTTTTTCTTTAAAAAAAAATAAAAAAAATCCCATTCGTATAGTTTTCCTTTTTTCTTTTCTTTTCTTGTTTTCAGAAATATGTCAGTCAACTTTGCTTCATAGTTTCTTCTTCTTCGTCCTGCTGTTGCTGTTTTTAGTTGGTATGCCCCGAGGTGATGTTTCTAATTGCAACACGACGAACTTGTTTTCGGGTTGTTCTCTATCATTTGAGCTGGAGGTACGCTGCTGACTTTGCTTGGTAGGCTGCTGACGTTGCTTGGTAGGCTGCTGACGTTGCTTGGTAGGCTGCTGACGTTGCTTGGGTGAATGCTCTTTTTTTTCTGTCATCGGTCAGAATGGCGGTTTATCGCCAACTCCTGTACACTACTTACTTAACACGTCAATGCGGGTGGATTAAAAACACTATTTTACTTCTTCGGTTATTTATTTGCTTTTCGATGTTTATTTTTCTTGTTGTTACTTGCTGTTTTCATTGAATAAGTACAGCCGAAAGATCAAGAACATATTTAATATAAAAAAGAAAGAAATATTGAACACACAAATTAGGCGAACTTAAACTTGCAAGTCAATTAATCAGATAATCGAAAAAAATTATTAAAGCATTACTACACAAATCCATCTCTTTAATGAATGAAGGAATAAATTAAAAACAAATCGGCGCCTTGGAGGACTCAATTTTTCTTTCAATCAAATCAAAACAAAACAAAACAAAAACGAACACGTACATTTACACAAGACAGCCCAAAGAAACCTCCCCACGAAAACCGAAGATGGTTCCATAGCGATTGGACCTTAACGTTCTGTCAGGTGCACAAGCCACGTGAGGACGGCCA
>JABMCL010003137.1:692500-697500 GCA_018857735.1 Alviniconcha marisindica | reverse complement strand
GAGATGTTGGTTAGTGACTGCACGTCCAGACACAGCTGAAACACAGAGATGTTGGTTAGTAACAACACGTCCAGACACAACTGAAACACAGGGATGTTGGTTACTAACTGCACGTCCAGACACAGCTGAAACACAGAGATATTGGTTAGTAACAACACAGCTGAAACACAGGGATGTTGGTTACTAACTGCACGTCCAGACACAGCTGAAACACAGGGATGTTGGTTAGTGACTGAACGTCCAGACACAGCTGAAACACGTGACTGTTGGTTAGTGACTGCACGTCCAGACACAGCTGAAACACAAGGATGTTGGTTAGTAACAACATGTCCAGGCACAACTGAAACACAGGGATGTTGGTTACTAACTGCACGTCCAGACACAGCTGAAACACAGGGATGTTGGTTAGTAACAACACGTCCAGGCACAACTGAAACACAGGGATGTTGGTTACTAACTGCACGTCCAGACACAGCTGAAACACAGGGATGTTGGTTAGTAACAACACGTCCAGACACAGCTGAAACACAGGGATGTTGGTTACTAATTGCACGTCCAGACACAGCTGAAACACGTGGATGTTGGTTAGTGACTGCGTCCAGACACAGCTGAAACACAGGGATGTTGGCTAGTGACTGCACGTCCAGACACAGATGAAACACAGGGATGTTGGTTAATCACTGCACATCCAGACACAGCTGAAACACAGGGATGTTGGTTACTAACTGCACGTCCAGACACAGCGGAAACACAGGGATGTTAGTTAGTGACTGCGTCCAGACACAGCTGAAACACGTGGATGTTGGTTAGTGACTGCACGTCCAGACACAGCTGAAACACGTGGATGTTGGTTAGTGACTGCGTCCAGACACAGCTGAAACACGTGGATGTTGGTTAGTGACTGCGTCCAGACAACCGCAGATGGTCATGTAAGGAACAACCCAATTCTGTCATCTGTGCTCATTTCAAAACTCTTCGCATCCTCTTCTCAAGTCAGATCTACAAATCAAGCCAAACACAAATATAAAACAAAATGTACATACACAAACATCAAACACCTATTTTCGACATTTCAGTACTGACCTTGTTAAAGAAAAGAAAAACGCATATCAAGCTAGGACATGTTCGTACCGTTAACCATTCTGTCTGATTTATCAGATACCGCATTAAAAACAAATATCAAACGGAATGGACAGAAACAATAAAAACAAACAAATTATATATAGTTGCGCGCGCGCAAGTGTGTGTGTGTGTGTGTGTGTGTGTGTGTGTGTGTGTGTGTGTGTGTGTGTGCGTGTGTGGTGTGTGGTGGTGTGGTGTGTGGTGCGTGGTGGTGTGTGTGTGTGTGTGTGTGTGTGTGGTGTGTGTGTGTGTGGGTGGTGTGTGGTGGTGTGTGTGTGTGTGTGTGTGTGTGTGTGTGTGTGTGTGTGTGTGTGTGTGTGTGTGTTGTGTGTGTGTGTGTGTGTGTGTGTGTGTGTGTTGTGTGTGTGTGTGTGTGTGTGTGTGTGTGTGTGTGTGTGTGTGTGTGTGTGTGTCCACTCACAGACACCCCCCTGCCGGCCAGCTGACTGATGTCCGTGAAGGCCCCCAGACCCTGGATCTGGAAGGTGTTGAGTCCGGCCTGCACAGTCACCTCCGCGATCACTCCGAAGTCCGGCTCTGGCTCGCCCATGCCCATACCGTGGCCCATGCCCATTCCGTAGCCCATGCCCATTCCGTAGCCCTTGCCCATTCCGAAGCCCATGCCCATGCCGTAGCCCAAGCCCATGCCCATGCCGTAGCCCTTGCCCATGCCCATGCCCATTCCGTAGCCCTTGCCCATGCCCATGCCCATTCCGTAGCCCTTGCCCATGCCGTAGCCCATGCCCATGCCGTAGCCCTTGCCCATGCCCATGCCCATGCCCTTGCCCATGCCTCCGTAGCCGGGTCCGAGTCCCATGGCGTGGTCAGTTTTAGACACGGGCCTGCAGAGGAAACAAGCACACCATTCAGGCATGGTTTACGATGTGGCAGTTTTACACACAGCCTACAGAATACAAGCACACCAATCAGGCGTGGTTTACGATGTGGCAGTTTTACACACAGTCTACAGAATACAAGCACACCATTCAGGCATGGTTTACGATGTGGCAGTTTTACACACAGCCTACAGAATACAAGCACACCATTCAGGCATGGTTTAGGATGGGACAGTTTTACACACAGCCTACAGAATACAAGCACACCATTCAGGCTGGTTTACGATGTGGCAGTTTTACACACAGCCTACAGAATACAAGCACACCATTCAGGATGGTTTAGATGGCAGTTTTACACACAGCCTACAGAATACAAGCACACCATTCAGGCGTGGTTTACGATGTGGCAGTTTTACACACAGCCTACAGAATACAAGCACACCATTCAGGCGTGGTTTACGATGGGCAGTTTTACACACAGCCTACAGAATACAAGCACACCATTCAGGCATGGTTTACGATGGGACAGTTTTACACACAGCCTACAGAATACAAGCACACCATTCAGGCATGGTTTAGGATGGGACAGTTTTACACACAGCCTACAGAATACAAGCACACCATTCAGGCACGGTTTAGGATGGGACAGTTTTACACACAGCCTACAGAATACAAGCACACCATTCAGGCATGGTTTAGGATGGGACAGTTTTACACACAGCCTACAGATTACAAGCACACCATTCAGGCACGGTTTAAGATATGACAAATTTACACACAGTGGTGATGGTATAAGCAGTAGTGATGATAGTAGTAGTGGTGGTGGTCGTAGTAGTAGTACAATGTTTTATTGTATAATACGTTTTCTGGCAGACCATGTAATTTCCACAATAGATTAATAAAAAATGTCTTGCGTCTCATATTGTATCTTGAAGTAGTAGTAGCAGCAGCAGCAGCAGCAGCAGCAGTCGTAGTAGTAGTAGTAGTAGTAGTAGTAGTAGTAGTAGTAGTAGTAGTAGTAGTAGTAGTAGTAGTAGTAGTAGCACTCTGCTATTCTTCCGTCAAAAGCAAAGCAAGATATTTTTCTTCTCCAAATATGTCAATTAATGTCATTCATGCCTATCTGTCTGTACTGTGTGTGTGTGTGTGTGTGTGTGTGTGTGTGTGTGTGTGTGTGTGTGTGTGTGTGTGTGTGTGTGTGTGTGTGTGTGTGTGTGTGTGTGTGTGTGTGTGTGTGTGTGTGTGTGTGTGTGTGTGTGTGTGTGTGTGTGTGTGTAGTGTGTGTGTGTGTGTGTGGTGTGTGTGTGTGTGTAGTGTGTGTGTGTGTGTGTGTGTGTGTGTGTGTGTGTGTGTGTGTGTGTGTGTGTGTGTGTGTGTGTGTGTGTGTGTGTGTGTGTGTGTGTGTGTGTGTGTGTGTGTGTGTGTGTGTGTGTGTGTGTGTGTGTGTGTGTGTGTGTGTGTGTGTGTGTGTGTGTGTAAGTGTGTGCATGCGTGCGTGTGGGGGTGAAAATGGCTTAATTCATTGCGTTTACTTGTTGACTTAGTTATTTTCTCCTTCAGCCTCTACTCGCTGTGAATGATTTCAGTAGGACCGGGCTCTGCAAGTACGTAGAACGTTGTTTTTAGGTGAAAATGATCAAGTGAACGTTCAGGGCGCCAATGAGCGCAAGAAAAATGTCCATGATGACAATGACAACGACGACGACGACGAAGAAGAAGAAAAAGAAGACGACGACGACAACGACAATGATGATGACGACGACGACGACGACAATGAGAATGATGAAGATGACGACGATGACGATGATGACGATGACGACGACAATGATGATTATGACGACGACGATGACCACCACCACGACGACAACTATGATGATGGTTAGGAGCGAGGACTGACCCGGTGAGGATGGATCCCCGGGGGCAGATGGCGAGCGTGGAGGAGGGTGAGTCCTCTGTGAAGACGATGAGGGCGGTGGTGGTGACGAAGGCGGGGTCTCTCAGCACCTCGATGGTGGCCTCCAGCTGCTCCTTGCCGCCCGTGCCGTAGTGGCCGCCGCCGTACATGCCGCCCAGCGCCCCCATCAGCCCCTGGCTCATGCCGTACATGCCCCCCATCATCATCCCGTCGCCGTAGCCGTAGCCTAAGCCGCCGCCGAACATCCCGCCGTTCATCCCTCGTCGTAGCTCTGCACACCATCGTAAGTCTCTTCACTGTGGGCCATGGACCTAGAGTTACATCGACTCGGCAGACCCAGAGTTACATCAGACCGTGCTGTGGGCCATGGACCAGAGTTACATAGACCGTGTGTGGGCCATGGACCAGGTACTAGACCGTGCTGTGGGCCATGGACCCAGAGTTACATCAGACCGTGCTGGGGCCATGCCCCGTAATCAGACCGTGTGTGGGCCATGGACCCAGAGTTACATCAGACCGTGCTGTGGGCCATGGACCCAGAGTTACATCAGACCGTGCTGTGGGCCATGGACCCAGAGTTACATCAGACCGTGCTGTGGGCCATGGACCCAGCAGTTACATCAGACCGTGCTGTGGGCCATGGACCCAGAGTTACATCAGACCGTGCTGTGGGCCATGGACCCAGAGTTACATCAGACCGTGCTGTGGGCCATGGACCCAGAGTTACATCAGACCGTGCTGTGGGCCATGGACCCAGAGTTACATCAGACCGTGCTGTGGGCCATGGACCCAGAGTTACATCAGACCGTGCTGTGGGCCATGGACCCAGAGTTACATCAGACCGTGCTGTGGGCCATGGACCAGAGTTACATCAGACCGTGCTGTGGGCCATGGACCCAGAGTTACATCAGACCGTGCTGTGGGCCATGGACCCAAGTTACATCAGACCGTGCTGTGGGCCATGGACCCAGAGTTACATCAGACCGTGCTGTGGGCCATGGACCCAGAGTTACATCAGACCGTGCTGTGGGCCATGGACCCAGAGTTACATCAGACCGTGCTGTGGGCCATGGACCCAGAGTTACATCAGACCGTGCTGTGGGCCATGGACCCAGAGTTACATCAGA
>JABMCL010003137.1:685000-687500 GCA_018857735.1 Alviniconcha marisindica | reverse complement strand
ACGTATACACTTTAATGCCTGATGCTAAGAAAAGATCAACCCATACATATTAATGACGGATGCTAAGATATATTATTATATATGTTTAATGTCAGATTTTAAGAACAGATCAACATACACACTTTAATGTTGGATGCTAAGAATAGATCAGTATATACCCCTCAATGACAGAAGCTAAGATATAGCATTATATATACGTAACGCCGGATGCGAAGAATATATGAATGTATTCACTTCAAAGTCGAATGTTAAGATGTGTCAATATATGCACTTAAATGCCGGATGTAAGTTGTTACAATAACCAACAACAACTCTCTCTCTCTCTCTCTCTCTCTCTCTCTCTCTCTCTCTCTCTCACACACACACACACACACACACACACACACACACACACACACACAACACACACACACACACACACACACACACACACACACAGGGTATGAGATATATAGACAGCAGTAAGCATGTACAAATCAGTCAGAAAGCTTGGCGGAAGAAATGCGTTCTAGTTTAACCTTGAAAGTTGGGAGGGAGGGAGAAGCTCTCAGGTCGGCCGGCAGCGAATTCCAAACAGTCGGAGCGTTGTAACGAAATAACGTCCACCAAACGTTTTTAACTTCCCCTTCTGAATTTTGAGCAGTCGTTTTGTCGAAGAACGAAGGGAGCGCGATGGTTGATATGTGCAGAGAGAAGAAGACAGGCATGGCGGAAGAATGCCGTCGAAGTGACGGAAAACGAGCATTGCAAGCTTGTACAAAATGTGGTATTTTACTGGGAGCCATCAGAGTTCTTTCAAAAGCAGTGTGACACGATCATGCATCGATTTTTTCAAAACAAGCTGCGCGGCATTGTTCTGGATCTTTTGTATGCACGCAGTCTGTTCATCGGTTTCACCTGCAAAAGTAGCGTTGCTGCAGTCCAGTCTTGACATGATCATGGACGCAGCAAGCTTTTCTGTGGAACTGTTAGACAGGAACGGACGGATAGACGCGATTCACCTGAGTGCAAGAAGCGTAGTGCGGCAGAGGCTACTGATGTGTTGTTTCATTGACAGTGTTTGGTCAAGATGCACTCCCAGGTACGTAACGGTTGTCTGAAAAGGAATGTAACTTCCACCAACATCTGCTGACTTGCCGCCGACCGAACTGACACACAGCTACAAGTATATAAGCATCATCTCGATTTTTTTCTGTGTTAACCTTTAGCCTGATGCTTTCGATCCATAACAGAGTATCGCTTATGCAGGTTTGAAGGTTGGACTGAGCAGAAGTGAAATCACTAGGGGGTGCACTGTCAGAGATTTCTGTGTCATCAGCATACTTGTGATAATCACAGCCATGACGGGGTATAACATGGGACACGGGTTGTGAGTACTGGTGAATAGTGCAGGTCCGAGGACCGATTCCTGAGGAACTCCAAATACAAGGGACATTGGCGAAAACATCAAACCGCCAACCACAACAGACTCAAATCAGAAACACTGCTGGTACATGCATCACATCATCGTCTGAACGATTGAATTGAAAGCCTCTGTAAAGAGCTGTAGGCCTATTGTCTCTTTGGTAAAGTACAGATCTTGATCAGCAATACAAAGCGTTTTTCCTTACCATAACGCCCCCCCCCCCCCCCCCCCCCTCCGCCAACCCCCATAGCCCCACCCCATTCACCGTACCATCTGCGGACTAAATTGCAGACACTGTGTGATTAACCTTGTGAATCCCGACAGAGTGTTTGTCAGCTGAAATCAAAACACTTCAGAATCAACAAACAAGGGAGTTAATTAGCCCTCGAAATACATAACACAAGTACAGCAACAAAGACCCGAGTCTGTAAAGGATGCACCTCCGGTGGAGTTTATGTACCTTGTATTTACACGCATGCCAGGTGAGAGTTACCGTTGGCGACTCGGGTCTTTGTTGTTGTATTTGTGTGACGTCTTTCGAGCGCTAATTAACTCCCTTGTGTGTTGATTCTGCACGAGCGCTCTGGGCCCCGTTCTGTTTCGGGTTTATTTCAAAACACTTCAGTCATCCCTCGCTTGGCAATCCCGCTGACTGCCACAGGCTCGGTAATTTAAAAACGTGCAAAAGGAACGTCAAGGGCGACGACAAAATAATTGTGCCAACATCCCCGTGCAGGGCCTCCGAAGACAAGAGTCCGGGAGGGATTCCCTGTACGAACTACAGAAGAAAAGGTTGTGTAACCCGTTCAGTACTCTTCGACCAACTGCCATCACGTGCACGGAGAGAGTTAAAAGATTCACTGAAGGCACAGAGCTCATCAACGGTTGGCTGGCGAAACGTGTTCATCGCCGAGTTGTCTCCGAAGAGGTCCTGACGGGGACCGAGATCCCAGGAGGTGGGGGAAGAGGGAGACTGTACCTAACGCTGCACTGTCGTCACCAGGATGACTCCTGCATTAAGATGGGCAGCGATGAGAGCCATTTTAATGTTTCATTAATTGTGAAGGACAAAGTCCCAAGACAGTGTCCTCAGAC
>JABMCL010003137.1:640000-667500 GCA_018857735.1 Alviniconcha marisindica | reverse complement strand
TATATATAGTCTATTAAAGGATTGAATAAATCTCACGACATACTGGGCATGGAGATTACTGTATGATATTGCCGGAGTGTTTTTGATTGCCCCTTAGTTTAGCCAGTTTATCTGATGCTTCATTCCAACAGAGATCACCCTGCTGACGGAGAGACGAGCTTCCTGCACGCAATGGACAATAACTGCTAACTACCAGAACTTGCACTAACCTGTTCCTGCTGACAACTAATTGTTAGCCAGAGGAAGTCTCACTGATCCTGATGACAGCTAACTGCTAACTAGAGCACGTCTCATTAACCCGATACTGACGACAACGGTAACTGCTAACTAGAGGAAGTCTCATTAGAGGAAGTCTAACTGCTAACTAGAGGAAGTCTAATTAGAGGAAGTCTAACTGTTAACTAGAGGAAGTCGTACTAACCTGATCCAGACGACAACTATAATGGCTAACTAGAGGAAGTCTCATTAGAGGAAGTTTTACTAACCTGATCCAGACGACAACTATAATGGCTAACTAGAGGAAGTCTCACTAGAGGAAGTCTAACTAGAGGAAGTCTCGCTAGAGGAAGTCTCACTAGAGGCAGTCTCACTATAGGAAGTCTAACTAGAGGAAGTCTCACTCACCTGATCCTGACGACGACTCCACGAGGCAGCAAGGGGCAACGGAAACGCTCCAATCGTTTAAATAACTTCCTGCTGACCGTGGGTCAGGCTATTGGTCAGCGGGCCCAAGGCATGGCCGGTTCCGGAAAACGTCGACGTTTGATAAATGACGTACGAGCCGTAAAACAAATCCGGCCTCCTACGCGTAGCCGCAGTGCTTGGCCAAGATGCGTGATTGAGTAACGGGTATTAAATGTGAAGCGTGGACACACGAACACCAGCCACTCCCCGAGCGTACAGGTCGGGTCGTGCAGTGCAGCCCAGCCTTCTCTGTGGATTGCTGTCCTGTCGTGTCCCTCACTCTGCCCTTCCCTCCACCATTCGTCAAACAGCAAGCTATCGGTGCCCATCTGAATGCTGAATCATTCCGGTGGTGATCTTGTCGCCCGCACCGTAGCCTACACTCCTAAGCCTCGCTTTCGATCTCGGACACCCTGGTGACCTCACCTCGTGAGTAACTTCACGGAAACCAGCACAAGGGAGGCAACTTTTCATTTACACATTCGATACAGCCATGTGCGTTACAGCGACCAACCATATAACCCCATGTCCACTTCTGATGACGACTTTCAGACCAGAGAGGGTTTCCCCAAGAAAGAGTTTCCCCAAGAGAGGGTTTCCGATCAAAGATGCGAAAGTAGCCGAACAGGGGAGATGGTGATGGAGACAGAAAGATGATGATGATGACTGCTTTTATATAACGCTATTCTCCGCTCTAGAGTAGACTCACTGCGCTTTTGTGCATTGTCATTCTAAATGGGTGAATGTAGCTTTTTATAGCGCGTTTTGAACATCCACCGAAGTGGTGTACGTACAGTGCTGTTTGTTACACGTGAAACTGCTGCCTTGTGGGCGTGTTCTGTGTAGACCATGCACCATATAATTATGTCACGCCACTTGAATGCAAGCCATATATGTAGAGTGCATGCGTGTTTAGCTGCACTTTAGCTGCGTGTTTAGCTGCCACCTGCACTTTTGGCAGGATGACCGGGATCTTTTACGTGCCACTGCGATAAGAAATAAGAGACAGCACAGAAAGTTGACCCTGGAGAAGAAACTTCTCCCGCCGTTCAGCGTCGTCCGGACTCGAACCCGCAACCTTTCGATCATGAGTCCGGCGCTCTAACCACTGAGCTATATCCGCTCCCCAAAAGACACTGACATTTGCCCATACAGGAATTTTATCAGTTCATGCCTCCCACTGCAGCCTCCTTGGGCGTGTTGCTATAATAATAAAATAAAAAAAAATATTTTAAAGCGCAAAACCCCCAGAGACACCCAACCCCCAACCCAACACAAAACACAACAACCACAACACAAACACACACACACACACACACAACAAACAACAAAACAAAACAACAAAAAACAACAAAACAACAACAAAAAAACCCAAATAAAAAGGTACATTTATAATACCCTTGCCCCATGCATTTGCGGAAAACCCCCCAAAAAGGCATATTTATTTGAAAAAAAAAAAACAAAAAACCCCCAAAACCAACCAACCCCCAAAAACAAAAAAAAAAAAAAAAAAAAAACCCACAAAACAAAAAAACCCAAACACAACAACAAACAAAAAACAACAAAAACAAAAAAACACAAAAAACCCAACAACACAAAAAAAAACCAAAAAAACACACACAAAACAAAAAAACACAAACAACAAAACAAACAAAAACCCCACACAAAACAAAAAAAAAAAACAAAAAAACACAAAAAAAAAAAAAAAAAACCAAAACCCCCACAACACACAAAAACACACACAAAAAACCCCAAAACCCCCACACCCAAAACACACCCCCCCAAAAACCCCAACACATTAACAAAAAACCCCAACAACAAAAACCCCAAACAAAAACAAAACACACACACAAAAAAAAAAAAAAAACACACACAAACACCCCCAAAAACAAAAACACAAAAAACAAAAGCCAAAACAACACACCCCCGCACGCACACCCGCACAAAAAGCATTCTGACCATACAAAGCTAAATATACACAGCTTAAAACGGGCAGCAAACGCCCGGGAAGACTTGGAATGGATAAAGACACCAGCACGGAACAGAAAACATGGCAGGTCTACAACAAGGACTGATCCGGGATGTCAAAAACGACGTCAGATTTCGAAATAGATGCGTCTAATTGCGCGCATTTTGTTTTGTGATGTCCAGCGCTTACTCATTTTGGAGAAGAGTTTATCCCTTCTAAGTAGTATATAGGCAACCCTGCTTGTTTAAACCTTTTTAGCATACGCCCTCAACAAAGGAAGAAATTGTGAAACAGTCCATCGGAAATGAGAGTCCATCGGACGTAACCTGCCGGACAAACGCCCACTGGACAGGAGCCCAACTGACGTAAGCATATCGGGAAAAAGGCCCCTCTGATATAAGCCCAACAAAACCAAACCAAAAAACTCAGTGGACAAACGCCCACCGGGGAATCTCGCATTCAAAATGGCCCTGGTTTTAAAACGTACAGTTGACCGTCTTTTCCGATCTTCTTGCTAATATAAACGCATTACAACCTAATCGAAACCCTGAAAAACAAGTGAGTAATAGATTGTTTCTTTTTTCGAACGCTATGTTGTTTTGAAACGATTTGGAGTGATTTTGTACCCCAAAACTGCCTTCCTGGGCCCTTTAATACCAGGGCTCAGAAAGCCCACCCGTGTTAGTGTACTCGATCAGTGACCGTGGCAGATGGATGATGCGTTGAAACACACGATGGGGGAAGCGGGTGACGGTTGCATCACGGGGGTAAAGGGAGAAAACACTGGCAGTTCCTGCTTTCACAACGTTGCACGACACTGACTGCACTCGTTGGTAAAGGGAGAGAACTCTGGTAGCGCCTGCGCTCACAACGTTGTACAACTGATGCTGTGACCGCGCTAATTTTTGACTGACTGATCCACAATGTTGTGGGAAGTCCCGCATCATTATCCTTTAAAAAAAAAAAGTATGTGTGTGTGTGTGTGTGTGTGTGTGGGTTGGGGGGGGGGGGGGGGGGGGGGGAGAGGAAGATCCTTACATATTCATAAACAAAAGGGAAGGGGTGTGGGGACAAAAACTTGATAAAACACGTACAAAGCTTTTTCCGAAGTTTTTCGACGCGTTTTATTTAGTGGCACCCCAAACATCGCCTGTCGTTGGGCCCAAAAGAAATATCTGAAAGCAGGAATCAAGAAGTTTAAAAGAAAACAGAAAAAAAATAAGAAAAAAAGGGGAAGGGGAGGAAGCAAAATGCAGACTGTTGCTTACTACCCGGGGCGTGTGTGTGTGTGTGTGTGGGGGGGGGGGGGGGGGGCTAACTGTGCAAAGGGAAGAACTTATGTGAACTCAGAAGAACTAGGGTGGGCAGTTGTGGGGGGGGGGGGGGGGGGGGGATTTGGGGGGGGGGGGGGGGGGGCTAACGTGACAAAGGCAAGAAGTGTAAACACAGAGAGACTCAGGGGGGACATGGTGTGTTGTTGTGTGTGTGTGTGTGTGTGGTTTTGTGTGTGTGTTGTGTGTGTGTTGTGTGGTGTGTTGTGTGTGTGTGTGTGTGTGTGTGGTGTGTGGTGTGTGTGGTGGGTGTGTGTGTGTGTGTGTGTGTGTGTGTGTTGTGTGTGTGTGTGTGTTGTGGTTTTTTGGGGGTTGTTTGTTTTGTTTGGGGTGGTTTTTGTTTTGTTTGTTTTTGTTGTTGTTTTTTTTTTTTTGGGGTGTTTTTGTGTGTGTTGTGTGTGTGGGTGTGTGGTTTGTGTGTGGTTGTGGTGTGTGTTGTGTGTGTGTGTGTGGTGTGTGTGTGTGGTGTGTGTGTGTGTGTGTGTGTGTGTGTGTGTGTGTGTGTGTGTGTGTGTGTGTGTGTGTGTGTGTGTGGTGTGTGTGGGGGGTGGTGTGTTGTGTGTGTGTTGTGGTGTGTGTGTGTGTGTGTGTGTGTGTGTGTGTGTGTGTGTGTGTGTGTGTGTGTGTTGTTGTGTGTGGTGTGTGTGTGTGTGTGTGTGGTGGTGTGTGTGTTTTGTGTTGTGTGTGTGTTTTGTGTGTTTGTGGGGGTGGTGGTGTGTGTTTTGTTTGGTTGTGTGTGGTGTGTTGTGTTTTGGGTTTTGGGTGTGGTTGTGTGTGTGTGTTGTTTTTGTGTGTTGTGGGGTTGGTGTGTGTTGGTGTGTGTGTTTGTGTTGTGTGTGTGGTGTGAGTGTGTTGTGTGTGTGTGTGTGTGTGTGTGTTTGGTGTGTGTGTGGTGTGGGGTGTGTGTGTGTGGTGTGTGTGTGTGTTTTTGTGCGTGTTGTGCGGGGTTGGTGATGGGGGGTGGGGGAAGGTGTGGTGTGTGTGGTGTTGGTGTGGGTGTGTGTGTTGGGGTGTGTGTGTGTTTTTGTGTGTGTTTTGGTGGGGTGTGTGTGCGCGGTGGTTTGCGCGTGTTGTGAGTGGGGGGGGGGGGTGCCGGTTTTGGTTTGTTTTTGGTGTGTTGGTTGTGTGTGTGGTGTGTGTGTTTGTGTGTGTGTGTTGGGGGGGTTGTGCGCGTGGGGTGTGTGCGCGTGTGTGTGAGTGGGGGGTGGGGGGGGGGTGCGGGTGTGTGTTGTTGTTGTTTTTGGGTTTTGTGTGTGGGGGGTGTGTTTTTTGTGTGTGTGTTTTTGTGTGTGTGTGTGGGTTGTGTGTGGGGGGGAGTGGTGCGCGCGCGCCCCTTTTCTCTTCTCTCTCTCTCCTCTCTCCCCCCTCCCTCTCTCTCTCTTTCTCTTCCTCTCTCCCCCTCTCTCTCTCTCTCCCCTATCACCATCTTTTTTTTTTTTTTTTTTAATTTAAATTATATATATATAATATATTATATATATATATATATTATATATATATATATATGGTTATCGAGCCCTACAGATACTGAAATGACAAAGACAAGCGACTGGAATGAAGTTTTTTACAACAAGGAAACAGGACCATCTTTCGTCACGTTTCTCGTCAGTTGATCTGATGACACGGTGGGACTGGCTGATAAACACTTTCACACCCATCTGGTAAACAACAACAACAAATGAGTCTGTTATAAATAAGTTAATGTGTTCTAAATTAATTTTGTTTATAGTCAGAACTCCATATTCGTTTTAAATACCATTCATCAAAGCGCGAAGCTAAACCCCGGGGACATTTCAACCCTGAAATATGCCATCACCTCTCCATCGATCATCTCTCCACCCCACCCCCCCCTTCTCTCCCCCCCCCCCCCTTCTCTCCACCCCCCAGGCCCCACCCCCACTTCCTTGTGGTTGTGACGTCATCCCGATGACGGGCTGTCTGCCACTGACACTTTCGGAAGATTGTTGCCTACGGCTCCTTTTTTTACGGACTGAGTTGAAAGTTCGTGCTGCCTAAGTGACACCACTCCATCACGGCGGTACCGACCTATCGAGATTAGTGACGTTGAACTAGAAAGGCTCGGCGGACTTTGGTCATTTTAACTGCTGACTGGGGCGTGCAGCAAGTAGCTCTGTGATGACTGAAGCTGGACACAGCGGCCCCGGTCCACGGTTTAACGGGTACTGCAGGGGTCCGAGGGCCACAACAACCCAACGTCTGCTGCATTGCCCTGCGTGTAAAGGGAATGCTTGTGTGTGTGTGAGTGTGTGTGTGTGTGTGTGTGTGTGTGTGTTGTGTGTGTGTGGGGGTGTGTGTGTGTGTGTGTGTGTGGTGTGTGTGTTTTGTGTGTGTGTGTGTGTGGTGTTTTGTGTGTGTGTGTGTGTGTTTTGTGTGTTGTGTGTGTGTGTGTGTGTGTGTGTGTGGTGTGTGTGTGTGTGTGTGTGTGTGTGTGTGTGTGTGTGTGTGTGTGTGTGTGTGTGGTGTGTGTGTGTGTGGGGTGGGGTGACTGTGTGTGTGGGTGTGTGTGTGTGTGTGTGTGTGTGTGTGTGTGTGTGTGTGTGTGTGTGTGGTGTGTGTGTGTGTGTGGTGTGTGTGTGTGTGTGTGCGGGTGTGTGTGCGTGTGCGTGTGGTGTGTGTGTGTGTGTGTTGTTTTTGTGTGTGGAGTGTTGTGTGTGTGTGTGTGTGGGGTGTGTGTGTGTGTGTGTGTGTGTGTGTGTGTGTGTGTGTGTGTGTGTGTGTGTGTGTGTGTGTGTGTGTGTGTGTGTGTGGTGTGTGTGTGTGTGTTTGTAAGAGCCGCGCATGCTTAGAATAGTCTCTAGGGACAAGATTTTGCGCTGTAAAAATAATGTTATTATCAGTATTAGTATTAAAGGAAGGAGTGAATGTTGGGCTCAACATCCATAGAAACCATATATCGTTTATTCGGGGGCGAGGAAGCTGGGGGGGGGGGGGGGGGGGGAAGGGGGGTACCCAATTAATGCTCGTCCCAAGCTCTCAGACCAGCAAAAAAAACGTGAAAGACTGCCACCACCAGAACAACAGATATTAAGATATTAAGGTGGTGGGAACTCGCCAGTGCAAAGCAACTTTGTACTTCACAGCTTGCTCTTTCGGCAACAGTTGTCCCAGAGACACTGTTGTGGGGAACAGAGTCAAAGAGACACTGTTGTGGGGAACAAAGTCAAAGAGACACTGTTGTGGGGAACAAAGTCAAAGAGACACTGTTGTGGGGAACAAAGTCAAAGAGACACTGTTGTGGGGAACAAAGTCAAAGAGACACTGTTGTGGGGAACAAAGCCAAAGAGACGCTGTTGAGAACAACCGAAGCGTAAGATCATCCAACTCGTTACGTGCTACGCTTTTGGGCCCGTCCCGAGATCAATTTTCTCCGGAGTCTAATTCTGTGCAGACTCTGCAAAAGTCCTTCGGATGAGACTATAAACTGAGCTCCCCCGTGTCCATACGCATGCAAAAAGATCATATACACACGTTAAAGATCCCGGAGTCCATGTGAGAGTTCGGTATGGAAACACCAAAAAAAACCGGCATGCACTAAAAGTGCCCGAGCCTTCAGCACGGTGAAGCAGGACACCACACGGAAGGAAACGAACAAGGAAAGGTGGACAGGAAGTGCAGCGTGCCCGGCGCAGTCCACGTGAACGACGACCACGTGCGAGTCCGACATCAGCTTCATTGACTTGGGAGCGGGAATAGCTCAGTGGTTAGAGCGCCGGACTCATGGTCAAAAAGTCGCGGGTTCGAACCCCTGCAGGAGCGGCGGGAGAGTTTTCTTCTCCAGGGTCAGCTTTCTGTGCTGACTCTTATTTCGGTATCCGATCCACCTCCGTGTTACAGCAATAGCACGTAAAAGGTCCTGGTCATTCTGCCAAAAGTGCAGGTGGCAGGTTACAGCAAAACACGCACCTTACGTATGTGGCTTTGCATGAAGTGACATGGTGCATGGTTATAATTATGGTGTACACAGAACGCACTGAGACAGTAGCAGTTTCATGTGGCACCAGCCATGCCAGTGCTGTAAGTACACCACTTCGGTGGATATTCGAAAACGCGCTATAAAAAGCTGTTCACGCACGTAGAATCACATGCGAGCGCTGTGAGTCTGCTCGAACGCGGAGAATAGCGCTATATAAAAACGATCAGTAACAACCACCTTTCATGAATTGGCCATGGCCATGAGCTTCCGGTCAACAAGCAGGACATGAAAACACAACTTGACAACAAGCATGCAGACATGGCTGTAGTGTTCCGTGGTGGCCGGGGGCAGGCCCTCCATCGTGTATGATAACGATTGTCGTTGGCAGGCTTACACTTACACAGCACCCACCCTACGGCCATTTGACAATGGAAAACAACATCCATACAGGCTAATTACGTCTATGCATAAATCATTCGAAACACACACACACACACACACACACACACACACACACACACACACACACACACGCGCGCGCGCGCGCACGCACGCGCGCACGCGCGCACGCACGCACGCACGCGCACACACACACACACACACACACAACACGATGTCGGATAGGGACGTGCAGATGACCTATACATCATGTACACTTCAAACCCAAACCCCATCCAACCCTTTGGCTCGCACTTTCTCCATCACTTCTTCGTCATCTCACAGAAGTCTTTCAACACCATTTTTTTAAGAAGAAAAATCGATGTTAATTTTTTTTTAAAGAAAAAAGAATAGAAAAGAAAAAAGCGTCGTCACTGATTCAGTGTTCCTGGCGTTCGTTGGTCGGATGTACATGTGTGTGTACATTTGCCGCCTCGTTGGTCGGATGTACATGTGTGTGTACATGTGCCTCGTTGGTCGGATGTACGTGTGTGTGTACATGTGCCTCGTTGGTCGGATGTACATGTGTGTGTGTACATGTGCCTCGTTGGTCGATGTACGTGGTGTGTACATGTAGTGCCTCGTTGGTCGGATGTACACGTGTGTGTGTACATGTGCCTCGTTGGTCGGATGTACACGTGTGTGTGTACATGTGCCTCGTTGGTCGGATGTACGTGTGTGTGTACATGTGCCTCAGTCGTTGGTCGGATGTACATGTGTGTGTGTACATGTGCCTCGTTGGTCGGATGTACGTGTGTGTGTACATGTTCCTTTTTACATGACCACCGAGCCACCCTCGGGCCACATAGTCCACCAAGTGTTGACCGATCCGCACAGCAATAAGTGTCCTGTCCATCCGGTCAGAATGTCGGCCCGTTTGGCCCAGCGGTCAGGCAGAAGGAGGGCTGTACAAACTGTCTTAAACTGTTTTAATTACACCCAAGGCACTGACCGTGACCCCCTTTTACACAGACATCGTTCAGAGCAGGACTTGCTACGCTCTGACACAGCCCAGTCCTTGACAGGGGGGGGGGGGGGGGGGGGGAGGTGCTAGATTGGAAACAGACGAACATGAGTTCGAGTTCGAGTTCGCTTCGGCTCTCTGTCTGTCTGTCTGTCTGTGTCTCTGTCTGTGGCTCTCTCTTCTGTCTGTCTGTCTGTCTGTCTGTGTGTCTGTGTCTGTGTCTGTGTCTGTGTCACTGTCTCTGTCTCTGTCTCTCTCTCTCTCTCTCTCTCTCTCTCTCTCTCTCTCTCTCTCTCTCTCTCTCTCTCTCTCTCTCTCTCTCTCTCTCTGTTTGCCTACTGCGGAATCATTGTAGTGGTCAGCGGTGACAGTGAGTGAGTCAGCATTAGGTTTACTTCACCTCAGTCCATCTCCTCTGACTCCAGGGATCTCGGTCCCCGCCAGCATCAACCATAGTAGATAAAGTGTGTAGCATTCTTTATTTTACAGCGCATTTCTGTAATACAAAATAATAATAATAATGTACATTTATCATGCGCTCATCAACGCCCTGAGCGCTCACATGATACATATTAACCTAAATGTGATATTCTATACACGTATACAGCACAGTCCTACCAAAACAATTTACATAAAGTATTACCCCCCCCCAAAAAAAAAAAAAAAAAAACGCACTACAAACACACACACACACACACATTGACTGTTGCAGAAACTGGGTACTGATACTATTAGTTAGGATGGAAATACACTGTAGTATCTGTTAGATAATGCCTCTGGTATTCATTAATCTTGCCTGTCTGTTGTTGCGCACTCATAAACTGTGCGTCTTTTACACACATACATAACTGTGTGTAGCGCCTACATTTTCCTTTAAATGGATTAAAGAAATACTTGACTTCACTTAACTGTCTTCAGTCATACCTTGTGGTTTGTGGACCAATCAAACTGAATCTGAATTCAGTCATACCTTGTGGCGTGCGTGTGTGTGTGTGTGTGTGTGTGTGTGTGTGTGTGTGTGCGTGCGTGCGTGCGTGCGTGCGTGCGTGCGTGCGTGCGTGCGTGCGTGTGTGTGTGTGTGTGTGTGCATGTGTGTTAGTAAAGACTTGAAAGGAAACAATCGCCCCAAAGGGAGGAAAGCATCTCTGTCTGATTTATTATTAGAATCATCTTTTTTTACTAGGAACATTTTATTGTCCCGTTCAGCAATTTTAGGTCGTTTGCCCCAGAAAACGCCAGCTGCAACAGAGTCGCGCTGACCAGCGTGCTGATTAATTAACACTTTAATTGGCTGACATGGGTGACGTTTTCAAGGGATACAACCCTGCGCATGCGAGATCATACACTCCCGCACATGACGTCACATCCGCCAGTGTGGCAGTGAGCGATGAGCGACCTCAACGAGGATTTAACCTCGCGTCCATGTTGCCTTACCCTGCAGCTGATACCCAGTCTTACCGCTCTTTCGGTGGGTCGCCTCGGGGAAGTCTTCGATGCGATATGGACACCGTTCTGAACACCATCCATCACTCGACGAACAAGTCTCGGTGACGAGTTCAACACGATTTCTGAATCAGGCCAATTAATTTTTCTTCTTCGTTGCCAAAACCTTAGGTGGCTGACCTTTCAGTGAAGACTCAAATGCCTTAGTTTTGGGTAAAGTGGCAGAGTTTGGAGGAAGATGCCCGAAAGCGATGCCCGGAGTGCTAGTGGAGATAAACTGTACAAGGAATGCATTTTTGTGTTGTTCTTTAGGTGTGTTTGGTGCGAGACTGTGTGTATTTGAGAGAGAAATAGACTCTGTGTGTGTGAGAGAGAAAGAGAGACAGAGACTGCGTGTGGGGAAGGGAGGGAGGCTGTGCATATGTGATTGAGTGCATATATATATTATAGATATATGTAATTATATGTCTGGGAGTGTAAGCGTTTGTTTGCGTGAAGTTGAGCTCCAAGCTGCGTAACGGTCTGACATAAGTTCTGACACAAGCCAGCCCCATTTTGCCACCCTCCCTGACACCCTCCCTGACACACTGTATCTATGTGGTCTCCACGGCCGTTAAGCCCTAGTGGTCAGTCAGCTCCATGTTGCAACACCTATGGCTGGACACGCTGTTCACTACCCCTTTAGTGCTACCCACCTGTGCACTGCCTTTTCTGGTACGCCTCTACAAACAGACCCTTTTAAATCGGTCAAACTGTTCTCAGGTTTACACAAGTGGCCACACCACTGAATCATTGACCCTTATATCCTGTTTTGGATGGGTTTGTTCTTTAAAAGTCTGACACATGACAGACTTAATACAGAAAATGGATCCAAATCTTGGGAAAGAGTGCTTGCACAGCCTGCAAAATCCAACAACAGTAACAGCTCTAAGCAGACCACTGTGACTGATGCTGGCCAGAAATCAGCCCATTGGAAAACAGTGAAGAGTGAAATGGTCAGCTTTGGTTGTTGTTTTGATTTTTTGCTTTGCACAAATCATTTAGCATTTACTGATTTAGAATGCTTTTAGTTTTAAAACATCTTGGTTTTCCCTTTGCTGTACCAATTGTAATAGTCTCTCTTTCTCTCTCTCTCTCTCTCCAGACAAACATGACACACACATGTATAGACTGAAAAGTTCTCCCTTTCTCACAAAATGTGCATCAAATTGTCAAATCATGAAGAAAATTGCATTTGTCATTTGTGTGTTTTCACCATCACACATTTTACTTCCTTTTTTAATTTTAAAACTGTTTTCAGTCAACACTTTTAGTAAGTTTACTCATTTTAGCATTGAATCCAACACCAATATTATTGTCAGTCCTGTATCTAACACGCTCACCAACTGAAGGGAAGTAATAGGGTTTTGTCCCACACTTTGTGAGGTATATAATAATTATATATATATAATACTCTTACTTGTGACCCATCTACCTACCACAAGGGCAAAGCAGATCATGTGCACTGTAATTTAAAACTTAGAACCAATTAGGTCAGCTCATACATTTGTTAGATATCAAAGAGAAAATCTGAACGACCTGTCAAGCAAACAAATGCTTGATACAAATGTTATTCTTGGAGTGGATGTGAGAGCCAAACCAAGTTGTCTCCCTTGCTGAAGGGGATTCAGCACATGAATTACTGTCCACATACTTAGATTCAGCTGGTGAACGTGGCAAACACCGTCCTTGACATTTCCGCTGGCAAACATGGCAAACATTGTCCTTGACATAACGATTCGCTGAATGTTCAATTACACATCACCGTTTTACAAGTACACTTTGTGCTCCATCACTAGAACAAAACTGTCTATCACACGTGGGTTTGCGGTCATTGTGTTTTGTCAATGGCTGACTCGCTGTGTTTAGGTAGAGGCTGGTCGAGGTACAGTGCCTTGTATTCCCCAATGAGCTGGTTGTAGTCAAACTTGTCTGGGTGATGATTGAATGTCTGCACGCGGTCAAAGCGAGGGGAGTTCTTGCCAAAATAGATCGCCATCATCTGAACAAGCAGCACTGCTTCCTCTCGTTTCTGCACATTCAGTGTCAAACAAATTCAGTTGTTTCTGCACATTCAGTGTCAAACAAATTCAGTTATTTCTGCACATTCAGTGTCAAACAAATTCAGTTATTTCTGCACATTCAGTGTCAAACAAATTCAGTTATTTCTGCACATTCAGTATCAAACAAATTCAGTTGTTTCTGCACATTCAGTGTCAAACAAATTCAGTTGTTTCTGCACATTCAGCGCTGCATCCTCTCGTTTCTGCACATTCAGCGCTGCATCCTCTCGTTTCTGCACATTCAGTGTCAGACAAATTCAGTTGTTTCTGCACATTCAGTGTCAAACAAATTCAGTTGTTTCTGCACATTCAGCGCTGCATCCTCTCGTTTCTGCACATTCAAAGTCAAACAAATTCAGTTGTTTCTGCAAATTTAGTGTCAAATTTTTGTGTGTGTCAGAGAAATTCGGTCATTTCTGCACATTTAATGTAAACCAAATTCAGTTCTTTCTCCATATTCAATATCTAACAAATTCAGTTGTTTCTGCACATTCAAAACAAAACAAAAAAACTCAACACACTAGCACACACCATTCACACACATATATATACATGTAAACAAACATAATTTCATCAAGCCAAATTTCAAAGACCCTCATAATATCTGAGAAAATACAGAAATTAAGTTTTTTATTAAATCCAGACAAGCATCAGTCACCCAATTTAATTATCTGCCAAAGTAATCAAAAGCATTCTGAGCTGGATCTTGTCCTTCTATGTAACAAAACATACAAAGTTTGAACTCTGCTTGAGCAAAGCTTATAAACTATACATAAATTTTGTTTTTTCTGACATCTCTCAATTTGAAAGCAGGTCAAGGTATAATCTAAACTGGTATTCTGGTATGAAAATATAACTCTCATCTGAGGTTATCATCGTCCAAAATATTAAATGTAATCAAATTAATAAACAGTAAAATAATCAAATTTCTCACCAAAACTTTGTCATCGTACTGGCCGGACATCAAAACAATTCCTGAAAGAGACAAGAAAAACAGTTTTACATTTCAGCTACCAGCCTCCAGAAAGGGAAGCAACTTCCTTTATTCACACACCTGTGGAGTCCATCGCAAAGCTAAAACTGAAAGAAAATCACAAGATTAAAGTTTTTCCTAACAACCGCAGGCCAGACAATCTAATACTGACAAATACCTCACCCAAATTGATTTCATGAGGTCAAAAAAATTAGAAGAAAAAAATCCATGATTATGTTGGCTAAAAGATTTAAAAATTAAAAGGATAAAATGATTCATTTTCATATCTAACACTTAACTGGAATGGTCATATTAGAGAGCAATGTCACATCAGGATGAAACAGAGGCTACTTCATCTCATTAACTCCTCATGTCATATGTCACTTTATTTTAGCAGAAGAATTTTTTTTTAGCAGAATGAACTGGGAAGGCATCAATTACAAAGTCAAAAATCATGGCAGTAGAAAAAGCCCATGCAGCATTATTCTGACTGAATCGAGGTTTAAAGAACATATTGATAGTCTGAATTCTCAACAAAGGGAACATTAATTCCTGCATCCACAGTACCAAATTGCAGGGGGGGAAAAAGGACATTATGGACTAAAAACATCAAACACACAGGTGAGCAGAAGAGGAAAAGGATGAAGTGGACGGAAGCACCCACCTTTGCTCTCCAGCAGGTCTGTGTAGTGGACAAGGGTCAGACATGCAGGTGCATTCTCCTTCAGAATCTGTACAAACACAACAGGGTTCCTTCAGAATCCGTACAAATACAACAGCTCCTTTAGAACTGTACAAACACATCAGGGTTCCTTCAGAATCTGTACAAATACAACAGTTCCTTCAGATTCTGTACAAATACAAAAGTTCCTTCAGAATCTGTATAAATACAACAGTTCCTTCAGAATCTGTACAAATACAACTGGGTATCAGTTCTCAGCAAAATATGTAATTTCAGATTTCTCCCTACAAAACACTGTGTGTGTGTGCGTGCATGCATGCATGCAGGTGACTGAGAGTGAGCAAATGCGTGCATGTGTGTGCTCGCTCTGTCTGTCTGGAATTTGTTGCCTGCCAGTCTGCAAGATCTCCCCATTGTCCAGGTTTTTCCACAAACCTAGGCAGACCATTTCCATGAACATATTATATCTATGTGTATGTATGTGCGTGAATGGTGAGCGCTTGCGATTTGAGTTTTTGATTTAAGTAAAGCTTTGTGCTCTATAAGAGCTATCCATTGTTATTATGATTATTTATTCACACACTCTCTGCCCTTTTCTACCTGATTTTGTGGCTGCAGCTGCACTTTTTGCAGCGCTCTTTGTACCTGATACATAGCAAGAGGCGTGAACTGGACGTCCTTCCCATCAAACTGCATCAAGATGAACTCGAAGCCATCATTCCTGGGCATAGGGTAGATGAACTGAAAACCACAAAACAATCATTATACTTCATCGTTTCAGCATACATCCATCATACTGAAGTCAAGTCAAAAAACTTTAATCATCCCTCACAGGGTAATTCAACTTAACTAATATAAGGCTCATTAATTTAAGAACATGTAGAGGAATGCCAAAATATTTGCGTTTCCAACAACATAGATAAGGTATGCTGCACAAAAATCTATAATACAAATATAGAATCACATAAATTATAAATGGGTGTGTACTCGTGTCACATCAGTACACGCACACACACACACACACACACTCACTCACATACACACACACAACACACACACACACTCACATACACACACACACATACACACACACACACACACACACACACACACACACACACACACTCACTCACATACACACACACACACACACACACACACACACTCACACACACACACACACATACACACACACACACACACCACACACACACACACACACACACACACGCCAATATTAATTCTACTCAACCAGATACACTCAGCCATCGACTGGACACATACACACTACCCAAACCTAATCAGACACCCACCACACATTGAAACAATACAACCTAGATACAGTGATCATGCCGTGTTGAGGAGTCGAACTGCTGTGGGGACAAATGAGTTCCCTCTCCTGTTGGTTTTGCATACCAGGGAGCGGAAACGACGCCGATGGGGCAAGCGTTTGAACTCCCCATACAGGGCATGAAGTTGGTGCATATGTTTTTATTGCAATACCAACAGGTGAATCATGAGCTGTGTCACTAATTTACACTAGTTTCATCTTACAAGTAAAGAGGAGTCTCTGTCTGATGCCTGTTAACATCATGAATGACCTGGCGCTAGAGTCTCTGTCTGATGCCTGTTAACATCATGAATGACTTGGCACTTGACCCACAGAACCTACTGAGATGAATCAACAAACAAGGGAGTTAATTAGCACTCAAAAGACATTGCACAAACATTATGACAAAGACCTGAATTGCCTACCCGGCATGGGAGTAAATACAAGGCACATAAACTCCACCAGAGGTACATCCTATTGAAAAGGAACTTGGCGTGCAGATTCCTAGGGACATGAGGGTCCTACGTGCCTTTAGCTTCATACAGGTAACACCTCTTCCACTAATTAACACAATGTTATTAAAAAACTGAAGTGAAGTCAGCCTGGGAAATAAAGGAAGGGTAACACAAATCCAGGTAGCTCCATGGTCTAATGGTTAGCACTCTTGGACTCTCATGCCAGTGATCATAAGTTCAAATCTCCGTGGAACCTAACACACCCCTCCCCCCATTTATCTTGTCTTGCTCTGCTGCCTGCTGCAACATCGTCAGAAATAAGCAACTCTCTTTGGATGTGTCTGCGTGTCAACATCTGCACGATCAAATACAGCTTCCATCCCTGTGGAGGAGCATGCTGAAGCGGCTATTTTGACACATTGTAATATTTCAGTAGCTAAACCACTCCAACTGTTGACCTTTGTGGGGTCTGTTGGCTGATCTCCATATCCAGACCAACAGTACTTACACTTTCAAACCAGCTTTCACTCAACAAATCCAAGGAACAGCCATGACGTCAAAGCTGTGCTCACAACTCTCACTAAGACCATAAAACACAAACCCCTGTGAACGGCACTCACTGTAGGACAAGACCGGGCCTTAGCCATTAAGTCTTCATAGGCATCTCTCTGAAACATGCATAACAAATAAACATCACAACAGAACTCCATATTTTGCAGTAAAAAATAATAATTTTAAATCCACTTTTTCTCTCCAATATTTGCAATAGTTATTGTAATCCAATCTGTAATCAAGAATCATGAATTGACGGCATCCAAAAACCTTCTGAAATTTTTTGCGCTTTAGATTGTGACAGCTTAAAAGGTGCAGAGCATTCTGCAAGATGAAACTTGGACAAAAACACTTCCAAAAGTCATACTGATGCTGAATGGTAAAAACAAACCCAACAGCTCAGACGAAAATGGCAAAGCAGTCAACATACCTGTAAAGCTGCAAACACACAGTCTTTTGCACTGTGATATTCCTTCCAAATCTGTAAGTAAACAGGAAACAGAGGTCAGTCAAAACATTGCATCCATCTTTTTCAGTGTTTCACGGTGATCTCTGAAATACAAGCCAACCCAGATCTGCATGCAGCACACTTGGCTTTGGGGACAGGCATACAGCTCCATACACTACGGCAAAGTGGAATAAAACAAATTTATTTTCACATTTATGGAACAAAAATCTGCATTTTTTTAAAAATCCACATGACATAATAACACCATTCACAAATTCTTTATATGGCATATTTGTAGTATAATTATATGGGGGGGGGGGGGGGGGACAAACCTGATGGTGTAAGTCATCTTCTGATACTTGAATACTACCAGTTGCACAGATGATGAATTTTCATCAATGGAGTCTGTCTGCAAAGAACCAAGCTCTATCAGTTTGTATTACAGGTTCTTTGACAGAACAAAGCATGCTGTTATTAATCAAGAGCTGTCACTGAATGAAGCAATGGACTGCAATGACACCAGTACTGCTTAACCCTTTTCATGTCAATAAATGTGTGCTGCTGATGCAATTTCTTCACAAGCAAGTAAATAACTTGGGGTTTTAACCAGTACAGTTATATCAGGGTGATTCTTCACAACGAGTCTCAAAGACAGGTTAAGCCAATCACAAATGTCGACTTTCCCAAAATCTGGCTTTTTCTCAAATGAAGTGGGAACTGCTTCTCCATGGAGGTTATATGCTGTCACAAGGACAGGGAAAGGGTTAAGGTCAGGGAGTTTTCCTGTCTCAGCTCTCCCTGTCTTCATCATAACCAACCTGTTCCACTTCTTCCGCAGACTTGTCCTGCACAAGCTCCAGCTTCATCACCGAATCCAAACCCTGGAATAAATTTCACCAAAATATAGGTACACTGTAACACACACACACACACACACACACACACACACACACACACACACACACACACACACACACACACACACACACACACACACACACACACACACACACACACACACACACACACACACACACACACACACTCTCTCTCTCTCTCTCTCATCAACTGATGCCACGTATCATGTAACTGTCAGACTGTGATTCTGCCTTCAAAGGGAGATTATGTTTGCTATGATGGAAGACAGGAGACTGGCCTCACGACACAAGAAGCTGCAACAGACACTTTCCCCACTACTGGTCCAACTCAAAACCACACAGCTGCCTACCTCTGCCAGTCAACAGCTGGCCACCTTAGCTACTGGACTGCTAAACTACCACAGCAGGTGAATAGCTGACAACCCCAGCAGGTGAACAGCTATTTCAGCAGGTGGACAGCTGCCTACTCTGGCAGGTGAATACCTGACAAACCATGGCAGGTGAATACTAACACCCTTGGCTGGTGAATACCTGACAACCTTGGCAAGTGAATCCCTGACAACCTTGGCTGGTAAATCCCTGACAACCTTGGCTGGTGAATACCTGACAACCTTGGCTGCAGTGTGAATAGCTATTTCAGCAGGTGGACATGGCCTAACCATGGCAGGTGAATACTAACACCCTTGGCTGGTGAATACCTGACAACCTTGGCAAGTGAATCCCTGACAACCTTGGCTGGTAAATCCCTGATAACCTTGGCTGGTGAATACCTGACAACCTTGGCTGCAGTGTGAATAGCTATTTCAGCAGGTGGACACTGCCTACCTTGGCAGGTAAATAGTTGACTATTTCAGCAGGTGGACACTGCCTACCTTGGCAGGTAAATAGCTGACTATTTCAGCAGGTGGACACTGCCTACCTTGGCAGGTGAATAGCTGACTTTCGGCAGGTGGACACTGCCTACCTTGGCAGGTGAATAGCTGACTATTTCAGCAGGTGGACACTGCCTACCTTGGCAGGTGAATAGCTATTTTCAGCAGGTGGACACTGCCTACCTTGGCAGGTGAATAGCTGACTATTTCAGCAGGTGGACACTGCCTACCTTTGGCAGGTGAATAGCTGACTATTTCAGCAGGTGGACACTGCCTACTTTGGCAGGTGAATAGCTGACTATTTCAGCAGGTGAACAGCTGCCTACCTTGGCAGGTGAATAGCTGGCATAGCGGGGGATGGGTTGAGGGCTGGCGGCAGTCCCTGGGGTGACATCAGCAGACTTTGGTAGGGTGGCTGGTGGGGGTTTGGGTTTCTTCTGCTCTTCCAGCTGCTGCAGTCGCCACTTGAAGTCATCAGGCTCTGTGCTGTAAGCAGCAGCATCACTACTATAGTACTGGAGTCCATTTGCAGGTTGTCAATGGACAAAATAACTATTCTTTCTCAGATACAGTGCAAAAATAAATCATGAGTCTAAATTCTGAGTCTTTGTTTTCGGACTGAAATTAGTCAAAATATGCAAACAGACAAGCAAAAACAGTTTTTGTGAAGGCAATGTAACTGAAAAACAAAAATAATTTTCATCCTTTGAGTATAATTTAAATCACTAACATGTTACTCATTTTCATCCTTGGAGCATAATTCAAATGACCAAACTATTAACTATGTAAACACTACTGACCAATCAGAATTAATAGTCTGCATACTCATGCCAGCACTTTGAACAGCTTCATGGGACACATTGTTGAATGCAATCAAAATCTGGGTAGGTGCACCCAGTCAGTGGTTGCACCCCCAATAATTTACATAATTCCATTCACTCTATCAAAATTAGGATTTACATAGTTGTACAATTTAGACACACATGGTTGTTTGTTTGTGTGTGTGTGTGTGTGTGTGTGTGTGTGTGTGTGTGTGTGTGTGTGTGTGTGTGTGTGCATGCATGCATGCCTGTGCTTGAGTGGGTATGTGTGTGTGCATGCATGAAGTGTGTGTGTGCATTGTGAGTCTGTGTGTGCATGATGTGGTGCATGGGGGGCCACTTGTGCGCATGTGTTAAAAGTGATGAGAAAAACATTCAATGAATTAGGTATAGTTTGTGTATGTTATATATGCTTAAATACAGCTTCACTGTTCCACACTTTTGCTAACTGCTGTTTCATACTGTGCACTTCAAGATCAAGGTAGGTGTAGGTCAATAGGTGCTTCATAAATTTATATATTCTTTCACATGACAGGACATACGTTGCAAGATGCTGCAGTTTCTGTTTGTATTTCTCATAAAAGGGATTGTTCTCAATGACGTCAGCCTGAATCCCCTGTGCTTCCTCCACTCCTGCAGAACCCTGGCTAGAACCGGAAGCAAACTGGCAATGGCTGCACTGTGTCCCACCCCTCAAAAACACATTGCTCAAGTTCGCTGGCTTCACCAAGGGGAGGCCAGTCTGTGCCACTCGACTGTAGCGCAGACAAGCAAAGCAAATGTTGAGCAGTTCCCGTTGACCTGGCATCTCACTCATGAAGAACACCTGTAGCTCCCAACCTGCTGAAACAGCAATGGCCAAGGTTCAGTCTTCTGTGGTTCTGTCACAATGTTTTTTGAATTTACACAATTTCAAAGGGCTCCCCAAAATTAAATCAAACATAAGAACTGTTGCCTTTTTATTTGTTTTTTGCATACATACCAAAGCTGTTAATTACTTTGTAAATTCATTTTTCCAAACCTCATTGTAATTTGTACATTAAAAACAACAACTTTTATTAATTTCAAGCTCACCATAATAGTATAAAAAGGTACAAAACATCATCCTGTAATTATTTTTTTAATCCCTTTAGCCATTTGTTTCTTAACTGGCACCCAAGACCACACTCACCAGAGCCAATTAAGCCCAAGGAGGCCCGGCTCTTAAAATTAAATGAAAGAAGATCATAAAGCTGCCTGTAGAAGTTATACAAAGTTTGTAAGTTTACAGCAATCCTATTCCTAACAAGATTCCAACCCTTGACAGTAAATGGGTACAAGAAGAAGCAAAACCATGTTACGAAGAAAGTAAATTTCAGACTGGGTACAGCTAGCTTATTGACAAGAGCCATCCTCTCTACAGTCTACAGATCAGTGACAGTGGTTTAGCATGCTGCACTGGTGATCCATCATCCAGGGAGGGCGGCTACCATTAACCATGGGTTTGACTCCAGGTCATGCTGCATGAAGGACCAGTTTTTAGTTCTACCAGCTAAAACTTGCGCACAGCACAGACTCATCAGTCTGTTTCACTTTAGTGAGCATAACAGAACTATTGCACATATTACAGATCTAATGTCAACCTTTTAACAAGAGAAGCTCTAACTGACTAATGGCAGTGAGTAATGGCTGGTATGGCAACACACAGATAACACATTTAATACTATAACAATAGTACTAAGTAGCAGAATAATCAAAATAATGAGTGTACAGTGTCTATTGTGACTCTGAGTCTGACTCTGACAGTGACAGTCTGAGTCCTAAATTCTTAATGAAAAAAGAAGAAAAACTGTTGCAGATGGCTGTCCTGGCAAATCCAGGTTGACTCACAGTCTTCTCATTGGGACAATGGAATATCCAAAGCAAAACAAACAGCTGAGCAGAACCTCTTATTTTTTTTATTTTTTTTATTTTCCTTTTGAAAGGAAATATTAACTATTCTGATTCTGATTCTCTGAGTCTGAATCTGATTCGTCTGAATAACTTGAATTAGACGCTTCCGACCATTGCATTACAGCCAAGCCCTTAAGTAATTATAGTAGCGTACTCATTTCAGTGGCTGATACTGGTGACTGATACATACATACATAACACTGGTGACTGGTACATATATTTGTATGTGGCTGCTGGGTTTGGCAACGTTGTCAAAATCGTCTGCTAGACTTAATGACACTCGACAGACCGACCGGCTGCAAGCAAGCAACACAAAACTACCCAAGTACCCGTATTAGGCAGATTTGCATACAGTACATGCGAGATGGCTATTACGTACCGTATGTGACAAACTTTGGATATGTTTGGTCTGCTTTTTACGCGACTAGAGCAGTCAAAACTTTTACCTGTCCTTTGGATATCACTTTGCCAAGGGCGCAGCCATTAGATACTGATTTTACCTCAGAAGAAAAAGAGTGTGCTTTGCTGTCACAGTTATGGGCCCTTAGATTCAGCAGCTGTGTGATGGTGGTCGGTTTTCATCAAGACGTCGATCCACAGTATTCAGTATCCATGGCTGTTGCTGCACAGTTCCGATATATGAAAGCTTCCGTCAGTTCCACTGAGTTAACTGATTGTTGTGTGTGTGTGTGTGTGTGTGTGTGTGTGTGTGTGTGTGTGTGTGTGTGAGAGAGAGAGAGAGAGAGAGAGAGAGAGAGAGAGGAGAGAGAGAGTATGTCCCCCTGCTTGTAATGTAGAAAAATATGTAGTCAGTTAATTTGCACATCATTAGTGATCATGATAATAGTTTGGTAGTATGATACTTTGATAGTGTTCAGAAACACTGAAGACAAGTTGTTGCTGAATCATGTGCACAAATTGCGAAAGTGACATTACCATTGCGTGTGTGTGTGTGTGTGTGTGTGTGTGTGTGTGTGTGTGTGTGTGTGTGTGATACACGATATTTATACATGTTAAAAATCACATTCATCCTCACTGAATCTGCTAAGAAAGCGAACGATTTTCCAATGCATACCATTACCAATCAGTAATCACTGATTTGCAGCTGTTGCCACCCCACCCCCCATGGTCCCTTGGCCAACCAAGCTGCTGAGCAGACATGTGGCCACATTGATCAGCTTCATCAAGGCAATGTCTTGGGGCCCAGCTGTTGCCTCTAGTGCTGATTGATCCAAAAAGGAATAATCAAACTCGTGCTACAAACTCTATCAGTGTTGTGATAGCTCATGACATGAGGCTTGTTAGCTTTTCTTGTGTGGCCATTACTGCATTAGTCTGAGCTCTTGATTTGACCCACAGGTTCTCATTTTACTTGCTGTGTTTTTGATGCGGTGTAAGTTGCTGTTTTTTGTTTTGTTTTTCCATTTTATCTGGGGATGATGGGAACATTTTCCAGCAGTGTAACCCCGTGTGTTTTGTTTTTGATCCCAGAAGGACAAGTGCATGCTACCACCTTATAAACCTTTGTAGTACTGTTGAAAAACAACAACAGATTTACAGTATGTGATAGTCGTATTTTGGGCGGTGCCTCAGTTTGCTGAGTGACTCATGATTGCTTGCACAAGTATGACACTTGGAGTTGGACAGGTGTGCGGAGACATTTGCACTGGGACTGACTGAGTGCACTAAGAATGCACAGAAGCAGATTTCAGTTGCTGTTCATGCTTTTTTGTTGACTAGCTTTGAGAGGACAAAAGTTGAAAGACTGTGTGCCAGTGTGGAGAGGTGCTGTCTCTGATTTTGAGAGGACAGACACAGAAAGACTGTGTGCCAGTGTGGAGAGGTGCTGTCTCTGATTTTGAGAGGACAGACACTGAAAGACTGTGTGCCAGTGTGGAGAGGTGCTGTCTCTGATTTTGAGAGGACAGACACTGAAAGACTGTGTGCCAGTGTGGAGAGGTGCTGTCTCTAATTTTGAGAGGACAGACACAGAAAGACTGTGTGCCAGTGTGGAGAGGTGCTGTCTCTGATTTTGAGAGGACAGACACTGAAAGACTGTGTGCCAGTGTGGAGAGGTGCTGTCTCTAATTTTGAGAGGACAGACACAGAAAGACTGTGTGCCAGTGTGGAGAGCTGCTGTCTCTAATTTTGAGAGGACAGACACAGAAAGACTGTGTGCCAGTGTGGAGAGGTGCTGTCTCTGATTTTGAGAGGACAGACACAGAAAGACTGTGTGCCAGTGTGGAGAGGTGCTGTCTCTGATTTTGAGAGGACAGACACTGAAAGACTGTGTGCCAGTGTGGAGAGTGCTGTCTCTGATTTTGAGAGGACAGACACAGAAAGACTGTGTGCCAGTGTGGAGAGCTGCTGTCTCTAATTTTGAGAGGACAGACACAGAAAGACTGTGTGCCAGTGTGGAGAGCTGCTGTCTCTAATTTTGAGAGGACAGACACAGAAAGACTGTGTGCCAGTGTGGAGAGGTGCTGTCTCTGATTTTGAGAGGACAGACACTGAAATTAGTGAAAGAATGTGTGCCAGTGTAGAGAGCTGCTGACTCTAGCTGTGAGAGGACAAAGGTTGAAAGACTTTGTGGAGAGCTGCTGACTAAAATTTTGAGAGGACAGACACTGAAAGTAGAGAGCTGCTGACTCAAATTTTGAGAGGACAGACACTGAAAGTAGAGAGCTGCTGACTCAAATTTTGAGAGGACAGAATTTGAGTCAGCAGCTCTCCACAAAGTCTTTCAACCTTTTTCCTCTCACAGTGAAAGACTGTGTGCCAGTGTGGAGAGCTGCTGACTAGCTGTGAGAGGACAAAGGTTGAAAGACTTTGAGCTAGTGTGGAGAGCTGCTGAATCTAATTTTGAGAGGACAGACACTGAAACTAGTGAAAGACTGTGTGCCAGTGTGGAGAGCTATTGACTCTAGGTTTGAGAGGACAAAGGTTGAGACGAAAGATGTGTGCCACAGTATAGGGTCAACATATATGTTGACATGGCAGTTGCCACAGTAGGTCCATGTACACAACATGGGGAGTAGAGCATCACGAACACAAGGGATTGTGTGGTGGGTTAATTTCTTGCCTTTTATTCTCCTCTCTGCTGTTTCAGGCCAAAGTCTGCGTGCTGCTTTCATGGAAGAGCTGCAGTAGCCACACCCTTCCCATGAGATGCCACAATGGTGAACGATGACTCCCACACACACACTTGTCATGCCTGTGTAGCCATCCTGGCCGCTGTGTGTCTGCTGTCCCAGCCTGCACTACCTCAGCCACTTGGTGAGAACCGGGGAACCGGAGTGAAGGAAGCCAGATTAAAGGGGACTCCAGGGGAAGCTGCATCACTGGCCCTGTTGATGGCAAACTTGTACAACATCACAGGCCCTGTTGATGGCAAACTTGTACAACAACACAGGCACTGTTGATGGCAAACTTGTACAACATCACAGGCCCTGTTGATGGCAAACTTGTACAACATCGCAGGACCTGTTGATGGCAAACTTATACAACATCACAGGCACTGTTGATGGCAAACTTGTACATCGCAGGCCCTGTTGATGGCAGATTTGTACAACATCGCAGGCCCTGTTGATGGCAAACTTGTACAACATCGCAGGCACTGTCAATGGCAAATTTGTACAACATCGCAGGCCCTGTTGATGGCAAACTTGTACAAGCATCGCAGGCCCTGTTGATGGCAAACTTGTACAACATCGCAGGCCCTGTTGATGGCAAATTTGTACAACATCTCAGGCCCTATAAATGGCAGAGAAGCAAAGTATAGACTCACAAGACTTGTTTCTTTTGTAATTTAGATTTCTTGTCACATTTTTTAAAATGGCCATTTAATACAATAGTCCTGAAAACATGGCCGTGGGCACAGTTATTTTGTGCCTGGCTGTTGGTGGCCATGACGTCATGAAGAAGGCTGGCATGTGTGGCACACGTCATGATGACTTTTCCTGCTCTCCATTGAAAAAGCGCATTTCAAAGTTGAAAAAAATATTTCTGATGCATAATTTTTTTACTGATTGATACAACTATTCTGTCAAACTTTAACACTGCATAACAGTCTAATTAACCTCTTTGTTGATTCACTGTGTGTGTGTGTGTGTGTGTGTGTGTGTGTGTGTGTGTGTGTGTGTGCATGTGTGTGTGTGTGTGTGTGTGGGCTGTGTGTTGTGTGTGTGTGTGGGGGGTGCATGGTGTGTGTGTGTGTGTGGGGGTGTGTGTGTGTTGTGTGTGTGTGTGTGTGGTGTGCTGTGTGTGTGTGTGGGGGGGGGGGGTCTGTGTGTGTGTGTGTGGGGGGGGGGGGGGGTGTGTGGTGTGTGGGGTGGGGGGGGTCGTGTGTGTGTGTGTGTGTGTGTGTGTGTGTGCATGTGTGTGTTGTGTGGGTGTGTTGTGTGTGTGTGTGTGTGTGTGTGTGTGTGTGTGTGTGTGTGTGTGTGTTGTGGCTTTCAGATGACTTCAGTGGCTGTGACTCGGGGCCCTGTGTCCAGGGGGTGTGCACGGCGCTGTGGCAGGGAAACTACCGGTGCAGCTGTCTGCCAGGTAAGACATGCACAGCTTGCTTTGTACACACAGAGTGGAACCACTGCAGGGAGATCGCCACTCTTTGGAGACCACCTTTCTGAAACCCTCCCCAGCCTGTTTACATGCAAACGACCCCTGACCAAGCACCACCAGCTTGCTGTTGCATGCACTGGAGTTTTAGGGTAGGGTGGGGTTAACGCAGGTGATGCCTCTGTATTGTCCCAAGTGGGAGTTCCTTCGTGGAATATTGGAGTCATTCATCCACAGCACAATGGCAGTTGTTACTGAGTGGCGCTGCACAGACTCTGTGTGTGTGTGTGTGTGTGTGTGTGTGTGTGTGTGTGTGTGGTGTGTGTGTGTGTGTGTGTGTGTGTGTGTGTGTGTGACTCTGTGTGTGTGTGTGTGTGTGTGTGTGTGTGGTGTGTGTGTGTGTGTGTGGTGTGTGTGTGTGACTGTGTGTGTGTGTGGTGTGTGTGTGTGTGTGTGTGTGTGTGTGTGTGTGTGTGGTGTGACTCTGTGTGTGTGTGTGTGTGTGTGTGTGTGTGTGTGTGTGTGTGTGTGTGTGTGTGACTGTTGTGTGTGTGTGTGTGTGTGTGTGTGTGTGTGTGTGTGTGTGTGTGTGTGTGTGTGTGACTCTGTGTGTGTGTGTGTGTGTGTGTTTGAACCCCCCCGCTGTTGTGAAAGTGACAGAAATTTTGTTGTGTGGAGTTTTGGGTGGGTGGGGTTGCAGGTGATGTCTGTATTGTCCCAAGTGTGAGTTCCTTGTGGATATGGAGTCATTCATGTGGCGTTGTTTGGTGGTGTGAGTGTGTGTGTGTGTGTGTGTGTGTGTGTGTGTGTGACTGTGTGTGTGTGTGTGTGTGTGTGTGTGTGTGTGTGTGTGTGTGTGTGTGTGTGTGTGTGTGTTGTGTGGTGTGTGTGTTTGTATGTGTGTGATGGTTGTGTGTGTGTGTGTGTGTGTGTGTGTGTGTGTGTGTGTATGTGTTGTGTGTGTGTGTGTGTGTGTGCTGTGTTGTGTGTGTCTGTGTGTGTTTGTATGTGTGCATGTGTTTATGTGTGTGTGTGTGTGTGTGTGTGTGTGTGTGTGTGTGTGTGTGTGCCAGCAGACATTCTTGTTTCAGATTTTTGATTATTCTCAAGGTTGATGGAATTAGATTTTTTT
>JABMCL010003137.1:600000-635000 GCA_018857735.1 Alviniconcha marisindica | reverse complement strand
CTGCGCATATCGATAGTCCTGTGACAAATCTACTCTTCAGATAGCTGCAGCATATCTGATAGTCCTGTGACAAATCTACTTTCAATACTTGCAATGAAGTCCTGTGACAAATCTACTTTCAGTACTGTGCATATCGATAGTCCTGTGACAAATCTACTTTCAGTACTGTGCATATCGATAGTCCTGTGACAAATCTACTTTCAATACTGCGCATATCAATAGAAATCTTTTTCAACATGCTCATGTAAAGGGGAAGAAAGACCGTAATGATTTCCGATTTGGCGCTCTTGTTGGTTGTTTTCCGAGTGATGGCGCGACAAGCACGGCAGTGAAAGGGTTAATATTCCTTGCTGGAAAGTTAGGTCGCTTTGCGTATGGCGACAGCAGCTGCACGGGCAGTGCAGCGACATCCATTCCTACCAGTGTGTGCAGTATTTCCATCATCCAAACAATGGTAAGACTGCCAGTGTTTGCAGTATCTGGCATGCAATGACTGCCAATGTTTGCAATGTTTGGCCTGCAATGACTGCCAATGTTTGCAATGTTTGGCATGCGATGACTGCCAATGTTTGCAATGTTTGGCATGCGCACAGCTGTTGAGGCATGTGATTGTACACAGTGAGAGAGTCTGTGCTGAAATTAATTTGTTAATTTAATTAATTTTTGTAGATCATTTTTATAATTGCTTTTCTTAGGACAGTAACTTTTAAGAGGGGGTCCTCGGGAAGTGGCTATTTTATTTTATGCGATATGCACAGCTTGATGCCAGTTGGTTTTATCATGTTGTTATCTATGAATGACTTTTTACCTGGATTTTGTTTTTGTTTTGTTTTGTGTTTGTTTTTGCTGTTGTTGTAATTAAATGTTTTATGATTGGAGTGAATGTGTGATGGGTGTACTTGGCACGACAAAACACTTGGCAATAAAGTTATATTGTATTGTATATTCACATACAAAACAATTACAAAAGTTATATTGTATTGTATATTCACATACAAAACAATTACAAATGAAAGTTGACTCAGGGAGTAAAATCCCTTGCTGCACCAGGGAATCGAACCCGCATCAGTATTGCGCCGGTCATTTCAGTCTGTTGCTGTACCAACTGAGCCGTTTACTGATCCCTGTCTGGGTCGAGCTGGTGTTGATTTTCTGTGTCTGTGGTTTGAGGGCTGCACCGGGTGCAGAGCAAGGTGTCATGCATGTTTGCTCATGTAGACATTAAACTTGATTGTTTACAGGTTGTTTTAGGCAGGTTTGAAAGTTAGTTCATCTCTTAGAACTGCTGTCCAATTTTAAAGCCAGCCCCTAGATCGCAGCAGAAAAAGAAGGCTGAGTGAAAATGGCTGTGGAACAGCTTACACAACATACACACAATTGCCGCAATCAAATGGAATGTTCCTCAAAAATGATTGCTTTATTAATTGTTGCTCCTGTCCATGTGTGCATGCTTTTGGACTCTTCCAACCCCTATTCTCTGCAGCTGAGGGTAGTACCCATGGGGGGGGGGGGGGTACAGAGGTCACCCTGACCTAAAAAGAATGGGGGGAAGAAAAAAAGAAAAAGAAAAAAAGAAGGAATACAACAAAACAAAAACTAAAAAAGGATAAAAAATAGAAAAAGAAGATATATGGACTAAAGAAAAGAAAGAAAAAAGATTGCTCATGGTTGTGACAGCTTACACATGGTAGTTTAGGACTCACCATCTAGTATTTTGAAAGGCGTGGCCAGTGTGTGGACTTGCTGTTGCAGGAGATCACTGTGAAAAAGTAATCGGCCCCTGTGCCCAGCAGCCCTGTCAAAATGGAGCTCTCTGCACTCAGACTGGCAGCGACTACCACTGCACGTGTCCCTGGAACTTCACAGGCGTCGACTGTCATCTCCCCATCCCCTGTGCCAGTCAGCCGTGCTTCAATGGCGCTACGTGCGTAGCCGATGGCACCAATTTTACTTGTCAGTGCGGGACTGTGGCTTTTGGTGACTACTGTCAGTTTACTGAGCGATGCCAGGAGGACAGCTGTCAGAATGGAGGCACTTGTTCTGAGACCATTGAAGGACTTTCCTGTGACTGTTCGCCGTTGTTCACGGGTGCACGGTGTGAAACTGCGATGCCCTGCCAGTCTGCACCGTGCATGAATGGCGGTACGTGCACTGACCTCTCGCTGACGGAGTTTCAGTGCCAGTGCCCAGAGGGCTTCACAGGCGTGATGTGCGAGAGTGAGCTCCCTTGCCGAAGTCAGCCCTGTTTGAACAATGGAACATGTGAGAATAATGGAGATGAATTTATTTGCCACTGCACCGTGGACTTCACGGGAACAACCTGCGAGACGCTCATAGCCTGCGACAGCAGCCCCTGCTTAAACAACGGAGCGTGCGAAAACATAGAGGGCGGCTATTTCTGCACGTGTCCCCTGACCCACCGAGGTTTGCGCTGTGAGACTTACCTCCCTTGCTCCAGCAATCCCTGCTGGTTCAACTCGGCATGCATCAACGTGGACAACTCCACCTTCAGGTGCCTGTGCCCGCTAGGCGTGACGGGGAAGACGTGCGAGACGATCCTGCCCTGCACCAGCAACCCTTGCCTGAACGGGGGCCAGTGCAGCAACCTCAACTCCAGCTACTCCTGCGAGTGCGCGCCCGGCTTCTCGGGCTACAACTGCCAGGACTTCTCTCCGTGCATGAGCGAGCCGTGCTTCAACAACGGGACATGCACCATGCTGGGCAGCTCCTACAGCTGCAGTTGTCTGTCCCTGTACTCCGGCCCTCGCTGCGAGGTCTTCAATCCCTGCGGGACCTTCCCCTGTGAGAACAGCGGTCAGTGCACCAACGTCGGGCAGGGCTTCCGCTGTCAGTGTCCTGTCGCTTTCACAGGTAGGGCGATGAAGGGCAGGAAGGGCTACACCTAACACACTCTCAGTTCTAGTCTGCTGTTTTTTTAAGATCCACGATAGTGATAGGGATCATAGATCAAAATGGTATCTGTCAAAACTGCAGTGTGGGTCAGGTGTGACACTGAGAGTTTAAAATTTTATAAATTTACATAATATGCCTATATATGGTCATGCAGGTTCTCACTTTCAAAACTATGTATTGGTTTACTTTTTGACTTAATGTCTCTGTTTACTTAAATGGCTATGTACATATATCTCTTCACTTTTAAACTTTGTCTTTGTTTGCTTTTATCAATTTATGGCTATATATCTTTTAACTTTTGTATTTTATTTATTTGTTCACCTTTATGGTTATGTAGCCTTTAATTTTTTTACTTTACGTCTCTATTCACTTTTATGGTTATATATTGTGTTACATTTTAACTGTATGTAACTTCTTTCACAGTTATGAATTCTTTTCACTTTTTACATTGATGTTTCTGTTCACTTTCATGGTTATATCTTTTCACTTTTTCATCATGGGACCAACAGGAGAGAAATGCGAGACATCACTTCAGCCATGCCTGAAAAAGCCTTGTCTGAACGGTGGGACATGCCAGTCAAGCGGAACGACCTTCACCTGCAACTGTCCCCCCACCAGTGCCGGAGATTTGTGCGAGACACTTGTCCCATGCGGAAGCGCCCCCTGTCAGAACGGCGGACTGTGTCAGACCGCTGGCGACTCATACACCTGTCAGTGTTCGTCCCACTACACGGGAACAAACTGCGAGTCACCTCTGCCCTGCGCATCACAGCCGTGCGTCAACGGCACATGTGTCCCTCAGGCAGATGGAAACTACACGTGCGAGTGCCAGCCGAACTTCACGGGGCGTAACTGTGACCAGCATGTGTCAGCGTGCAGCGCCGATGTGTGCATCAACGGTGACTGCGTGCCTCAGGACGGTGGTGGGGAGCAGTGTGTATGCCGTGAGGGTTTCACTGGTAAGCATGGGGCAGTTTCTTCAGTTAGTTTCATCATCTGCGTCACTGCCTTTTTGCTTTTACAGTGTTTTGTTCTTTCTGGTGATTGTCCGTGTATCAGCATGTGTGTGTGTGTGTGTGTGTGTGTGTGTGTGTGTGTGTGTGTGTGTGTGTGTGTGTGTGTGTGTGTGTGTGTGTGTGTGTGTGTGTGTGTGTGTGTGTGTGTGTGTGTGTGTGTGTGTGTGTGTGTGTGTGTGTGAGCCACTCAGAAAAAAATTCTCACCACTTTGCTGAGTTGTCCATTTTGCAGACTGATGATTTCTTTCTGACAGTTTGGTGGGTGTTTGGACTGGTGCAGTGTTTGTCTGGTGGGTGTTTGGACTGGTGCAGTGTTCATCTGGTGGGTGTTTGGATTGGTGCAGTGTTTGCTGAATGTTTGGACTGGTGCAGTGTTTGGTGGGTGTTTGGACTGGTGCAGTGTTTGTCTGGTGGGTGTTTAGACTGGTGCAGTGTTTGTCTGGTGGGTGTTTAGACTGGTGCAGTGTTCATCTGGTGGGTGTTTGGACTGGTGCAGTGTTTGTCTGGTGGGTGTTTGGACTGGTGCAGTGTTTGTCTGGTGGGTGTTTGGACTGGTGCAGTGTTTGTCTGGTGGGTGTTTGGACTGGTGCAGTGTTTGACTGGTGGGTGTTTAGACTGGTGCAGTGTTTGACTGGTGGGTGTTTAGACTGGTGCAGTGTTTGACTGGTGGGTGTTTAGACTGGTGCAGTGTTTGACTGGTGGGTGTTTAGACTGGTGCAGTGTTTGACTGGTGGGTGTTGGGACTGGTGCAGTGTTTGTCTGGTGGGTGTTTAGACTGGTGCAGTGTTTGTCTGGTGGGTGTTGGGACTGGTGCAGTGTTTGTCTGGTGCGTGTTTGGACTGGTGCAGTGTTTGACTGGTGGGTGTTGGGACTGGTGCAGTGTTTGACTGGTGGGTGTTGGGACTGGTGCAGTGTTTGACTGGTGGGTGTTTGGACTGGTGCAGTGTTTGTCTGGTGGGTGTTGGGACTGGTGCAGTGTTTGTCTGGTGGGTGTTGGGACTGGTGCAGTGTTTGTCTGGTGGGTGTTGGGACTGGTGCAGTGTTTGTCTGGTGGGTGTTGGGACTGGTGCAGTGTTTGTCTGGTGGGTGTTGGGACTGGTGCAGTGTTTGTCTGGTGGGTGTTGGGACTGGTGCAGTGTTTGTCTGGTGGGTGTTGGGACTGGTGCAGTGTTTGTCTGGTGGGTGTTGGGACTGGTGCAGTGTTTGTCTGGTGGGTGTTGGGACTGGTGCAGTGTTTGTCTGATGTCTCCAGCTTGACTGGCTGTGACAATGCACAACCAGTTTGGGTCGTCTTTAGACCACTGTCCATTGACCCACGATCACATTAGTGACTGCACCATCATCCATTTCCGTCTTTTTCTTCTGTCTAAGACTGGATACCTGTGGCTGCCACCTATATTAGGTTTTGTATTATTTGTCTTGTTAAAGTAAGATTGTTTTGAACCTGGTATGTTTATATCATATTGTTTCGAACCTGGTATGTTTATATCATATTGTTTCGAACCTGGTATGTTTATGTCATATTGTTTTGAACCTGGTATGTTTATATCATATTGTTTTGAACCTGGTGTGTTTATATCATAACATATTACTGCTCATACATGCAGGTGGCAGATGTGAGATTGCTGAGATTGCCTGCCTGTCGGAGCCGTGTCAAAACGGAGGACAGTGCCAGAACGTTGGGTCCACGTTTTTCTGCCAGTGCCCCAGCAACTACACGGGGATTCTGTGCGAAACTGTCCTCCCTGCGTGCTACTTTGAGCCGTGTAACCCCACGGCCACCTGCCTGGATCAGCCCAACTCCACCTTCTCCTGTTTCTGCTCCCCCGGCACAAAGGGCGACACTTGCTATGAGGAGGTGACCGCCTGCGACAGCGCCCCCTGTTACGGCAACTCAACTTGCGTGGACACGCCCGGCGGCTTCCAGTGTCTTTGCTCCTCAGCATATACAGGTGTGTGTGTGGTGTGTGTATGTGTGTGTGTGTGGTTGTGGTGTGTGTGTGTGTGTGTATATATATGTGTGTCTGTGTGTGATTGAACCATGTCTCTTTGTATTTTTCTGACACACTCAGGTGTTGTTTATCATGTAGCTGTTTGCAGGTTAGTTGTGTGCAGCATTTCAAGGCTCAGGGCTTGAGTGTCAGTGCACTGACTTGAGTGTCAGTAAACCACGACCTTGTGTTTACCTGTGTGAGTGTCAGTGAACTGACTCCATTTTCATCTGATGTGTGTCAGTGGTTTACCTGTGTGAGAAGCTTCAAGACTTGAGTGTCAGTAAACCATGACCTTGTGTTTACCTGTGTGAGTGTCAGGGAACTGACTCCATTTTCATCTGATGCGTGTCAGTGGTTTACCTGTGTGAGAAGCTTCAAGACTTGAGTGTCAGTAAACCATGACCTTGTGTTTACCTGTGTGAGCGTCAGGGAACTGACTCCATTTTCATCTGATGCGTGTCAGTGGTTTACCTGTGGGTGCATCAGCTGAGTGAATAAGTAAGTAAGTAACTTGGTGTTTTACGCCAGTCAACCATTACGGTTATATCAGGGCGATCAGCGGGGCGAGTGGCTTCAAGACTCGAGTGTCAGTAAACCATGACCCTGTGTTTACCTGTGTTGCTGTAGCAGTTACCTGGGTTCATGTCAGCTGTGTAATAGTGATGTTTAAAACCTTAGTAGACCATAGCCCCATGTTTACCTGATGTGTGCCAGTAGTTTACGTGTGTACAGGTCAGCTGTGTGAGACGTTTCAAGGCTCCTGTGCCAGTGAGCCTTGTCTCCATGGTGGAGTGTGTCTGATGTCTGGCAGCGGTTACACCTGCGTCTGCTCTCCACCCTACACCGGTAACCAGCGACGTTTGTTAATCCACAGGGAAGAGAAGGAAACTGTTTTGTATTACTCCTCCCTTAAACAATGTTTGGTTTTAACCTTCACCTGTATCAGACATTATTACATAACCATTTCTTTGGACTTCCACAGAAGATACTGAAAAGATATATATAAATCCATCCATACACATATATGCTCATGCTCCCCCCCCCCCCCCCCCACACACACACTACAAACACACACACACACACTACAAACACTCACACCAGGCAAGAGGTGCATTATTAACACACCCCATACCAGTATGGGAACAACATTTAGCATAATACCCGTACCAGTTTAGGAGATAACAAGAAAGAATGACTCAGTCAATGAGTAAAATAGGAGAAGACATACACACACACTCACACTAAACACACTCTTGATCACATGCATGCACAAACACACACAAACACGGACGCATATGCCCACACACACGCATGTACATGTATCGAAACAAAGAGAAGGGACAAGTTTTAGGAAATGATCTAAAAGTGTTGATCGTCATCGCATGTTGATTGTTGTCACATGTTCATGTTGGGTGTGAAGTGATATATATATTCTCTGTGTCCACCTTTGTGCAGGACCAGAGTGTGGGGAGGTGGTTTTGCGGTGTTCCAATGACACTTGTAACGGACGTGGAAAGTGCTTCACAGATGAGTTGGGAGCCTACTGCGAATGTGCCTCAGAATATGAGGGTCTCTTTTGTCAACTGCCAAAGGGTATGTCTGTTTTTTCTTCTTCTTCTTTCTTTCTTTTTTTTGGGGGGAGGCAAGGGGGGTGCTGGGGGAGGGGGGAGCTGGGGGAGTGTCAGACAAAAGCTTTAAATGTTTGGGTACATAAATAGATAATTGATTTTAACACCCAGTCAACCATGGCGGTTATATCAGGGTGAAAGCGGTAGGGTGGATGTGCTGTATGTGATACAAAGGTGATCAGTGTGATGTTTGTTAATGGCTAATACTGCATTCATAAGCAAACCCTGTCGAAATGATGGGAGCTGCGTGTGAAAATTAACAAATGTTGTGAGTGGGTCACGCACATTTCTAATTTTCTAATGAAAGCTGATGTAAGTTTGATGAGCAGCTGCTGGAACAGTGAGGAACAAAGTCATACCATTCACTGCTGCTGTCCACATGCCAATGTGTGTGCAAGTGAAGTATGCCATCTCTCAAGAGTGTCTGTGGCAGGTGTGACTGACTACCATCATTTCCAGACTGCAGGGTTCTTCTGGATAGAATGCACAGTCCCAGAAATTTGGCTCAGAAATTAAGAAATCCACACACAAGGTACTCCCAAATATAAGACAGCTTTAGCAGTGTCGAGCCGATGAGCAAAATCTGAGGGACAAATAAGTGCTGTTCTATGAAAAAATGGGAATGTTTAGTCAATTTGTCACTCACAAAAAAGTTGATATATCGAATGGTGCACATGATCATTTTCCACCAGTTTCTTTCATTCATATTTGGTGTCAACATGGGTTTTGTTTTTGCTTTCATAGTCTTCCACCTTTGTGTAAATTTTTCTACACTGACAGTAGCGACAGTATGACTAGGCCTGGAGTGTCATTCCAGATCCCACAGTCCTCTGTCAGTTGCCATTAAACATTACCGGTCAGTTTGTCAAAATATAGGATTTCTGTTTCAGTCTGATACAGTCAACAAAGACCGATTTGGGTTCAAATAAGCATCATCGTAACTGGGAAAAGCATGCATGCCAGATTTTATAATGGATGAGGCGCTTCAGGCAGTAAGGCACAGGGGTCAAATTTCAGGTCATGTTTTTGGACCATAAGGCTTACAGTCTGAAAGCTGCGGTGTTGTGAGCTTTGTGGCGATGTTGCGGTTGCAGGTCCAGTGTGTCAGAACAACCCCTGTCAGAACGGCGGTGTCTGCGTCAGTGAGGCTGGGAAAGCTGTGTGTCAGTGTCCCGATGGATTCTCTGTGAGTTGCTGTCTGCATACCAAACACTAGACACTATGCAGTGCACACACACACACACACACACACACACACTCACTAGGCAATGTGCACACACACATGCATGCATGAATGAATGTGCGCACACACACACACACACAGGCAATGACATGTGTACACACAAACATGCACACACAAAGCAGTGTGCATACACAAGCATTCACACTGTGTCACACAGCACCAACCATGTAACAACCAAACAGTGCTGTAACCACTTCACCGGATATTCAAAAACACAGGGTGTAAGGCAAGTCACTCATTCAGTCACATGCGACTAGAGCACAGTGGGTCTGGATGGAAGCAGAGAACAGCACAATGTAGCCGCCTCTGTGAAGTGCTTAGGGCTCATCTCGAGATGAGGGGCTTGACAAAATGTTTGTATGATGATTATAATAATAATAATAATAAAGAGGATTTCAAGAGCGCCCATCTACCACACAGTGTGCGCCTATCTATACAGACTGAGAAGGTGGAACAGGTCTAAGGAAATGAACTCACCAATGCAACGTAACACAAGGAAACGATAGTGCACAAGCCCTTTTGACAAAAATTGTCTTCTCTGGCTGCAAGAAGATAAATAGACAATAAAAAAGAAGAAGGAAGCAAAGAAGAGGACAGACAAGAAGGAGCTGATGTAAAAAACAGACTGAGAAGGGTGAAAGACAGTGTTGATTATTTGAAGTATTTCGAGAAAGTGTAAGTGTACTTATTCGACTCTCAGAGAAACTGTACATTCTGTTACTATCTTTTGTACTTAAATCAAATAGTTGAAGGATTTGTTTGGACAGATTCTATTTTCACTTTCAGTTATGTGTATTTTGCTTTTACAAAGTAAGTTTATTTATTTGACGTTCAGAGACACTGTACAGTCTGTTACTATCTTTCATATTAAATAGTTGAAGGATTGTTTGGACTGATACTATTTTCAGATCATTTCAGTGATGTGTATACTTTGCCTTGTTCCAGGGAGTTTTGCAGCTGCGTTGACAAGTGGACTGACACCATTTTCAGATTATTACAGGAACGTACACTTTGCCTTGTTCCAGAGTTTTGCAGCTACGTTGACAAGTGGACTGACACTATTTTCAGATTATTACAGTCACGTGCACTTTGCGTTGTTCCAGGGAGAGTTTTGCAGCTACATGGTGCTGAGCTGTGACCAAAATCCCTGCAATGGCGGCGACTGTCGGCGATCCAGCGACAACGCCGTTTCGTGCTGGTGCCCCCCTGGCCTGTCCGGTCCCTTCTGCAACTCCTTGTTTTGATCACACCGCCCTCATCTTTACACTTTCTTTCTCATCAGTCTTAGTGGACACTCACACTGTTTGTCAGGCTTATGGACACTCACAGTGTTTGTCAGGTTTATGGACACTCACAGTGCGCTTTTGTCAGGCTTATGGACACTTGCAGTCCTGTTTGTCGGGCTTATGGACACTTGCAGTGCTTGTTTGTCAGGCTTATGGACACTCACAGTGCTTGTTTGTCATGCTTATGGACACTTGCAGTCCTGTTTGTCAGGCTTATGGACATTTGCAGTGCTTGCTTGTCAGGCTTATGGACACTTGCAGTGCTTGTTTGTCAGGCTTATGAACACCCAGTGCTTGTTTGTCAGGCTTACAGACACTCACAGTGTTTGACTTATGGACATTTGCAGTGCTTTTGTGTCAGGCTTATGGACACTTGCAGTGCTTGTTTGTCAGGCTTATGGACACCTGCAGTGCTTGTTTGTCAGGCTTATGGACACCTGCAGTGCTTGTTTGTCAGGCTTATGGACACTTGCAGTGCTTGTTTGTCAGGCTTATGGACACTTGAAGTGAATGTTTGTCAGGCTTATGGACACCTGCAGTGCTTGTTTGTCAGGCTTATGGACACTTGAAGTGCATGTTTGTCAGGTTTATGAACATTTCCATTGCTTGTCAGGCTTATGGACACTTGCAGTGCTTGTTTGTTGGGCTTACATTCACAGTGTTTGTCTGTCAGGTTTATGGACACTCACAATGCTTGTTTGTCAGGCTTATGAACACTTGCAGTGCTTGTTTTTTTAGGCTTATGGACATTTGCAGTGCTTGTTTGTCCGGCTTATGGACACTTGCAGTGCTTGTTTGTCAGGCTTATGGACACTTGCAGTGCTTGTCAGGCTTATGGACACTCACAAGGCTCTTTTGTCAGGTTTATGGACACTTGCAGTGCTTGTCAGGCTTATGAACACTTGCAGTGCTTGGTTGTCAGGCTTATGGACAACCGCAGTGCTTGTCAGGCTTATGGACACTCGCAGTGCTTGTTTGTCAGGCTTATGGACACTTAAAGTGCTTGTTTGTCAGGCTTATGGACAACCGCAGTGCTTGTCAGGCTTATGGTAACTCGCAGTGCTTGTTTGTCAGGCTTATGGACCCTCGCAGTGCTTGTTTGTCAGGATTACGGATACTCACAGTCCTCGTCATCAGTCATTACATATGGGTATTCACAGTCCTTGTCATGTCTTATGGACACCCCGTCACAGTCTTTGTCATGAGTTTTTACTGAGAATGCAGTCCTGGTTGTCAAATCTTATTGGATACTCATAATCCATGTCTGTCTTGCTGGGTGTACACAGTCCTCGACATCACATATTGGACACTTGCATTTTTGTCATCAGTCGTAACAGATACTCACAGTCCTTGTCATCAGTCTTAGTGGACACGCACAGTCCTTGTCATCAGTCTTAGTGGACACGCACAGTCCTTGTCATCAGTCTTAGTGGACACGCACAGTCCTTGTCATCAGTCTTAGTGGACACGCACAGTCCTTGTCATCAGTCTTAGTGGACATGCACAGTCCTTGTCATCAGTCTTAGTGGATACTGTTATGTGATTTGAAACTACTTTTGCGCTAGTGGAGATAGTTTCAGGATGGTACAATTGTTTAACATCTGGCCCTTTTTAGGCAAGGCCTAATTTGACCTATTTGAAGGTCACCGCAATGTCAGGAATGTCAATCTGCAAGTTCATATCTGTTTTTGGTAATACATTGCTGTTAGTGATGTGACATAATGATCACATACACACCTTTTTTTAAACCTTTGCATTGAATTAAGGGTGATAAATGTGCTCAGTAGATAATAATAATAATAATGTACATTTATCATGCGCTCATCAACACCCTGAGCACTCACATGATACATATTAACCTAAATATGATATTCTATACACATGTAGAGCATAGTCCTACAAAACAATTTACATAAAGTATTAAAAAAATATATATAAATAAAAAATACGCGCTACAAACACAGACTGTAGCAGAAACTGGGTACTGATATTAGTTAGGATGGAAATACTGTGAGAAGAGGAAGGTTTTCAGTCGGCTTTAAAAGATGACAGGGTTGAGCTGTGTCTAATGTCTTGTGGATAGATATATTACCGTAGTATCTTGCTTGGTTTATATATGCTATTGTAATCAAAATACACATACTCCTGGAAATAGTACATTCCTGAATTTTTAATTATCAGCGAAATGTGTGTTTACAGTTGTGTATCATAAGCTGTACACCTTTTGTTTTTCATGAAGCGAGGACATTGTGTGTTTATAGCGAAGTGATAAAGGTTTTTGTTTGACGGTACTCTTTGTATATCTGCCCTACATCCTGATCTTCTCAGCAACTTTGTTTTCCTGCCATCAGACTGGGTGCATGTCTTTTGCTTGACCCAGACTGTTAATGCTTGATCTCGGGATTCTAATGCAGCAATGTTACTTTGATGGGATTGTGCAATTTTCACTCTGAATTAAACCAGTCTGTCAGGCAGAATCCATCTTTTATGCAAGAATGCCTGTCTTGTGCACCACAAATACCTTGATCTCACGATTCTAATGATAATGCAGCAATGTTACTTTGATGGGATTGTGCAATTTTCATTCTGAATTAAGCCAGTCTGTCAGGTAGAATCAGTCTTTTGTCTTGTGCACCACAAATACCTTCATCTCACGATTCTAATGATAATGCAGCAATGTTACTTTGATGGGATTGTGCAATTTTCACTCTGAATTAAGCCAGTCTGTCAGGCAGAAACCATCTTTTATGCAAGAACGCCTGTCTTGTGCACCACAAATACCTTGTCACAGTAGGTGAACTCACCATATCTGGTAAGACGATTTTGCCGTTGTTCAGGTTGAGTTAACTATGCATAATAAAAAACCAATTACTACCTGCTTGTGGAGTGATTTTGCCTCTCTTGCTTTAGTTGTGTGTGTGTGTGTGTGTGTGAGTGTGTGTGTGTCTTGAGTGTGTGTGTGTGTGTGTGTGTGTATCTTGAGTGTGTGAGTGTGTGTGTGTGTCTTGAGTGTGTGTGTTGGTGTGTGTGTGTGTGTGTGTGTGTGTGTTGTGTGTGTGTGTGTGTGTTGAGTGTGTGAGTGTGTGTGTGTGTCTTGAGTGTGTGTGGGGGGGGGGGGGTGGTCAAGAGGACAAAAGAAGGTATTGAAGGCCGGGACTTTGGACACGCTGACGTGCTGATTGGAGGGCACACTGCCACTTTCTGCACAGCAGTTGACCGCTGAGACACAAGCAGTTGACCGCTGAGGCACAGCAGTTGACCGCTGAGGCACAAGCAGAGGTGGTCAGTTGCCGTGTTGAGACTGCACCATTGGCACGTGACGCCTGTCGGTGACAAACTGACATATGCTACCTCATGTTGCATTTACACGACTGTGCTCGAAAGTGGATCGTGGCCTTTTCTGGCATTTGCTCTCAACCACCATTGGCTCACACATTTTGCTTTCTGGCATTTACTGTGCACGTAGTCATCAAGGACTGTCTTCAATTCCATGACAACAACAGTTTTCACTGGCAGTTGACTGGACTCCAAATATTTGTACTTTCAAGCACAGTCATGTAAACACAACAGGATGTAGCAAGTCTGAAACTATATGACACCATCAGATGCTTGACGGTGATGTAACGGTCTACCTGATCCCACAGAAACTCATACATGCTGCAGTCGTGTCATTGTGCCTGAGAGTGGATCATAGCCTGAAGCAAGATGTGTGAGCCCTTGGTGGCTGAGAGAAGTCAAGGATGCACACTGTGACGTTTTCTGGCTTTATTGAGCTACTGTGTATAAAACTCTCCACAACCGGGACACACAAATTGGGTTAAACAATCTGCCGGCTGAAACAGTTTCAGGAATTCAAAATACAATCTGGAAAGTCACCAGGGGAAGATGCAAAATTAAAAAAATAATGTGGGCTTCCTGAATCCATAAAATGTTAAAAATCATCCAAAAATCATTGAAAAATAAAACACGGGAACACATTCTGCAAAACAGAAAATCCATTAGGAAAGCCAGGTGTAAGGAATCAGTAGAACATTTCTACACACAGACACATATTCGTGCACCCTCTGCAAACAAAACATCCTCTTTCACCAGCAGCTGTCCTGCTGGACAGTTTGACCCAATTCAGTCCTGAGGGTTAAAACCAGACAGGTGCAAGGTGTGCACATGACAGGGTTTGTACCAACTTTCACAAAACTAAAGCCTTCTGGACTTTCCCCCAACCGCATCACACAAAATCTCCACACTGTAACAATGCCTCCTTTCATCCTTTTAAACAGCTCCATCCTGAATTTGAAAACTGGATGTGCTCATTGCCAACCAATGCATAGATATGTACTGGAACTATCTGTTTCCGACATCAATGTTTGACATTTCCGGCAGAAATCTTTTTTGTTAGTTTCTTTTTACTGACCTTTCATAAATGGAGTCGTGATTTATATATATTTTTTTTTTAAATCAATCATACTTTTTCCAGAGCATGAAAGGCTTATTTTACTTCCTTTTTTGTTTAGTATTTTGGCAGACTGGAAAAAGGCTCTTCAAAATTTGAAAACAATTCCAGACTTTCAGAACCCTGTAGAAACCCTGCTTAAACCAAAGATACGCCACAAATGTCTCTGGGCTACCTGGATACATTGTATGCAGTTGTGGGCCTGGACTGACAAAATACAATGATAAAAATAAACGCAAGAAAATCAAAACGCACAGCAGTTTTGCTGACCTCCGGATGAATCATTTAAAAGGGTCCTTCACCCCCCATGTCGATTCTACACAAGCGCTCTATGCTCCATTCGGTTCCAGGTATTCGTCACATTAAAACCAAAAAAGTTAACAACAAAATCAAGGACAACTACACCTGGCAAAACACACCATGGTAGGCATTCTCCAGCAGTAATCTGCTCACATTCAGTTGATTGCATATATTGTTTAAAGCAATTACCAGCTGACTACCTCTGTAAGGGGCTAGGAGGGTATTTTTGAAAGGTCTAATTCAGGCCACAAAATATTTAAAAAAATACTGTGCCTAGATCTGAAACAAGATGCATTTACTACTAATGCCATGTGTTTTAGTACTTTTACAAGCTAATACTGATCAACAAAAACAAACGGTGGCTGCATTTTAAAATTCATTCACATTAAACTATCACGAGCCACCGATCAACCAAACAGAAAGAACAATGCAAATTTCTAAACATCAAACCAGATTTTGTTGATTCTGCATGATTTGCAGTTGATTTCAGAAAGAGTCCTTACCTAAACAAAACCAGAACTAACAAACAAAAACAGCAACACAAACTCTTCAACACAAACTCGTTTGCTTCAGATACTATTCTCCACACACTGCAAAGAACCAATAAGGTCAAGGCAGAAAAAAATAAAATGCTGACAAGTCCTGTCATGAACAACCTTGTGATCACGAACACACTTTTTAACACGTAACATTCGCACACATAGACAGTTAATGCTCTGAAATCCCAGTGAAGACAAATGCCACATTGATGGATGAAATACGTACACAAAGCATGCCAGAAATTCAATTCTGAGCTGCAGTGCATTTTTTGCTCAAAGTTTCCATTTGCTACTGTCTTATATTACATCTTCTTTCAAAGTTGCTAAAAAATATTAAGAACTGAAATTTTCAAAGATAGAAATTGTGATTATCATGTCACCAACAGACACATCTGCTCAAATTTGCCCCCAGAATGCGAGTACTTAAAGACTTCCGCAGACAGGAACGGTGGGTGATGACGATATATGTAAATACATGTGCACAGACAGTTCACGCAACATCAGACACATCAAACAACACTTAAAAGCCAAAAGGCAATGAAAGTGTGCACATTATACTAAATAGTTCTGGTTTTGATTTGTTTTGAAGAGAAAAAAGAATTCAGTCTGGAGTTGCCAGAACAAAATATCACAAATATTTACTTTCTCTAAAAAACATTAAAAAGTCATCTGACAATTTAGATTAAAAACAACAGGCAAGCTTCACACACTTTGGTATCTGACCACAACCAAGGCTGTTATGTGGAAATTCACCCAAATGGCCACCAGATTTCTTCTAGCCAAGTAAACCTATGACTGGGTCTTGTGCGAGATACAGGGATAGACTTTAAGGACAGATTCAGAAGTGACAAAAAGATGATACCATGAATCTATTCCACTCAGAACAACAGGTAGTCAGGACTGAATCTGTGTCACAACAAACCTTCTCCACACTCAGGTATCTATACACATTTTCTGGTTTTGAGAAATGTTGGTGATACGGTTAATCATGTCCCAAACGCTGAGCGTAACTGTTAACATCCAAGAGCATTTGCTGCAAGATCTATTTCTAAAAACAAGATGTACAAAGCATACACCCTTCAAAGTTAGATCCCATCTGATATGGGGAGGAGGGGGAGAGGGTCTTTTTTTTCTTTTTCTTTTTTCTTCTTTTTTTTCTTTCTTTTTTTAACATTCTTATTATATGATACACCAGTGAGTTGTTCCTGCATAGTTCTAGGTCTTATTGTGCTTTTTGTCTGTTACTGTTCCTTCAGATTGATTTTTTCTCTCTCTCATTTCATAAAAAAATCATTTTCTTACACATACTGACATGTACACCCGCTCTTCTGCAAATAAACAACTGTAGTCCTTTTTGGTTTAAATACTGCAAATCAGTTTGGGTGTTTTTGTTTACTTGGGTGTACAGGGTGTGTCTTAAACTCTTCTCTGGTGCCTAGTCTCAACTGTTTCACTTTGTGGCATGTATATAATCTAATTATGGCCGGTGGCCATGCACTGGGTTTGCTCGTTATCCTCTGCTCAACTGTTTGTCTTTGGCATGGAAAATGATGCCGCGTAGGCTGTTGTGATTAGTTCAAACTTTTTGTGAACAAAACGTTGATTGAATGGTTCTGCTTTCCAGTATTACAGCACATCTGCACTTTCCTTTGTGTTTGACACACGTTTCCATGTTTTTCTTGTCGGTGATGACACCGCCAAAGTTGTGCCTTATTTTCACGTGGATCTTTTCACATTCAAAGCCAAAAAAACTTTGGTGGTGCGCCTTATGTCGAGAAGCACCTTGTAGTGTGGAAATTATGGTAGTGAATGCACACGTGAACAAATGTGGCAATGTGCTTCACACTTTGTACAATTTCATTTGGCACTTGGCAATATACCCAAAGGATATAATGAGATATCCCTTGAAATAATACACAAATCAGATGTACTGAATATAGAACTACTTGTGAAGTCAGAAACAGAAAAGAGACATTCAAATCATGATGTTAAAGAACAACATTCAAATTCAGAGAGGTGAGAGGGGAGACACATAAAAAAATACAAAGTAACATTTAAAAGCAAATACACACAAACATAATTCTGTCTGCTTGTGGTTCCATGTTTATAGCTATAAAAATATTGTGTAGATGGTCATAATCAGCTGTTACCCAGGTCAATAATAATCAGATATTGCGTAGATAAAAAATAATTAAAATGTGTTATGCCGTTAAATAGAATATTTCTATAAAACTGCTGTACAAAGATAATATGGCATGCTACTGTCATAGCAAACTGGTATCATATCATTGTCATAACAAGTCAGCAACATGTTACTGTGGCTGTGCGTCCGTGGCATATTACTGCCACAACAAATCTGTAACACAAAGGGAAGAATTAATCTCAAAAAAATATCTTCTCTTCTGTAACTATATAACTCCAGTGAAAACCAGATAAAACTGGTTTCAAACAGATAAAAACAGGTTACGCTGATTATCTTACTTCTAGAGTATGCATTTAGCAGCAATGGCTTTTACATAGATGACCTTCACCCTGATATGACCTACAAGGTTGACGGCATCAAAAACCACTTACTGATCCGCTTGCTTGCATGAAGACGTTAAGCCTCACAACTGATAACAGGTAAGTTGATACTCACCACTGGTAATAAATGTGCTGGCAGTGGGTACTTGGCTACATTTACAGCTGTTCTGTCAGCACACAGTGAACAAGGCTGCAGAGACGCCACAGTCGTTTTGTCCAACCACCACACAAAGGCTTCAAGTTTCATAAGCATGGATAGCTGAAGTCTTTCACTTCAAGTACCGTAGTTTGTCAGCTGTAGTCTTAAGTTGTGTAGTCTCTTGGTAGGAGTCATCAGTTCTGTAGTCTGTCAGTAACACTAGCGGTGATCAGACTTCACATAATTATCTTAGCATGGAAAGAAAGAGAAAGGAGTAGAAGGTGGCGCTGATTGTCATAACACTAGTAACAGCAGGAACAAGCAAGATCAACCCAGCACCACTTATTTAAATCAAAGCCACACACACAAACAGAACACTGACAAAAACAGAACTCAGTCTTAAATAAGTCTAGGCAATGAACTCGCTGACTAAAACACCAATAACAGTGACCTGCAACACGCTGAAGAAGTCAAATAACAAAGAAAACGTGAACAAACAAAATAACAATACCAAAGTCCAACATACTGTCCACTAAGTGGGTCCATGGAACAAGGAGGGAGAAAGTGAAAGTGTAACGGTAACAGATCAACACATTAAACAGGATGGGTTTGGCAGGGCCATTTACACTAGCAAAACTTTTGGGCTGAACACGGGATGTTGCATTTACATCTGGCTGTCCTAGGACGAATGCGAGCCACACTCAGCTCAGCTTTGGAGTAGGGCTGGGAGCAGCTCGTATTCGGTTGCATGAACTGCCATCTGGAACACAGCGCTGGGTCTGGAAGTACGGTAGACAGATGACTCATTTGGAGCGAGTGCTAATGCCCTCACACTTCTGATTCAAGTCAGGTCCAGATCACAGACATAAATGCAGCAACTCACGCCTGGACTAGTGGAAATGGCACCAATATCAAATGGACAGGTAACCTGCTGATACAGAGGTTGATTTGGCAACTGATGCATGTGAGTGCAAGACATGTTTTTGCTAATTTGTCCCTTTTTCTTCTTCTTTGTCTGAGTAAAGAACAAGTTGGGAGTTGCTACAATGTTTAAATACTGTGAGTGCTTTGATTCTAGAATCAACAAACGCATTTTCAAGAAGCTGTCTTGTTCGATGACCAAAAGGTGATCAGAAAGATAACAATGCCAGGATGAAGAGCTTGTGCTGGCACCTCACCACAACTGGGACCCTCCACAGCATCTTTAAATCAACTCACCACCACCCACTTCCCTGGACAAAGCACATGTACCACCTGCAAAATGCAGCACCAAACCTTTCTGAAGGGAAATGTTTTCTGCAGATGCAAGTTCCATATGCAGCTTTTGAAGTAGCTGTCATTGGCGCAAGGGTGAAAGCTGACCCCTCAATCCATGAAATCCACACTTCAAAAATGGTAAACCAGGAATGTCTTGCTTTTTAACTCATGAAACGCTTTACCGTGAAAGTCTTGCTTTTGACTAATGATATGTTTTATCAGTAAAATCTTGCTTTTGACTAATGACATCTTCTATCAGGAAACTCTTGCTTCTGACTTCTGAGATCCCTGTGGATCTCAGGAAAATCTTGCTTTTGACAAATGACATGTTTCCTCAGGAAAATCTTGCTTTTGACTAATATCTACCAGGAAGATCTTGCTTTTGTCCCATTGTGCATTGTATGAGGAAAATCGTGTTTGGACCAATGATAGGTTCCACTTCAGTCGGTTCATTTACTTTCCTGCATTGTTGGCACATTAGGATTAGAGTCTCAGGCTGTGTTTGAGAATTGCCGGGGCACAGCTCTAAAGAGACCATACAAAATCTGAACTGTTCAGGGCCTTGGCCCTCTTGACCTCACTGGGGTGCTGGCCCTGTGACTGTCAACACGGCTTATACCTAGGTCCTCTACAGTAATTTCAGGATTTTAACGTTGTCCGTTTTCACCTTTGCCAGCGTGTAGTTTAGCTGTGCCTGCTGAAGTGGTGTAGAGAACAGCGTGCGCTGTGCACACCCATGCGCCAGGCTGAAGGAGCACACCCATTCACACGCCATTCACACCTCTTCCCCCATTCCCTGCGGCCAACTGCTGTATTTGGGTGACGACATACTCACTGGATCTCTTCCACTTTCTGCTTTCCTTCTTCTGTATGATAATGGAAGATTTCACACCGTTCAAAGCACGACAGCACTACTCTCTTTCAAGTTTCGTCCACCTATTCCTTCTTCTTCTCCTCCTTTGACTTGATGACGTCGTTGCGCAGGATTCCGTCCTTGTCCTCCTCCTTGCTGGGTTCCGGTTTGACTGCGCGGCGCAGTGCATCCCACATACCTCCCATGAAAATGGCACAGAAGAGATTTTCCACTGGCACGAAGGGGTCGACAATTCCCAGGAGGATCGAGGAGAGCTTGAAATAGACGAAGAAAATGACGATGCCCAAGTAGATCAAAGGATGCGGCACAGCGATGAAGTGGAGCTGCTCGCAGAGGAAGATCACCGATGCCACCAGGGAAGCCTTTGTCACGCTGGGTAAAAGAGAGAGACCAACTTCACTACAACAGTACAACTAACAGGGCCACCTATCAACAAATGTACTACAAGAGAGAGACCAACTTCACTACAACAGTACAAGGTCCCCTATCAATACATGTACTACAAGAGAGAGACCAACTTCACTACAACAGTACAAGGTCACCTATCAATACATGTACTACAAGAGAGAGACCAACTTCACTACAACAGTACAAGGTCACCTATCAATAACATGTACTACAAGAGAGAGACCAACTTCACTACAACAGTACAAGGTCACCTATCAATACATGTACTACAAGAGAGAGACCAACTTCACTACAACAGTACAAGGTCACCTATCAATACATGTACTACAAGAGAGAGACCAACTTCACTACAACAGTACAAGGTCACCTATCAATACATGTACTACAAGAGAGAGACCAACTTCACTACAACAGTACAAGGTCACCTATCAATACATGTACTACAAGAGAGAGACCAACTTCACTACAACAGTACAAGGTCACCTATCAATACATGTACTACAAGAGAGAGACCAACTTCACTACAACAGTACAAGGTCCCTATCAATACATGTACTACAAGAGAGAGACCAACTTCACTACAACAGTACAAGGTCCCTATCAATACATGTACTACAAGAGAGAGACCAACTTCACTACAACAGTACAAGGTCACCTATCAATACATGTACTACAAGAGAGAGACCAACTTCACTACAACAGTACAAGGTCCCTATCAATACATGTACTACAAGAGAGAGACCAACTTCACTACAATAGGACAAGGTCACCTATCAATACATGTACTACAAGAGAGAGACCAACTTCACTACAACAGGACAAGGTCCCCTATCAATACATGTACTACAAGAGAGAGACCAACTTCACTACAACAGGACAAGGTCCCCTATCAATACATGTACTACAAGAGAGAGACCAACTTCACTACAACAGTACAAGGTCACCTATCAATACATGTACTACAAGAGAGAGACTAACTTCACTACAACAGGACAAGGTCCCCTATCAATACATGTAGTACAAGAAAGAGACCAACTTCACTACAACAGTACAAGGTCACCTATCAATACATACATGTACATAACATTAACATGCCCTACATACATATATATATATATATATAGGTACACAATCCAATTTTATATGAACACTGAGAATTTTAATCAGCAGCGTTTTAGAGAAAAACCCATAAGCAACACTTTTTATCTACCTAAAAAAAGCAACAGTTACATGTGAATATTCATGAAGACCCCCCAAACCCACCCAGTGTGTTTACATGACTGTGCGACTGACAATGTTGGCTGAGGAAATTGATAAGGAATTTGATATAACACAAATGACTGTATAATATATAAATGTAAAGCAAATGTGTACATGGTTAGCACCATTCATCATGGAACTCATGTTAGAGACAAGATGTGTGCTAGGAAACGCACCTGCACAGATGACCACATATGTGTGTACACGCACACAGACACACACATGCCAGCACTCTCTCTCAATACTCATACACATACATGCTGTCTCTTTCACACACACATGCACACTCGCATGCGCGCGCACGAACCCCCACACACACACACACGCAGTGACTCACAATGAAGGCTGGAGGAACTCGTTGCTTCCTGGGGCCCAGATGCCTCGCACCAGCCGCTGGAAATTCTTCATGGCTCCACCGCCATTTCCTGCACACCCCACGGAGGTCAAAATAATCCATACACAGTTCGTACAGGTTGTGGGAGACAAAATTCAATGCCTTTCAAGAGCAAGTTTTCATTATTTTTCAAGGACTTAAGGGGGGGGGGGAATTAAACAAGAGAGAAAGAGAAAAAAAGAGGTTGGTGGACTTGCAAAGAAATTACCATGAATATGGGAGACTTATGAGTTACGCTGAACTCAAGAGCTATTCTGGATTTGGCAGAGTAAGTAACTTGGTGCTTTATGCCCAGTGAACCATTACGGTTTTATCAGGGTGAGATTTGGCAGAGGAAACATGAACATACACACATGGGAAACATAAATGCATGCACATGCACAAAATAAGAGAACTAAATGTCTGAGATTTATGGCAACCATTACCACTATATATATGCTATTGCTAGCAGTCTTCTGATACCTGATTTGTTTTTGTTTTGTTTTTTTACTTGTCAGACAAATTGTGAACATTTATCTCCACTTTACCTTTGAGAGTTCCAATGACTATGATAATGAAGTAGGAATTTGGGTAGATTTTGGCTGTCTGTAGGACGCCATGGTAGACTTTGTGTGCCCGCTGAACTTCCTTGAGCATACACAGCACCAACTTGAACGGAAGAAGCTTTGTGAGCTTGTACACGAAGTCAAACGGAGAGTAGTTCACCATGTACCTGAAACAAAAGGCAAAACCTTAGTTCACCATGTACCTGAAACAAAAGGCAAAAACCTTAGTTCACAATGTACTTACAAAAGGCAAAACCTTAGTTCACCATGTACCTGAAACAAAAGGCAAAACCTTAGTTCACCATGTACCTGAAACAAAAGGCAAAACCTTAGTTCACCATGTACCTGAAACAAAAGGCAAAACCTTAGTTCACCATGTACCTGAAACAAAAGGCAAAACCTTAGTTCACCATGTACCTGAAACAAAAGGCAAAACCTTAGTTCACCATGTACCTGAAACAAAAGGCAAAACCTTAGTTCACCATGTACTTGAAACAAAAGGCAAAACCTTAGTTCACAATGTACCTGAAACAAAAGGCAAAACCCTTCCACAGTGGGCCAACAACTGGACAGTATTTCTCAGTTTGTGGGGCAGAAATGGGTCGCATACCTGGGGTTGGTTTACCCACTGTAGCAAAGCAAAACAAAAAGAGAAAACACTGACATTCACGACTGCAACGGATGTTTCTCCATTTCATGTTCAGACTTAAAAATGGGTCATGGTCTTCAAAACCAACCAAATTTTAACAAAACCACCAGAATGAAAAGGTGTAGCCTTTTCTCATGCTGTCCATAAACAATAACATCAAGCTGAAAACACTGTTCAGGATACTGCCAACATTAACAATTTAAATTGTTACTAAGTACAGAACTGTATGCATTACCTCCCTTAAAAAACATCAACAACTTTTAAAGCTCATCACTGAAAGTGCTACATGTGTAGTCTTCACTGTGCAAGGTAACACTGACATAAAACAAGGACAGCAAAATTAGTCTAAACACTGCAATGCTGAAATTTGGTTCAATTCATCACAGCTGGCTTAAACAGCAAGGTTCAGCTGAGGCTATCAAAAATCAAAGTTTGAAAATTCTTCACTAAAATTGTAAGTCCTTGTGGCGGTGGGAATGGGAGTTTTAACTTGACAACATACCAGATAATGGATGCAGGGATCAATGCACGATGATCCTTGAAACTTGACAACATACCAGATAATGGATGCAGGGATCAATGCACGATGATCCTTGAAATTTGACAACATACCAGATAATGGATGCAGAGATCAATGCACGACGATCCTTGAAACTAGACAACATACCAGATAATGGATGCAATGATCAATGCACGACAATCCTCGAAACTTGACAACATACCAGATAATGGATGCAATGATCAATGCACGACAATCCTTGAAACTTGACAACATACCAGATAACGGATGCAGTGATCAATGCACGATGATCCTTGAAAGGCGCAATGATGGGTTCACCCAGCAGCAGGTTGGCGATGATGCCACCGGCAAAACACACCAGCATGGACGCAAACCAACTGCACAGCGGGTGTTTGCGTTGGAATGAGATGACCTGGGCACCGGCCACTGGAGCTGCAACAATGCCAATTTTAAAATGGTCCCCATTCCAACAAAGTTCCAGTGTCAGCATTATCCACACTCCAACACTGTCCCAATATCAACATTATCCCCAGTCTAACACTGTCCCAAAATCAACAATGTCCCCACTCCAACATGGTTCCCACTCCAACACTGTCCCAATATCAACATTATCCCCACTCCAACACTGTCCCAATATCAACATTATCCCCACTCCAATATTGTCCCAATATACACACAATATCCCCACACCAATGCTGTCCCAATATCAATATTATCCCCACTCCAACACTGTCCCAATATCAACATTATCCACACTCCAACACTGTCCCAATATCAACATTATCCACACTCCAACACTGTCCCAATATCAACAATGTCCCCACTCCAACACTGTCCCCATTTTAACAGTCTCCATTTCAACATCATCCCCATTCCGACACTGTTCCAATTTCAACATCATCCCCATTCCAAAACTGTCCCATTTTCAACACTGTCCCTATTCCAACACTGTCCCAACACAGACATTTTCAAATTAGTCCTGTAATCCTCTTCCATTTCAGAAATCATAGCATTCAACAAGGAGGGCAAACTGCCGAATGAGTCAGATTCAAAATTTTAAACCTGACAAGTAACATTAGTAACAACAAACCAAAAGAAAACTGTCTCGAATATATATATATAATATTCAGAGTCAGACTCTTCTGACATTGAAATTCAGTCATGACTTGTAAAACTGGTATCAAATTAAAAGTGCAATATCAATACAGGTTATCACCAAAAAACAACAACGCAGAAACAGCCTATAAAACTGAGCCAACATCAAACTTACTGTGTAGTTCAAAACACAACAATCATTTAAATGCAAACAAACTAATACATCAGTTTAGGCCTGATATTTTTCCATTACCATTACCAGTAATTGTGCAAAGCTTAAACCTGATCAGGCAGGTACTAAGAAGAGCTAACTGAAGGTTTAACTTTTCTGACACTGTTAGTATTACAATCCTGAAATATGGCCAAAGTCATCAAAACCGGCTTGAGTGGGTAGAGCTCAAAATACGTGTGTGATCTGTTCAGACGACATATTCTTCATCTAGTGACTGAAGCATGCCTGAAAATAATGAAATCTCTACACAACAGTTTTTGGTGATGCATAAACTCTGCAAACCCAGTCCCCCCCAAATAGCAGCCAACTTTGCAAGTATGATTTAAAGGATGGGGGTGAGGTGTGTGTGTGTGGGGGGGGGGGGGGGGGGGGGAGGAATAAGAATAAAAAATGAACAGAAAATGGGTTAAAACAGGAGTAGCACCATTGTTCTGTATGTTTCCAATGTGTCAGCCAGAACATATTTCATAACCTGAAGTAGAGTGGATGATCCACCTGAATCAGTGCCAACATCTGAATGTTCGTCACTTAGTTAGTGCAGGTAATTTTATTTTTAAAGAAAATTCATCTGAAAAAAATCAGTGCAAGATGGCAACACCTCCCACACAGCCCGACCCTGACCCAACCTCCGAGTTGAATGTTTCGCAATGAACTTATGATCAACACACACGTCATTACCCATAACCTTCTTGTTTCTGGCCCCTTCCCAAGTAACACTCTTTTATTTAGCAGCTCACACACACACACATTTTCTGAGGCAGTGGCACAGCTGCACAAGCAATCAGTTCTTTGGGGCTTCAGGGGCTTTACTTCCATTGGCAATCTGTTTACTAATTCCAGTTCTGTGAAAACACACCAACACACTTGAAGATATGACTCTTCTATTTTAGGATACATTGCCCCCCCCTTAAGTTGTATTCATCAATTGCTTAACAAGGACTAGTTCAGTAGTTGTTAGACAGGCTTTGACTGAACCTAAACTACAATCCTTGTAAAATAAAGTTTTCGAGTTTGAGTTCTCCCTCTCTCTCTCTCTGTGAAGTGTAAATAGTGGACATAAAGAGACAAGAAGGAAAAGCATATTGAGTTTCCTGCCCCTAGGAGCAGGAATAGGACATATGGTGGAAGTCAAGGTGAGTCAAGGGGAGTGGAATGGCAAAACACCCCACTTCATGTGAACTAATAAAAGTCCAAGCGAAAGGCGAACACCAGCCTGGTTCCCCCTCTCAGTAAACCACCTGGCACTGGCTCACAGGGCTCTACACAGGGCTCTACACAGGGCTCTACACAGGTAAGCCTGGCACTTAGAGTTAGAGCAGCTGGAGCTGATTTGCCGATCAGGCAGTGGGAGATGAGTAACTCTGTCAAGATCTCATATTACCTGCGGTGAAGCAGGTACCCTTATGCTTTGCAAGAATGCCAACCCCCTAACCTAAGGTACTCTTCTGACCTACTTCAGCGCCTCTACAGGCGCAGGGAAACCAAAGAAAGAAAGGACAACCCCCAGCCTTACTACCTTAGGCACTTTTCTAGTCTTCCTGGCAAAGCAAAACAAAAGAAAGAAAGAGCAACCCCCAAGTCTAAGGCCCTACTAGATCTAGTTCTGGCCCACTTCATCTCCTTTCCCAGCAAAACAAAGACAAAGGGCAACGCTGGGGCCTAAAGTACTCCTCTGATACATACATCACCTCCCCTCACTGAGAGAGAGAGAGAGAGAGAGAGAGAGAGGAGGAGAGAGAGAGAGAGAGAGAGAGAAGAGAGAGAGAGAGAGAGAGAAGGGGGGGGGGATTTTTATTATTTTATTTTTTGTTAAGCAACCTGTGCTGTGTAACATACTAACAAACTAAACAGTACACCAATCCCTTTACGGGCTTTAGGTAAAATATAATCCATCTTCTTTCTTCTTTTGCTGTCAGCCTGACCTGAAGCTGTCTAACACTGTGTAACAGGAGACCATAGTCTAGATATAGTGTATGGTATGCCTCCACTAGCATACACTGATACAGGGTCTGGTATGGGGAGGGTTTGGTGAGGTTTTATTTGTTTGGGCTGATGCTGACAAGTCTATAAATTACACTTAGCAGACTATAATGGCCTCCTGCTACCCCTGCACCCACCCCAAATTTCTGGTCACAGTATGAGGTCACACACTCCAACCCCCCCCCCCCCCCCTCCCACCCCCCCTCCCCCCTTAAAAAAATCAAATTTACCATCATAAATGAGCTATGAAGCTTTAAAAACACTCTCAAATGCAAGACAAAAATGTGATCTGGGTTCTGTGACACTATAAGTATAATCTACTGCAACAAAACTGCAACAACAACGACAAAAACCCACACTAGACTGACAGTAGTATACATGCAGTGAAACTGAAAGGCTGGAATGACTGAAAGTGAGACACCACAAGGGCATCACTGCAGCTGTTGTTTCTTCTAATCTCACCCAGGCACGGCAGAGCCCTAGCTCCCTGGGTCTGTAAGCTACACCTCCAGCCACTGCCGGCAAGACTTAGTCGCAGCCAAGAGCCCAGTGCAGACAGGTACAGCCATTGCCCCTATCATGTCTGGCCCAGAGGCTGCTGCCTGTCTTGCAGGGGAAACAGTGTGTGCAAGCAATGTCAGGCAGGGCTGGTAAAAAAAAACAAAAAAACAGAGCACAAGGGCTTCTCTGCTAAAAATACGAGACAGAGAGTGAACGGGTCATAATTTGTTGAAGTTTTTGCCCTGTGTATCTGTCTAACTGGGTCTTTGTGAGCACAGCAGCCGAGGGAGCTCGGTCAGGTGTTACTGTTAGGCATGGCTGCATGAGGAGCCATTTCAGCAGAAACAACATGCAAATAATAATCAAAAGCAAAATATCAATCATGTAATATCACAGTTGCTGTCCTGTGACAGTCTCAGATGTCACTGTCCCTGACCTTTATGATCTGGACAAAACCAGCTGAAAAGTACACTGCCTATAACTGCAATGCTAGGTGTGGGGTCAAGTTGTGTGTGTGTGTGTGTGCATGCGTGTGTGTGCTGTTGTTTTGTTTTTGTTAGGGGGTGCGCTAAATCCTAAAGGGGTGGAGGGGGGGTGGAAAGGAGAGACAGAAGGAGAGAGAGAGAGAAAATGTTTTGCCATTTTGTCATGGGGTCAAAGCCAAAGACTGTTCATAAACCACATCTGAATATAGATATATATATAAATATAAATGAATATTGAAATTTGAATACCTCATTAATCAATTATTTGCTACTTTTTCTCCCCCCCCCCCCCCCCTTTTTTCTCTCTCTTTTTTTCTTTTCTTTTCAACACTTTAAACTGCCTCAAGGTGGGGAGGGGGGTGGTAAACCATCAGAGTACCAACTATGACAGAACCACCACATGAAAAAAGACTCAATACTTTCCACAGTCTGCAGACTTTGGTCACCGCTCAACTGTTTTTCACCAACAAATTAAAATTGCACACATGGAGTTCTTACCCTACACTGCTACAAGGGGGTCAGGTGGGAACTGAAATAGTAAAACAACTCAGTCAAGGGCTGACTCCAAGGCTTCAAAGGGTAATGGAAACAGGAGCCCACACAGCAAAATGGGCGCAGGTAAGCAATACACCTCAGGTCAGCTGTAATAGGTGAGTGCTATGTACAGCTGCGCTATGGGGGATTCTGAACAACCTGCCCACCACTTTGCAAAGTTATCCAGTGATGGCAATGTAATGGGGAGTTTTAAAGAAAAATCCCTAATTTTAAGTTTACCCCCCCCCCCGCCCCCAACTAGTCCTCTCAGTCTCTTACCCATATCAACCCAGAAAGCTGGTTCCTCTAATTCAACACATACTTACAGTTTTACACACACACATTCACTAACACACACACACACACACAATGTGCACAAACATGCAGCTTATACTTTAAAATACAGTCACACACAAACACACGCATGCGCAGCACATACCCTGGTCCTCAACAGATTGTTTGATCAACAGATAGCATGACACCACCCAACCTGCCCTTGCCACGACTGCAGATTCGAGCCTTTTGTCAAGGACTTCTCAGTGCCGACAGTGCACAATAACGTACGATAAAGCTGTGAGCTGAAACGTTTCATTTTAACAACCGTAGCCATATGTCAGGTCAAGGGCATGTCAGGGCAATGTTACAGGATAAAACGGTGAGCCAAAACACAGTTTATAGTCTGGGGTCTTTTCATCTCTTTACTTCTTGTCACGTTCTGACCCACTAACAGTCCTAGCTCAAGGACACACTGCCATTGTAGATTACTACTCTCTTCCTGCCTTTTGTTCCTCAAAGACCTCACAACGGACACAGTCTAATAGTTTGACTGTCTTCAAATGTCTTGTAAACAGGCTGGGAAGGGGTGGGGGTGGGGGTGCTTTATAATTATATTATAAAAACCAGCAAAATGGACATTTTCTTTTGAATTTGAGTGGGTTACTTCCATTCATTTATAAACGCTTTTCACATAATCAGATTATAAAGAATAATTTTCTGAAGGTCTTCAAGAGCACCATCAATTATCATAGGGTGAGGTATGGATCACTTTTAATAGTTTTATAGTTTTTAAAATAAAAAACAGGAAAATGGACAGTTGCTTTTGACTGGGCTTTTGACTCCCCTTCATTTCGAAAACCTTTTGACGTGATGACTGGCTTAAAATATTTATGGTTCCTTAAAAAAAAAAAAAAAATCATTAAAAAAGTTAATCATCAATGCCACTTTGTCTTCTGGGACTGATGCTGTGACGAAGATAGATTATAATCAGGTCAAAGGTCAAAAAGTCTTCTCCAAACAGAAGCTCATTATTATTGTCACTCTTGTGCTAAAATGGCATTGTGATCAGACAGGTGTGGGATGTTTAAAACTACATGCACTGACAGAGATAACTGACATATTTTCAAACAGTGAACAGGTGTGGTAATAGTATACTCATGAATGTGTGCTTTCCACACTCTAACTGGTTTTGGTTATTTGACACTGTATTTATGTATTGATTTGTACACACTGTGTTTGTTGAACAGTTACAGTATTTTGGCAGCACTGACACTGTGGCAGTGTAACATTCTAACAAGTCAGCAAAAAGTCTTCTTTTCTTCTTTCTTTTTTTGGGGGTGGGGGGGTGGGTTAGGGGGTCTTTTTTTCCTTCATTTTCTTCATATATAATATTAATTATTATTATTCATGGGGGCTAAGGGAGACTGAGAGTGAAAAGTCAAGACCTGAAACAAGACAGATTATGTCACTTGTAGATCTATCATCATGAGGACTCTCAATTAATTGCGTAGGGTAGGCGTTGACTACAGGCAGTACAGCCTACATGTGTCTGGTCTTGCCTAGTTAGGACGCAATATTTGTTAAAGAGCTCTGTAGGGGTAGTTCAGTACGGCAAGGCGGCCCGAATCAGTCAATGTCACTTTGACCCTAGATCCATAGGTCGCTCGTTACTCAATACTTGGCAGGAGAGTCTATAGTGCTAACTGGCAGCTTTAAGGCCAATGTCAATATATCAGGGCAAGAGCCAAAGAGGAGATCAGATGCTGTTCTTATCGCCTATGAAGACCAGACGCTGATCTTTCTCTTATGAGACTGCTCAGATTAGAGTGAAAGTAGTTCAGCTTGCGCATTACTTTTGGCCCCCACATCTGGAACAATCTCCCCCAAGACATCAGGCACTCTGCTACTCTCTCTTCCTTCAAAACTCAAGTCAACTCAAGACATTTCTCTTCTCAGAATATTTCAGTTAAACCACACTGTCCTTTACTCCCATCAATCTGTACAGTGTGTGTGTGTGTGTGCGCGCACGTGCGTGTGTGTGTGTGCGTGTGTGTGTGCATCTTTTGCATAAAAATGCTTGAACACTTGTCGATACAATTTTTATATATTTTTCTTGGATAACATCTTCCATCTCGATGTGCATTATGTGTGTATGCTTGTTTAGCGCTTTGAGCTGCAGGGTAGGTGCTTTACAAATTTCCATTATTATTATTATTATTACAATACACATACTCAATTTAAATTTTAATTAGCACTTTTTCTCTTCTTTTTTTCACCATTTCTTTATATTTATCTAATAGTAATATTTCCAACAACAACAAAAAGCATTACTTTTACTTTTTTGTTTGCTTGTTTGTTCTGGATCCTCTCCTAAAAACAAAAAAACAAAAAAACTCAGTGTAAATTACTGGTCTCAGCGTCAGAGTTGACGAGTCTTCAACTTCATCTCCAGTAAACTGGAAGATGACTCGAGAATGAGCTACAACTTCATCTCCAGTAAACTGGAAGATGACTCGAGAATGAGCTACTTAAAAGTTAAAGTTTGTAACTGTAGTGTAACCGTTTTCTTCCACGCATCTTGCATCATCAGAACTACACACACACACACACACACACACACACACACACACACACACACACACACACACACACACGGCAGGCAACACGGCATGCACGCACGCGCACAAAAAAACATGCACGACTGAGAACACACAATAGCATTCGCAAATTACACATTGTTCTGCAACCGCTTCGGTCATCAGTAGCCTGCACCTGCAATAACAATATAATCAAGAGCACGGACCAAAACAATACCAAACGGGATGATTTCTCTATTTATATCAAATGGGATGATCTCTCTATTTTGAGTATGACTGGCAGCGCATGCATGAGCGTACTTTGTCGGTTTCTCACCTTGTGGGACGATGTCATCTCGTACGGCCAAACAGCACAAGATCATATGCGCAACGTCAAAATAAGGGTACATCTTCAGCTTCGTGATCACCGTGGCCACGTCCATAAATGTCTTCGGGTCCATCTTGGTGGACTTGCTGATCGAATGCACCAACGAAAATTGCCCAGGACGAAAAGAACGCGGAACAACACCGAGCGTGAGGCCCTTTCTGTAAAAGGACTTGTGTGTAAATGATTCGACCTCCTTTTGGCGCAATTCAAGGGAGGTTACTCCTCTTCGAAAATAATGATGGATTCCTCTTCTTCGCCGTGTGTACTTTCGTTTTTACAGCGTCACAGGTATGTAAACGATATTAGAAGTTACTAGTGCGCATATTTGCTTCGTGAAGACATAACAAACAAAACAAAGACAAAAACAAACAAACAAATAAACAACACGTTTTGATGCAAGCCTGTGGGTTTTTGTTGTTGTTATTATTGTTTTGCCTAATGAAAATGTTTATTGATTTGCCTAAAAATGTGCGGATGGCTTTCTTTCACAAGTTGTTGCCAGTTTCATAAGTGTCAGTTTCAATCAGTTATTGTTTGGGGCGGCCGGGCTGACCCCGATCATTGTACAGTAACTTAGATGGCTGCGTATGAAGCAAAGTAATAAATAAATAAATAAATAAACAGACGGTGTGTTTAGTTTAACAACTATAGCCTATTTACTCTTTTTGTTTTAAACGTCCACGTGCTAGCATATTGTGGTAGCTGTAGCAGGTGGACTGTTGAAATAAACTGGTAAAAATCAAGAGTATAACAAGTGTTCACTCAGTCCATCAAGAATCTGAAACAAGAGTGACTGCTGGTGTTCTAAAACAAAATCCAAACACATAAAAGGTTTGTTTTTTTAAAAATATATATTAAAACAAAAGCAAAAAAAACGCGTCTTTATTAGGACACAAACACACAATTTGCGAATGTTCTTGGTAATCCCCTTTGTCAAGTTACAAAACGACACTTAAACAACAGTCAAGTTAAACTGTGAAAAAAACGATGAAAAATAAGCTGAGAAGCGAAACAACTTTTTTTGTTTGCTTTTTCGTTGAGCTGTGTTATTTTCCTATCCAGTGCTTGGAAGAATGAAAAGGATTCTGTTTGTGTCCCAGTAAATAAGCATTCTTTTGAACCTTTTACGTGTTCACTGCGTCTGTACAGATCGATACTGCCGCTACAATGTTTTCGGCTTTGTTTTCCGACGGTTGTTTGATTATCACATCGCAGTCACTGTACCGTGATCATATGAGACTCGATCAGCTGTGACTGAGCTAGACAAGACCTGACCTTGTCTGCATCACCTTGGGCTGGGATCGGTGGTAATGCTTGTGTGTTCCTGTAGCCTACATAACCACACCTTTGGTGGTTGTTAATTATATTGTATTCAATATATATAATTAATTGTATTCATATATTAATTTTATTTCATAGATTAGTGTGTGTGTGTGTGTGTGTGTGTGTGTGTGTGTGTGTGTGTGTGTGTGTGTGTGTGTGTGTGGTGTGTGTGTGTGTGTGCGTGCGTGCGTGTGTGTGTGTGTGTGCGTGCGCGCGCGCGTGTGTATGTGTGCGTGCGTGCGTGCGTGCGTGCGCCAGTGCGTGCGTGTTTGTGTTTGTGTGTGTGTGCGTGTGCTGTGTGCGTGCGTGCGTGTGCGTGCGTGCGTGCGTGCGTGCGTGCGTGCGTGCGTGCGTGTGTGCGTGTGTGTGTGTGTGTGTGTGTGTGTGTGTGTGTGTGTGTGTGTGTGTGTGTGTGTGTGTGTGTGTGTGTGTGTGTGTTTAATCTGCCGCTGGTCTACGGTGAACAGGGTTGGTGAATTTCAGGGGGAGCCGGGGTGAGGGAAGGGAGGTAGAGACAGAACTGGAGAGATGGGAGAGAGAGAGAGAGGGGGGGGGGGGGGGGGGGGAGGGGGGAGGAGGGAGAGGGGGGAGGAAGAGATTAAAGGAGAGGGGGGAGACAGAGAGAAAAGGGGGGGGAGGGGTCGAGGAGAGAGAGAAGAAGATAGATGGAGGCGAGAGAGGGAGGGACAAAGAGAGATGGGAGGGGGGGGGGGGGGGGGCGGCAAAAACAGAAGGGAGGAGGGAAGAAAGAGATAGCTAACGTTGCCACAAACACTGCCTCGGGGCCTCACAGCATCACTTTTGCACAGCGGAGATACAATGTCCACACGTTCTTTTTTATCTGCTTCTTTTTAGTGTCCACACTGACAGTGACTGTCACTATCACTTATTGCGGAGACCTGCTTCCCCCCTTAGTAACCCCCCCCCCCCCCCCCCCCCCCCCCCCGCCCCCACAACACCACCACCACCACCCCCCTCCCTCTCCCCCGAAGGGGATTAGTTTATGTGGCCACGGGGACACTAATGTGTCAAGTGTATTATGGGGCGACGGGGGGCCGTTGCCGACTGGCTAACGCGTGGAACTGCAGTGAAGATGGCTGGATTCAGTCGAGGCGGCAGAACGAGGCAGAACGAGGCTCTGTGTGTTTAAGTCTGCTGAGTCAAGTCTTGTTCAGACTCGTCAGTGCCTGTGTCGTCTTCGTGTTCAGAGTACTCGCCCTTGTATAGCCGTCCTGGATGACAGGGCGCAACAAAACCAATACATTAATTTTTTAATTTTTTTAATCAACTCACAAGGGAGTTAATTAGCGCTCGAAATATATAACACAAGTACAACAACAAAGACCTGAGTCGCCTACGGTAACTCTCACCTGGCATGCGTGTAAATACAAGGTAGATAAACAAGTTACAACAAAGAAGTAAAAAACAAGTTGCGTGTTCAAAGTACGAAGTAAGATCTCTGCGACATGCTGACTACATCCCACGCTACCTCCTTAACTGCACCCCATGTCCACACAGTGAAGGGTGTGTGTGTGTGTGTGTGTGTGTGTGGTTGTGTGTGTGTGTGGAGTGTGTTGGTGTGTATCCGTGTCTTATGATGTGTGGGGTGTGTGTGTGTGTGTGTGTGTGTGTGTGTGTGTGTGTGTGTGTGTGTGTGTGTGTGTGTGTGTTG
>JABMCL010003137.1:587500-590000 GCA_018857735.1 Alviniconcha marisindica | reverse complement strand
TTCGCCGGTTCTGACCCATTCGTCAAGATGCTGGGTAACGCGGATCGTGGTGTGTTGAAGCTGAGCATCTTGCTCGTCGGCGTTCACGTGGGGCTTGCCATGTTCAATTATCAGGTGAATCCCGTGAACAACAACCACTTTGCTCTCAACATCAACCGCAACACTCAAGGTTGGTGTAGCAACTCTCTCTCTCTCTCTCTCTCTCTCTCTCTCTCTCTCTCTCTCTCTCTCTCTCTCTCTCTCTCTCTCTCTCTCTCTCTCTCTTGGGGGTGGACACATTATCTATGTCCTGCGGGAGATAATCGGTTTGCCTTACCTTGGTTAGACTGCGGCAGCCGCCGAGCAGCGCCACCCAGTCCTACCTGTGTATGCCTTGGTTCGTTTTTCTTTCTTTCTTTCTTTCTCTTGCCTTTTTTTTCTTTTTCTTTGTCTTTTTCTTGATATTGAGGATGTCTGTTTGTATAGCGCGTGATTCCATTAACTTGAATGCTCTGAGCGCTGAAGCCGGATATTTTTTCTCCAAAAGATTAATAGATGATTTTTTGTTGTTGATTTCTTTTAATATTCTTTGTTTGTTTTTTGTTTTTTGCATGGATTTAACATTCTTTCTTAAAGACCGTTAATGACATACCGGTCATAATCTATTTACACCTCAAAAACACTGGGACCCGAAGTGAAGTTAAAAAGAACTGTGGTCTAGCTAGGAGAAAGCAAACCCTGAATCGCGAAATGTATATCAGCAGACATTTTATCGACAGGAGATCGGACTGGCTTGAGATAAACAGATAACTAATATCAGTACCCAGTTTCTGCTACAGTCAGTGTGTGTGTGTGTGTGTGTGTGTGTGTGTGTGTGTGTGTGTGTGTGTGTTGTTGTGTGTGTGTGTGTGTGTGTTGTGTGTGTGTGTGTGTGTGTGTGTGTGGTGCGTTTTTTTGTTTGTTTTTAAATAATACTTTATGTAAATTGTTTTGGTAGAACTATGCTCTGCATGTGTATAGACTATCATATTTAGGTTAATATGTATCATGTGAGCGCTCAGGGCGTTGATGAGTGCATGATAAATATACATTATTATTATTATATAGAAAAGGGACACACATGAATAGTTTTTAAAGAGATATAGAAAAGGGAGATACACAAATAGCTTTTAACACATACAGCCAACCCTGTAGATCTTACCCCCTAGTTTTACCATTGTGGTAGTAATAGTACTTCCTTCTAAACGCACGCCGATTTTAAAAGGCCTATTAGTTGGAATGCGCATCCATCCGAGACTATAAAAAAACAAATCCGTTAAAAATAAGGATCCATTCTATCCATCGAGAACACATTTTTTTAATTCATTGATCACGGAGCTGACTAAATTAACCGTATGCATATCTTCGCCTTTGTCACCCCAAGCGTTCTGGCTGGTTGTCGACATACTGCAAACAGGAATTTCAGTATCTGACCCACTGTGTACTCGGCCACCAAACCGCCATTTGTCAATTGCCCGATGTTGCCTTCTTCCAGATAACATCATCCTATTTCAAGGAACGGCTGATTCGGCAGTTCACTGTCACCAGATAAAATGTCCTTGTCACGAAATAATCTTTAAAACAAATCATAATAACATAATAAAAGAGCAATCCAAATTTGACAGCCACGGCTGTCGATGAAATTAACGATCAGTCAATTTCGTTAGATCGAATCGGTGTCCATTCAGCCCTTAAGAAATCCAGAGGTACGGTTTAATGTCTGAAGATCTATTTATTTTTATTCTTTCGCTATTCAGTTTCTTTTATGAAATAACATGCACCACAAATCACGAGTAATCACTCACGAACAGTTATATATTAAAGCATGTATGAAAAACAACAACAACAGAAACACACACACACACACACACACACACACACACACACACACACACACACACACACCACCGCACGCACGCACGCACGCACGCACGCACGCACGCACGCACGCACGCACGCACGCACGCACGCACGCACGCACAAAAGCACATCCTCACACCAAAACACCAAAGCCAGAACACAGAAAAGAAAAGAAAAAAGAAGAAAGAAAAAAAGAAAAGAAAAAAAGGGGGGGGGGGGGAAAGAGGAGAAAAACAACAAAACAAAAACCTAGACCCCTCTCCCAGTGTTTCATGCCGACACATGGCACGCTGCACAGTGACAGTGCCGAGGTTTTGCCATGACGTGGACGGCCCGCGACAGACCTCACGCAGGTCGCTTCGTACAGATGCCAGCAGCCTGCAGCGGATTAACTTTAGTCTGCGATAAAAACGTCGCTGGGCTGAATGTCGTTTTCTGTCTTTCTTTCCTTTCTTCTTCCTCCCCAACCCCACCAACCGAACCGCTGCGGTGTAGACCTGTCGTGTTCACCCAACGCCGTAGACCTGTCGTGTTCACCCAACGTTGTAGACCTGTCGTGTTCACCCAACGTTGTAGACCTGTCGTGTTCACCCAACGTTGAAGACCTGTCGTGTTCACCCAA
>JABMCL010003137.1:567500-577500 GCA_018857735.1 Alviniconcha marisindica | reverse complement strand
ACACACACACACACACACACACACGCACGCACGCACGCACGCACGCACGCACACGCACACACACACACACACGCACACGCACACACACACACACAAAGACGGCCGCGTACGCACACACAATTTGTGTGCATCTAACACAAACTTTGAGGAGGGAAGAAAACAAAGACAAGAGCGCAGTACCGGAACACCTTGATATTTTTGATCATGCGTAATGACGTCACACTCACATTCTGAAAGCAAAGGCTCTCTGTCTGATGATTCTTCGTCTGTAAACAGAACAAAACAACAAATGCTCAAGAAAAGGCAGATCAGCTTGTTGCAAGTTGCTATACACGTGTACACGAGGGAGGCCTCGATAGGTACAAAGTCGCAAGATATCGAGCGCCGTGTACAGAGGCGTGACATGTGGGTGTGGTCAGTGACAGAGGGGTGACAGGTCACTGACAGAGGTGTGACATGTGGGTGTGGTCAGTGACAGAGGGGTGACATGTCACTGACATAGGTGTGACGTGTCACTGACAGAGGTGTGACATGGTGTGGTCACTGACAGAGATGTGACATGTGTGTGTGGTCACTGACAGGGGTGTGACATGTGGGTGTGGTCACTGACAGAGGTGTGACGTGTCACTGACAGAGATGTGACATGTGGGTGTGGTCGCTGACAGAGGTGTGACATGTGGGTGTGGTCACTGACAGAGGTGTGACAAGTGGGTGTGGTCACTGACAGAGGTGTGATATGTGGGTGTGGTCACTGACAGAGGTGTGACATGTGGGTGTGGTCACTGACAGAGATGTGACATGTGGGTGTGGTCACTGACAGAGGTGTGATATGTCACTGGCAGAGGTGTGACATGTGGGTATGGTCACTGACAGAGGTGTGACATGTGGGTGGGTTTGGTCACTGACAGAGGCGTGACATGGGTGTGTAGTCACAGGCAGGTGTGACGTGTGGATGTGAGAGACGTGACGTGTGGGTGTGATCACTGACAGAGGCGTGACGTGTGGGTGTGAGAGACGTGACGTGTGGTGTGAGAGACGTGACGTGTGGGTGTGAGAGACGTGACGTGTGGGTGTGAGAGACGTGACGTGTGTGTGTGAGAGACGTGACGTGGGTGTGAAAGACGTGACGTGTGGGTGTAGTCACTGACTGAGGCATAACATGTGGGTGTGCTCACCGACAGAGACGTGACGTGGGTGCGACAGACGTGACGTGTGGGTGTGCTCATTGACAGAGACGTGACGTGTGGGTGTGCTCATTGACAGAGACGTGACGTGGGTGCGAAAGACGTGACGTGTGGATGTGCCCACTGACAGAGGCGTGACGTGTGGGTGTGCTCACTGACAGAGGCGTGACGTGTGGGTGTGCTTACTGACAGAGGCGTGACGTGTGGGTGTGCTCACTGACAGAGGCGTGACGTGTGGGTGTGCTCACTGACAGAGGCGTGACGTGTGGGTGTGCTCACTGACAGAGGCGTGACGTGTGGGTGTGCTCACTGACAGAGGCGTGACGTGTGGGTGTGCTCACTGACAGAGGCGTGACGTGTGGGTGTGCTCACTGACAGAGGCGTGACGTGTGGGTGTGCTCACTGACAGAGGCGTGACGTGTGGGTGTGCTCACTGACAGAGGCGTGACGTGTGGGTGTGCTCACTGACAGAGGCGTGACGTGTGGGTGTGCTCACTGACAGAGGCGTGACGTGTGGGTGTGCTCACTGACAGAGGCGTGACGTGTGGGTGTGCTCACTGACAGAGGCGTGACGTGTGGGTGTGCTCACTGACAGAGGCGTGACGTGTGGGTGTGGTCGCTGACCTGGAGGAGGGACCCTGGGCCGGGGCGGCATGAGGAAGCAGGGGCAGGTCATGAGAGCCACGTGCCAGAAGCTGTGGGTGTACTGGTAGGTAGACTTGTGCCACATCAGGCCGTAGTTCACTCCGATGCCGGTGAGGGCCAGCGAGAAGCCAGGCAGCAGGCAGCACAGGTAGCGCCGCTTGGACGGGAACAGCCGCCGTCGGAGGTACATCTGTCCGATCTTCAACAACACGTGGAGTCAAATAGGGTTTATCTGAGAGAGAGAGAGAGAGAGAGAGAGAGAGAGAGAGAGAGAGAGAGAGAGAAGAGAGAGAGAGAGAGAGAGAGAGGAAGAGACAGACAGACAGACAGACAGACACAGAGATGGGGGGGGGGGAGAGAGACAGAGACATACAGACAGACAGAGACAGAAGAGAGAGAGAGAGAGACAGAGAGACAGAGACCGACAGACACAGACAGAGACACAGAGAGAGAGAGAGAGAGAGAGGGAATATAAACCAAGAGAAAGAGACCCAGAGCGAGACAGAGACAGACAGACAGACAGAGACAGAGAGGGGGGGGGGGGGAGAGAGAGAACAGAGACATACAGACAGAGACAGGAGAGAGAGAGACAGTCACACAGAGAGAGACAGAGACAGAGAGGGGGGGAGGAGAGAAACAGAGACATACAGAGACAGGAGAGAGACAGACAGACAGAGACAGGAGAGAGAGAGAGAGAGAGAGAGAGAGAGAGAGAGAGAGAGAGAGAGAGAGAGGAGAGAGAGAGACAGAGACAGAGACAGAGACAGAGACAGAGAGACAGAGACAGAGACAGACAGACAGACAGACAGACAGAGACAGAGACAGACAGAGACAGAGAGAGTGCAGCAATAGAAAGAGGCCAAGGGCAGTACCTTTACGGTCAACGTACCCAACTGGTGACCATGACGACTCCAGCCAGCACCAAGGGCATGATCTGCGACAGTACGTTGTGGCGGTTCCTGTCCTCGCATGTTGCTATGATGACCAGTCCGGCCACCAGCAGGAAGGTGCGCAGGGCCTCTGGAACCCTGGCCATGGTGACCAGCACCGTGAAGAAGGACGCCACGGAGCCGAAGAAGTCGCCGAAGGCCAGGACAGAGTAGGGCATGATGCACTTCCGGTACACGGAGTCCACGTCGCAAGCGTGGTAAAACTGCAGCACAGTCGGCAATGTAACGTGCTGTGCTGAACCTCAAGGCGGTATTACTTGCTTGTTGGTTTTAGTTATGTAGTGTCGTGTGGTGTGGTGTAGTGTAGTGTAGTGTAGTGTAGTTGTGTGTGTGTGTGTGTGTGTGTATGTAGTGCGTGCGTGTACGTATGTGTGTGTGTGTGTGTGTGTGTGTCTGTCTGTCTGTAGTGTGTGTCCTCTCTCTCTCTCTCTCTCTGTCTGCCTGTCTGTCTGTCTGTCTGTCTGTCTGTCTGTCTGTCTCTGTCTCTGTCTCTCTCTCTCTCTCTCTCTCTCTCTCTCTCTCTCTCTCTCTTTCTCTCTCTCTCTCTCTCCTCCTCCCTCACACACACACACACACACAAAGTTCGCCACTGAGAGAGAGGGGACAAGAGAGACAGACAGACGGTGACAGAAAGAGTCGAAGACAGAGACAGACAAACACCCAGAGAGAAAGAGAGGGAGAGAGAGAGAGAGGGGGGGCGGTTTTTTATGTCAGTGTCAATGTCCACTTGTATAGCACAGTTTGGTTTGATGCATACAGCCACAAGCTCCTTGCTCTTGCTGAAGATGATGGAGAAAGGGCTGTGTGTATCGGGGTGAGGAGCCGGTGAATGACCAAGGAGCTGAAAACAAATAGGATTTCAGAGCGGGGCAGAGAGAGAGCTGTACAGAAAGCTTTAAAGTCCTCGCACTGTGGAGAAGAAGCAGTTGTAGGCGAAGACGGCGGCCAGGGTGAAGTGTCGTCTGTACACAGCCAGACAGATGGTGGGCACAAAGGCCAGGTTGCTCAACGTCAGCAGGTAGATTGCCGTCAGCTGCTCGCCTTTCGACAGTGCCAGCATTGGGTCTGAAATGATGTGGACAGAACACACACACACACACACACACACACACACACACACACACACACACACACACACACACACATATATATATAATCAATCAAACATTTGTCAACCTCCTAATTAAGCATCAAATAATAGAAAAACTGATCCCATTGAAAATGAAGGTCAAAATCAACTCAAAAGAACACGGCCCGAAGCACCTTGAAATGTTCATCCAGTAAAACTAGTTTTAGATCTAGATCTGTCTAGCCTAAATTTTTATGTAATGGAGTGGGGTGGAGCGTAGAACAGGACAGTGACCCAGGCAGCGGAGTCGGTCAAAATGGAGACCACAGCAGGCGAACGGCAGCAATCAGGTTTTTATTCTACAGCAGCAGACAACTTTCTCAGCACACCCAAAATCCTCACGCGCACGCATAGATAAGAGAACTGCGCGGGCCGCAAGGAAAAACACGCTATCGCTACCATGAAATCGGCCCTCTGGACCACAAAATGGCTGACTATTGTGTTTCCTTGGCCCGCACAAATACAGTTTCCTCAACAATAACTAAACTAATTAAAACATGAAATACATCAAATAAAAGCTACAGTTACAACCTTTTAAACCGTATAAACAAAATGTACACACATGACTTATTTAATTTGCAACAAGAGTGGGAAGCGTGGCTTGCACCTGTCTCTAAGCAGATTCGTACAACTAAATCACAACTAACACAATGTACAAAATATAACTGTCAATAAACTTACATCAGAATAAAGTGCACGCTCCCACGGTTAAAATGGTACATAACAATTACAATACAACGCTCTATACGAGAAGCAAGACACACTCAAAGACTAGTACTAAAACAAATGGTGCGAACTTTCGCCTGGGGCGCGTTATTTTAGTCGCAGCAGCGCTGATAGTGATACCAAGTAGTCTATGAATACAACTTAGCTTCTACAGTACACAATACTTAATAAGTTAATTTCAACCCAAAATAAACACTAAACATGAAGTCAGCTAAGCAAAATACTATACGACAAAGCATTGATCGACACAGAATTACTTTAATCGATTCAAAACAACGATTCACTACTATTCACTAGACTAACAGAAAATGCGCCATGCAGACGACGGCTATAAAAAGAATGGACCTAGAGAGGCAACGGCCCGTCCCTAATAGGCCATCTCGCCTCCGTGGACGTAAAGCACCAAGAAAGAAAAGAGGCAACGGCTACTGCCGGATTAAGCTCGATCCTGCGTCTAAATAAGATCCAAATAAACATTCTAAGATGCCAAATTATATTACACATGGCTTAGTGCATAAAAGGACTAGGTAAACAAAGAGTAGGTAAACAAACAAGCGGTCAAAATATTATGGGAGTAAACAGATTTGAAAATGGGCGCACCGGCGGCTATTGCCGGTCGGCTGGTAGAAGGCCATGTGGCGTTACGCAACACGCAGCGCTTCAAAACAAAAGCGTCGTCTGCTCCGGTTCCCGGGTTACTAACAGTACAGTAATGAAATTGCATGGATCTGATAACCGGGGCGGGATTATTGTAAAAACGTACAAAGAGCACTTGCTCACATTTAGTTGATGGAAAAATCAGTTATTTGTTCATGAGTGAGGCAAGTGAGCGAATAAAAACTGATAAGGCAATAAATGTTCTCATTTTTCGATCAAACGCCATTTTGTATCAGAGAATCGGTTGTGGACAAGACACGCAGTAAGCGACCTAGGCAAAAAATTGAGAGATTTAGGGCCATACAGATAGCGCCCAAAACACGGAGACGCCATTTGTCAGTTTGTTCAATTTTGTTTAAGGAACGCTGAGAATAAAAATGGTTCTTGCAAACCCTGTTAATATTTTAGCGCTATTTCTAACAGCAAAACATCGCTTTGCTGCAACACTGAGCCCGATCTAAAGCGAGCTCCTGTCCGTTTCAAAACACGGAGCAAAGATCTATATATAGTGTAAAATGGCGTCCGCTTGCTTGTCCAACCCCCTCTCTCTCTCTCTCTCTCTCTCTCTCTCTCTCTTCTCTCTCTCTCTCTCTCTCTCTCTCTTTTGCTGCATTCCACACAGAATGCGTTACAGAAAAGATGTTGTCCCGAGTCAGTTACTTTGTCCTGTGTGTAAAAATGAAATTGAGGACGAACTTGTCACATGTGATATTCAGATGCAATGCATATGAGCGCTTTAGAAAAGAGGTGAACATTATAGCAAGGACAAGTACTACCCAGGACACTTTTAATGCTCTTTCCCGTGTTATGGCTGCAGACGACGAAGAGTCTGTTATTCAGCTTTCACGCTTTCTGTACAGTGTCTTCGACATGCGGAATCGAGCTGTATCAAGTGAATGAATGAAATTCAGCGTGTGTTCGATAGAAATAAAGGTAATGGAGGTAAAGGATAAATGAACGGTTGATTTAAAGCGAATGTGCGAGGTAAATTTGGATCTGAAATGCACGACTGTGCTTAACCAATTTTTGATGCTGCAATTTGTAATAGTTTTGTGTAATATAAATCTACGTTTTGCGTGAGTCCAATTCCCCCCATGAAATGAACATGGACTGTTTCTTCAATAAAATGTCTTGCGTCTTGCGTCTTGCTGCAGTCCTCATCTTCAGGCCCTCCTCATCGACGAAAATAATTGTTTTGATTGATTTATTGATTTCTTTATTTATTTTAAAGAGAACTGCTCTTCAGATAAAATGCTCGTTCTTGATCTGTGAAGAAAATCGATAGTCCAGACGGCGGGGCATATGTGGAAAGGAGAGGGGGAAGGGGAGGCGGGGTGCGGGGAGGTGGGGGGGGGGGAGGGTGCACATTGTGACCATTGTTGCTTTGAACATCGATCGTTGTTTGCTTCTTCATGCAATAGTAAGAGACGTAAGAAACGTTTTACCGAAACAACTGCAAGACACACCGAGGGCGCTAGCCGCTGTCTACGCGGTACGACAAACACGAATACTGCACCTTCTGCCGCAGTGGCCGTCCACATCGCAGACGCGTTCCCGTCGCGCCCTCCGACTTCCAGCTCCCGCATCTCCATCTCGTCTGCCTGCATCGTCTCCACTGCTTCCCGCCGCCTGCGTCCTCCTTCCACAGTCGGGCTTCTAGCTGGTGGTCCCCGTTCCCATCCTCCCGCCTCTAGACACACACACACAGATATACACACTCACTCACTCACACACACACACACACACACACACACACACACACACACACACACACACACACACACACACAGATATACACACACACTGGTGCGCGCGCACACACACACACACACACAGATATACACACTCACACACACACAGCCAATGCAGTGACTATTTCCTGGTGCAGTGAGTGAATTTGGAGGGATGAGCTGGCGTGCTGCGAAGGCCACTATTGTAACAGGAAGGACGGCCATGCTATAAATATGTGTGTAACAGGAAGGACGGCCATAGAGAGCCGGTTTGGCCTAGCGGTAAGGCGGTAGGCTGGTAAGCGGAAGGACCTCGGTTCGATACCGCTTCGGCTCTCCTTTCTCTTCAAAAGTTGTGGTTTGTGGACACTGTCCTGTGCCTTGTCCTTCACAATTAATGAAACATTAAAATGGCTCCCATCGCTGCCCATCTTAATGCAGGTCATTCTGGTGGTGACAGTGTAGCGATAGGTATATACTCTCCCTCTTCCCCCAACTCCATACCCCCTTCCCCCCATTCTCCCCGTCCCTAATAAGCCTTATGGTTTCTGTGGACGTTAAGCACCATGTTTACTTACTTAGGACGGCCATGCTATAATTATGTGTGTAACAGGAAGGACGGCCATGCTATAATTATGTGTGTAACAGGAAGGACGGCCATGCTATAATTATGTGTGTAACAGGAAGGACGGCCATGCTATAATTATGTGTGTAACAGGAAGGACGGCCATGCTATAATTATGTGTGTAAGACAGCCCCGTGGCAGTCTCGTAAAAGCGTTGTCCCCCAGTTCTATTCGTGGGAACAAAGACTCATGAATATCAACGACAGTATGCACACACACGACATCATTCTGTACGGACTCTCTCTCTCTCTCTCTCTCTCTCTCTCTCTCTCTCTCTCCTCTCTCTCTCTCTCTCTCTCTCTCTCTCTCTCTCACACACACACACACACACACAACACACACACACATGTACACATACGCATGCATGCACACATACACGCCCGCACACACGCGGCATGCTTATCAGACACACACACACACACACACAGAGGGGGGAGGAGGGTACACACACATGCACGTACACGCTCACAGTGTGTTTCTCTGCTGCTCCAATCAGGCGAGGTCAATGAACCATGGCGGTCCCTGGAGTGCAGTACAATGAAGCGTTCAAAACACGTACTTTAGTTATACTGCCACGTAGCATTTGTAGCCAACTGATAGCTGCGGGTCACCACACTGTCCCAACTGATCATTCCCACACTGTCCCAGTTGATAGCCACGTCAGTATCACCACACTGTCCCAGTTGATAACTACGTCAGTCTCATCACACTGTCCCAGTTGATAGCCACCTCAGCATCACCACACTGTCCCAGTTGATAGCCACGTCAGTATCACCACACTGTCCCAGTTGATAGCCACGTCAGTATCACCACACTGTCCCAGTTGATAGCTACGTCAGTATCACCACAGTCCCAGTTGATAGCCACGTCAGTATCATCACACTGTCCCAGTTGATAGCCACCTCAATATCACCACAGTCCCAGTTGATAGTCACCTCAGTATCACCACAGTCCCAGTTGATAACTACGTCAGTATCATCACACTGTCCCAAAAGATAAGGACGGCGTTTAGAATATAGCCACGTATCACCGACTGTCTCTATTTGTTCTTCTTCGTCAGCTTCACTGCTGTAGAAACACCATGTTAGTTCCGCTAACCACTGCTACCGTCTTCCTTGTTGCTGTTGTGCAGGTCTTTACCTGGTATCCACATAACCTCCCAGCCAACAGCCAGGTATCAATACCGTCCTCCTTAGCGCTGTGGTGCAGGTCTTCACCTGGTACCCACACCGCCACACTGCTCTCCCAGCAAACTGCCAGGTATCAATGCCACCCCACTCGCATGCTTCGCCCACTCGCTGCTCCGTCTCCTTGATCTCGCCATGTCTTAGCTCTAGTCGCTGCCAGCACGATCAATATGGTGCCGGTTTTAAAGGCCGGGGAAGGGTGGGTGCTCACGTACGGTCCATCTGGGTCACACATCGACAGGTGTAGACTACAGCGGGAGCTGTGAAGGGAGGGCCGTGTCAGAACACGGTAAAGGAACATGCATTAAACTTGAGTGTGTACAGCTTTGTCAGCTTTGTCAGTTAGGTCGTAATAAGGGAGAGACGTAAGCTGACAACACCACACAAGCCAACGTCTAACACAGCCAGTGGCAGGGACATTGCGGATATATAAATAGAGAGAGAGAGAGAGAGAGAGAGAGAGAGAGAGAGAGAGAGAGGCGCAAGACGCAAGACATTTTATTGAATAAACAGTCCATGTTCATTCAACGCAAAACGTAGATTTATATTACACAAAACTATTACAGATCGCAGCATCAAAAATCGGTTAAGCACAGTCGTGCATTTCAGATCCAAATTTACCTCGCACATTCGCTTTAAATCAACCGTTCATTTAACCTTTACCTCCATTACATTTTTTTTCTGTCGAACACAAACTGAATTTCATTCATTCACTTGAAACAGCTCGATTCCGCATGTGGAAGGCTTTGTACAGAAAACGTGAAAGCTGAATATCAGACTGTTCATCGTCTGTAGCCATAACTGACACGGGAAAGAGCACTAAAAGAGAGAGCGAGAGAGAGTGTGTGTCAGACTACGAGGGCTGCGCTGCACTCGCGCCCTGTGGCGATGGAGTTTTCACCTCTCTAAAGATTTCAGTTTTATATCGACTGTCGGCGGTCATTTCTCCTCGGTTCGAGCCACAGGTCTACTCCGGCGCGCCTACACACACACACACACACACACACACACACACACACACACCACCACACACACGCACGCACGCACGCACGCACGCACGCACGCACGCACGCACACACACACACACACACACACACACACACACACACACACTCCTGACTGTATCTACCTCTGGTGGAGTTTATGTACCTTGTGTTTACATGCATT
>JABMCL010003137.1:492500-562500 GCA_018857735.1 Alviniconcha marisindica | reverse complement strand
AAACTAAAAAAACTAAAAATCTTCTACAGCCTGTCAATCAATGATCGTTCACATACATCAAACACCTCTCTCTCTCTCTCTCTCTCTCTCTCTCTCTCTCTCTCTCTCTCTCTCTCTCTCTCTCTCTCTCTCTCTCTCTCTCTCCCTCTAGCGTATTTAATGGAATTCTTGTTTGATGTATTGAGTGTTGCTGTGTTTGTCATCAGGGACAGATTTGTAAAAAAGCCGACAAGTGCTTAAATCTTTATCCCTGTGTAATAAATGTATTATCTTATCTTATCTTCTCTCTCTCTCTCTCTCTCTCTCTCTCTCTCTCTCTCTCTCTCTCTCTCTCTCTCTCTCTCTCTCTCTCTCTCTCTCTCTCTCGATCCTTTTTTTGTTTTTGTTTTGTTTTTGTTTGTTTGTTTGTTTGTTGCTTTCTATCTCTTGCTTCTCTGCATTATAGGTTTGGCAATTTTAGTACCATTACTCTTTGTTCATACTCCAGTTTATTTATGCCAGTAATACGTTTGGCAAAGCGTTTGGCAACGACACCCAGACCCAGTTCAACTATGCCCTCCATGTTCTACCGATACTGTCATTGTGCCAAGACCCTCGTGACCTCTCCCGGGTGGCACTGTCACAGCTATTCGCCGTTTCGTTGCCGGTTATGTGTCATTCAGACGAACTGTTTAAAAAAAAAAAAATGAGAGTTCAGGAGCTGTGTGAAAGTCGAGGTGGCCGTCCTGGGCTCCCCGTCCTGATGAACCTTAGGGTTTCCGTGGACGTAAAGCAACGCCAACCGCTCTTAGGAGTTTGTCCCTAACATGTCAACCGACATCCGAGGACATTAAAGCTCTACATCATCATCATCTGTTTCCAAACCTACATGGCAGCAACAGCAATGAGAGCACTCACCTTGCTTTACAGGGGCAGAAATAATCGGAAACGATGTTCGGCGCGCGGATGATGAATTTACCAAGTGACATGAGAATGGTCCTCACCAGGATCCAATATTTAACAACCCCTCTGCTCTCTGTTTAGCATAGTGGGCATAATCGGAGTCGGCTGGAGGTGGGGGGGGGGGGGGGGGGGGGGAGGGGGGGTCTGAATAGGCTCTTTATGAAGGGAGTAGGCCTCCCTCCTTCTTCTCCCAACCCCCCTCCGACCCCCCCCCCCCTCCCCCCCCCCCTTGTTGGATTTACTCTGTTCACGGTCTTCCAGATCTAAATACAACGCGTCAGCAATAATTACTTGCTTGTTTGTTGTTGTTTTTGTTTGTTTGTTGTTTCTTTTTGCTGTTTTTCTACGCTTCGACCTCAGAAAATCTGTATAATCTAAACACTGAGATAAAATAGTGATACTGAGATGCGTGTTGGCTGTGACACGGTGTGGTTGCAGAGCCAGCCCCCGGCCTACGGCAGCTGTACGAGTGGCAGAAGCAGGAGGCGGTGTACGCCTACTCACAAGACAGCTCCGTCACCCTGCTCGCCTTCACCATCCCGCGCCACACCACCACAGCGGAGTTCCACGTCAGCGTTTATGAAGTGGACGATGACCAGCTCAACAGGACAGTTGTCTTGTAAGTGTTGCCCCCTCCCCCCACCTCCCCCCAGTCCATCCCCCGTCTCCATCCATCGCTACCACGTCTTCCCAGCTTCAGAGTTGTGTGTGTGTGTGTGTGTGTGTGTGTGTGTGTGTGTGTGTGTGTGTGTGTGTGTGTGTGTGTGTGTGGTGTGTGTGTGTGTGTGCGTGTGTGTGCGTGCGTGCGCGCGCGGTGTGTGTGTGTGTGTGCGCGCGCGCGAGCCAGAGAGAGAGAGAGAGAGAGAGAGAGAGAGAGAGAGAGAGAGAGAGAGAGAGAGAGAGAGAGAGAGACCCAGCGTGGTACGAGTATAGTGTGTGTGGCCTGCGTGTATATAAGTGAGTGTGCACGTGTTTGTCACTACGTGTGTGCATGTGTGTTTGTGTGCGTGTATGTGTGACTGCCTGGACTGGTTCTGTGTGTCTCTCCGTGCCTGTATGCTTTTGTGTAAAACTGGATTTTGGCCTCGTTCGTGACAAGGTAAAGATCCGGTGCGTAGGTCAGCTAAGGATGAGTGAACAACTGCTGGAGAGGTTGACAACATAGGTCAACTATAGTTCTTTTTGTTTTCAAACTTCCGTTTCTTCGTTCGTGACAAGGTAAAGATCCGGTGCATAGGTCAGCTAGTTGGGCCTCGTTCGTGACAAGGTAAAGATCCGGTGCATAGGTCAGCTAGTTGGGCCTCGTTCGTGACAAGGTAAAGATCCGGTGCATAGGTCAGCTAGTGTAGAACTTGAGTTCTGTTTGTTTCCAAACCTCCGTGTCTCCGGTCAGGTCGTTGCGGCGGTCAGCCATTCCGGTGGTCAACGCCTACAACGAGACGGTGCCCGAGCACTTCCTGCTGCCCGCTGACCAGCAGACGGCCTACGCCGGGTCCCGAGGCACAATCACGCTGACCCTCGCCTCCCCCACGCCAGGCCGCGTCTACCTCACTGCCAGCGTCCTCAACGCTCTGCAGGACGTCGTCGACTTTGTGAGTCGCTGCTTGTGGTCATCTGTCTGGGTTGGGTCTGATGTCGCTGCTTGTGGTCATCTGTCTGGGTTGGGTCTGATGTCGCTGCTTGTGGTCATCTGTCTGGGTTGGGTCTGATGTCGCTGCTTGTGGTCATTTGTCTGGGTTGGGTCTGATGTCGCTGCTGTGGTCATTTGTCTGGGTTGGGTCTGATGTCGCTGCTTGTGGTCATTTGTCTGGGTTGGGTCTGATGTCGCTGACCTTGTGGTCATTTGTCTGGGTTGGGTCTGATGTCGCTGCTTGTGGTCATTTGTCTGGGTTGGGTCTGATGTCGCTGCTTGTGGTCATTTGTCTGGGTTGGGTCTGATGTCGCTGACCTTGTGGTCATTTGTCTGGGTTGGGTCTGATGTCGCTGACCTTGTGGTCATTTGTGTGGTTTGGGTCTGATGTCGCTGACCTTGTGGTCATTTGTCTGGGTTGGGTCTGATGTCGCTGCTTGTGGTCATTTGTCTGGGTTGGGTCTGATGTCGCTGACCTTGTGGTCATTTGTCTGGGTTGGGTCTGATGTCGCTGCTTGTGGTCATTTGTCTGGGTTGGGTCTGATGTCGCTGCTTGTGGTCATTTGTCTGGGTTGGGTCTGATGTCGCTGCTTGTGGTCATTTGTCTGGGTTGGGTCTGATGTCGCTGCTTGTGGTCATTTGTCTGGGTTGGGTCTGATGTCGCTGCTTGTGGTCATTTGTCTGGGTTGGGTCTGATGTCGCTGCTTGTGGTCATTTGTCTGGGTTGGGTCTGATGTCGCTGCTTGTGGTCATTTGTCTGGGTTGGGTCTGATGTCGCTGCTTGTGGTCATTTGTCTGGGTTGGGTCTGATGTCGCTGCTTGTGGTCATTTGTCTGGGTTGGGTCTGATGTCGCTGCTTGTGGTCATTTGTCTGGGTTGGGTCTGATGTCGCTGCTTGTGGTCATTTGTCTGGGTTGGGTCTGATGTCGCTGCTTGTGGTCATTTGTCTGGGTTGGGTCTGATGTCGCTGACCTTGTGGTCATTTGTGGGGGTTTTGGGTTGGATGTCGCTGACTGTGGTCATCTGTGTGGTTTGGGTTTGATGTCGCTGACCTTGTGGTCATTTGTGTGGTTTTGGGTCTGATGTTGCTGACTTTGTGGTCATTTGTGTGTGTTGAGTTGGATGTCGCTGACTGTGGTCATTTGTGTGAGTTGGGTTTGATGTCGCTGACTTTGTGATCATTTGTGGGTGTTGGGTTGGATGTCGCTGACTTTGTGATCATTTGTGTGTGGGGTTGGGTTGGATGTCGCGTCACTGTGCATATATATGGTTCTCATTGTGTGTCTGGGTAACTGGATATGTGTCACAATGTGTGCAATGTATGCGTCACAATGTTTGTATGGGTCACAATATGTGCAACTGTTTGGGACACTGTGTGCATGGGTGACCATGTATGTAACTGTATGGGTCACAGTGTGTGTATGGGTCACAATATATGTAACTGTATTGGTCACAGTGTGTGTATGAGTCACAGTATGTATAACTGTATGGGTCACAGTGTGTATGGGTCACAATATGTGTAACTGTATGGGTCACAGTGTGTGTATGGGTCACAATATGTATAACTGTATGAGTCACAGTGTATGTATGAGTCACCATGTGTGTATGGGTCACAGTTACGGTGGGGACAGCCGATGCCCGGGAGTTGCGGTATGGATGTGAAAGCGATCTACACCTTCAGGACCACTCTGACGTCATTGCCCATTGATCGTGTCAGCAAAATCAACGTCACTGCAGGCCAGCCCCAAACCTTCAGGTAGGGTTGAAGCTAAACACCGAAAACCTCTAAAATAAAGAGTGTAATATTTTACACCTTTATAATGGATGGCGTAGTGTGCCGTTTGCTAAAATAAAGAGTGTAATATTTTGCACCTTTATAATGGATGGCGTAGTGTGCCGTTTGCTAAAATAAAGAGTGTAATATTTTACACCTTTATAATGGATGGCGTAGTGTGCCGTTTGCTAAAATAAAGAGTGTAATATTTTACACCTTTATAATGGATGGCGTAGTGTGCCGTTTGCTAAAATAAAGAGTGTAATATTTTACACCTTTATAATGGATGGCGTAGTGTGCCGTTTGCTAAAATAAAGAGTGTAATATTTTACACCTTTATAATGGATGGCGTAGTGTGCCGTTTGCTAAAATAAAGAGTGTAATATTTTACACCTTTATAATGGATGGCGTAGTGTGCCGTTTGCTAAAATAAAGAGTGTAATATTTTACACCTTTATAATGGATGGCGTAGTGTGCCGTTTGCTAAAATAAAGAGTGTAATATTTCACACCTTTATAATGGATGGTGTAGTGTGCCGTTTGTATGTGTCGTACAAACCGAAAACCGAAGGGAATTCCTCTTTCAAGGTGATGTGACCATTTTATAATTCCTCTTTCAAGGTGATGTGATCATTTTATAATTCCTCTTTCAAGGTGATGTGATCATTTTATAATTCCTCTTTCAAGGTGATGTGATCATTTTATAATTCCTCTTTCAAGGTGATGTGACCATTTTATAATTCCTCTTTCAAGGTGATGTGACCATTTTATAATTCCTCTTTCAAGGTGATGTGATCATTTTATAATTCCTCTTTCAAGGTGATGTGACCATTTTATAATTCGTTAAAGAGAAAACAGCGCGAAGGAGGCTGATGCAGCCTGACTTCATCCATTCGTTAGGCTTACGGGTCACCGTCAGCATCACTATCGTCGTCGTCGTCGTTGTCATCATCATCATCATCATCATCATCATCAGCGACATTAGCAGCTTTCAATACCACCAACGGTGTTGGGACTTGCAACACGATGCTTTGTGTATTTCAACAAAGGGTTAGTTAAGGCTCAAAGGATGTCGCATAAACACAACACCAAAGACCCAAAGCGCCTACGGTAAGTCTCCCCTGGCATGCGACTAAAATACGAGGTACATAAGCGGACTAAAATACAGGTACATAAGCGGACTAAAATACAAGGTACATAAACGGACTAAAATACAAGGTACATAAACGCCACCGAAGGTACATCCTTGTGTAGGGTCCAGGCGAGATCAAGAGGAGGGAGGTGAGCTGGACTCTCACGAAGAGTTGGACAATCATTTGCGGGTCCAGGGAGATCAAGAGGAGGGAGGTGAGCTGGACTCTCACGAAGAGTTGGACAATCATTTGCGGGTCCAGGGAGATCAAGAGGAGGGAGGTGAGCTGGACTCTCACGAAGAGTTGGACAATCATTTGCGGGTCCAGGCGAGATCAAGAGGAGGGAGGTGGTGCTGGACCCTCAAGTTTAGTAGCCTAGAAGAGATCATGAGCAGGGAGGTGGAGCTGGGCTCAGAAAGTTGGACTACCTACCAACAGCAGTGCTACGGACATTGTCTTTGTGACTCTGTTCCGCACGGCAGTTGAAACAGCAATTAGCGGAGTACACTAGTTGCTTGGCACTGGCGAGGTCCCGCTGCCTTAACATTGCTGTTGTTCTGTCGGTGGTCCACGGCCTCCTCTGTCTTTTGAAGGGTCGGAGCGCGCGGACGAGCCACTCACTCTCTCTCCCCACCCCACCCCACCCTTTTCCCCGTCCCTAATAAGCCTTATGGTTTCTGTGGGCGTAAAGCGACGTGTTTACTTACTTACTTTACATCCTTGTGTATTTCAGTTTTACCGTCCCGGCTTTCACCACGGCCTACTCGGTCATGGTCAGCAATTGCCAGGGCAACGGCAGTGACTGCACGGTAACCATGACAGCCTCCGAAAGCCTAGCTGCCCAAGACTCTAGTTCCTCCAGTGTCGACTGTCGGCAGCAGGGGCCTCGCTGCCGGCTGGCGATGGCGTCACCATTGACAGAAAGCGAGCATTTCGTCACCTTTTCCCTGGCTGGTGGCCACGGCTCTCAGGACGTCGTGTTCGACGTCACTTTTGAAATTCAAGGTAGAGTGTTTTGTTTCGTTTTGTTTGTTTGTTTTATTTTGTTGTTGTTGTTGTTGTTGTTGTTGTTGTTGTTGTTGTTGTTGTTGTTCTTCTTCTTCTTCTTCTTCTTCTTCTTCTTCTTCTTCTTCTTCTTCTTCTTCTTCTTCTTCTTCTTCTTCTTCTTCTTCTTCTTTGTATTAGTTTAAATTTGTTAGTACATCTTTGTCCATTTTGCATGCACGCAGTCACACACACACACTCTCTCTCTCTCTCTCTCTCTCTCTCTCTCTCTCTCTCTCTCTCTCTCTCTCACACACACACACACACACACACACACACACACACACACACACACACACACACACACACACACACACACACACACACACACACACGAGAATGTACAAGGTAGAAGGTAATATTTCGGAGTTCCTGTTCCGGACTTTCACCGACTGACTGGTTTCCGCAGGTTCTCTCTCTCTCTCCGACTGACTGGTTTCCGCAGGGTCTCTCTCTCTCTGTCTCTGTCTCTGTCTCTCTCTCTCTCTCTCTCTCTCTCTCTCTCTCTCACACACACACACACACACACACACACACACACACACACCACACACACACACACAGAATGTACAAGGTAGAAGGGAACATTTCGGAGTGTCTGTTCCGGACTTTCACCGACTGATTGGTTTCGGCAGGTTGTAGTGTAACAGCGAACTCCTACAGCGACAGGAGTGGCCAGACAGAGGGCATGTCTCCTGCTGCCTACAGAAACGGCACTGGCTACACCAACGTCACTGGCTACGGGCAGGTCGCTAGCAACCCCAGTCCTCCGGCCTGTGTCAACCTGGGCCGTTTGGGACGTGCCAGTGTGCCCGCGGTAACGTGACACTAGTGTGTGTGTGTGTGTGTGTGTGTGTGTGTGTGTGTGTGGTGTGTTTGTGTGCGTGCGTGTGTGCGTGCGTGAGGAGAGAGAGAGAGAGGTGTGTGTGTGTGTGTGTGTGTGTGTGTGTGTTGTGTGTGTGTGTGTTCGACTAAAATTCGTTTCTGTATATCCTTTTCGTGTCCTGGTTGTTTGGGGATCACTTAGCCAGAAAACGTTCTACAGATTGTTTAATTGTAGTGACAATGTTCTGTTGTACAAACCATTGAGTTGCACGGTTCAGTGATACAAACCCACCTTCTGAATGTAGGAGACTTCGCCGAGGGCACTGCGCGATGGCTTGAGTTCGGCCTTGTTGTATCCTACCAATTGGTGAACAACACAGAGTCCAACACCTCACGTAGTTGGAGCAGATTGAATCCAAAACAGCTCTTGATGTTCGCTTCCTCTTGCAGGACAGCTTCGCTTTCGAGGCCCAGTTTGGCACGTGGACTGTGGAAGGTGACTTCGTTCCTGCGGTTTACGTCGTCGTACCCGATTTCAACGTGGAGGTTCGGTCCTTCACACTCCAGGATTCCGTGGACACGGGTGGCATCCTTTCCATCGAAGCAGCGCTTATGGTTAGTTAGTTCTTGGATTTTCACGTCCCGTCAACCACACAGACTCACCTTACGGTAAGCGCGGAACATGATGACGTCATACGCTCACCTTATGTTAAGTGTGGCACTGGATGACGTCATACTCTCTTATTAGGGTAAGCGCGGCACAGGATGACACCATACCGTACGGTATCCCATTCAACTTTGCTTAGCGTGTTGGGTAACTTCTGCAATGTGTGCCGTGGGAAAGACAGGCAAGTCGTTTCACGTTCAAATATTTTGGAGCCAAAACAAACTATGGAAGTCCACTGATACAAGTTTTCGTAAGAACTGTTGAACGCCCGTGCCCCTTACTTGTTCAGGTTACTTGTTTATGTGTATGCATAAAACGTTGGTATTCTGTAGTCAAACAAAACGAAAGAAAAGGGAGCAATCTCGTCTTATTTGCTCGTTGCTTGCCCTTTAACTTTGTGGTTAGAGAGACGCTTCATTTACAGGAGACAGTCGATGTTTGTTTTGGGAAATAACCTAAAAGCTGCTTGACTACCGTAACATTTTGTTCTGCTATCACTACTGCTAAACCTTCTACTCGTCTCCATTCTCTCAGCGGATAGACGTGTGCGGGTTAGATAACCTCCTCTCTGTTTTTGCAGGACACAGACTGGAAAGGGCGAGTGTGGGTGTGCGCGATGGCTCAGCGGGTGGTGCAGAACGGCAGCGTGCAGCTGTGCCCGACTGGAGCCTTACTGACCCTGAACGTCACCAACGGCAGGCAGGGACACCACCTGGCCACCAGCCTGGCTTACCTCCCCTTCCCTGCTGCCGGCCTCTGGTACCTGGCCATGCAGAGCGAGTGCTGGGGACAACGGTAGGTCTGAGACTGCTACCTCGCCATACAGATACTGGTACCTGGCCATACAGATACTGGTACCTGGCCATGCAGAGCGAGTGCTGGGGACAAAGGTAGGTCTGAGACTGCTACCTCGCCATACAGATACTGGTACCTGGCCATACAGATACTGGTACCTGGCCATGCAGAGCGAGTGCTGGGAACAAAGGTAGGTCTGAGACTGCTACCTGGCCATACAGATACTGGTACCTGGCCATACAGATACTGGTACCTGGCCATGCAGAGCGAGTGCTGGGGACCACGGTAGGTCTGAGACTGCTGCCTCGCCATACAGATACTGGTACCTGGCCATACAGATACTGGTACCTGGCCATGCAGAGCGAGTGCTGGGGACAAAGGTAGGTCTGAGACTGCTACCTGGCCATACAGATACTGGTACCTGGCCATGCAGAGCGAGTGCTGGGGACAAAGGTAGGTCTGAGACTGCTACCTGGCCATACAGATAGTGGTACCTGGCCATACAGATACTGGTACCTGGCCATACAGATACTGGTACCTGGCCATGCAGAGCGAGTGCCGGGGACACGGGTAGGTCTGAGACTGGATGTAATGATGGCCAGGCCTTTGCTGACACGCGTACAACCCACATGTTGCAGCGTCTGACGTCACCGGAATGGCCGTTCCCCACATCTCGTTGCTCACTCTTTTCTGCATTCTGACCGCCAGTCCTGTTGCAGCGTTTGACATCACTGACCGGAATGTGTTGCACATCTTGTTGCTCATTCTTTTCTGCATTCTGACATCACTGACCGGAATGTGTTGCGCCCACATCTTGTTGCTCATTCTTTTCTGCATTCTGACCGTCAGTCCTGACTGTTGCAGAATCTGACATCACTGACCGGAATGTGTTGCGCCCACATCTTGTTGCTCATTATTTTCTGCATTCTGACCGTCAGTCCTGTTGCAGAATCTGACATCACTGACCGGAATGTGTTGCGCCCACATCTTGTTGCTCATTCTTTTTTGCATTCTGGCCGTCAGTCCTGGCTGTTGCAGAATCTGACATCACTGACCGGAATGTGTTGCGCCCACATCTTGTTGCTCATTGTTTTCTGCATTCTGACCGTCAATCCTGGCTGTTGCAGCGGGGCGCAGCCGTGTGAGATGCTGCCGATGGTGATGCTGTCGGTGCATCTGACGCAGTGTGCCCCCAACCAGTGTGGACAGTACGGCACGTGCCAAATGTACATGGAGGCCACCACCGTCTTTGCCGGCTGCCAGTGTCTCTACGGTACGTCCTTCTTCTCCGCTGCCTTACACCATAGTGTGTGGCTGTTCACTGTTGTACAGTTGTGTACTGTTGTACAGTTGTATACTGTGTGTAGGCGTTGCAAGTGAGCCCAATAATGGGACTGTCGTTCGAACTAAAGACCACCAGCTGCTTTCTTTTACGTTTGTAAAAATTAATATTGTGAGTCTACCTGACGGTCAGTGTCAGTTTTGCGTCTTTTGACGTCAGTGTCAGTTTAGTGAGTCTTTTGACGTCAGTGTCAGTTTTGCGTCTTTTGACGTCAGTGTCAGTTTAGTGAGTCTTTTCACGTCAGTGTCAGTTTTGTCAGTCTTTTCACGTCAGTGTCAGTTTTGTCAGTCTAGTTTTTTGTTTTTTTGTTTTGTTTTTCCTAAGGAGACGTGGCGCACTTTTCCAGTTTACATACTAAAACGTGCCCATTTTGCCCATTTAGTCAAAGCCTACTGAGACATGCGTACTTTGTTAGTGTCGTACTGACAAGCGCCCTTAGTCTGTTTTCATACCGACATGCGCACTGTACCTGTTTTCATACCGACATGCGTGGTTTGCCTGTTTTCATACCGACATGCGTGGTTTGCCTGTTTTCATACCGACATGCGTGGTTTGCCTGTTTTCATACCGACATGCGTAGTTTGCCTGTTTTCATACCGACATGCGTAGTTTGCCTGTTTTCATACCGACATGCGCTAGTTTGCCTGTTTTCATACCGACATGCCTAGTTTGCCTGTTTTCATACCGACATGCCTAGTTTGCCTGTTTTTGTACGTAAGCATAGAGCAGTTGGCACGTTTAAACCAGTACTCGTTTAAATGAGTGGTGCTGTCTGTATAAGAGGACGGCAAACCTTGCCACGTGTCAAGATCAAACACGGCCCAGTTAGTACGCAACACAGCTGGTTCTCTCTGCCTTCTGTAGGCTACCGTCTTAACACAGCTGGTGCTGTCTGCCTTCCGTAGGCTACCGTCTTAACACAGCTGGTGCTGTCTGTAGGCTACCGTCTTAACACAGCTGGTGCTGTCTTAGGCCCGTTTAACACAGCTGGTGCTGTCTGTAGGCTCCCGTCTTAACACAGCTGGTGCTGTCTGCCTTCTGTAGGCTACCGTCTTAACACAGCTGGTGCTGTCTGTAGGCTACCGTCTTAACACAGCTGGTCTGTCTGTAGGCTACCGTCTTAACACAGCTGGTGCTGTCTGCCTTCTGTAGGCTACCGTCTTAACACAGCTGGTCTCGCTTCTGTAGGCTACCGTCTTAACACAGCTGGTTCTGTCTGCCTTCTGTAGGCTACCGTCTTAACACAGCTGGTGCTGTCTGTAGGCTATCGTCTTAACACAGCTGGTGCTGTCTGTAGGCTACCGTCTTAACACAGCTGGTGCTGTCTGTAGGCTACCGTCTTAACACAGCTGGTTCTGTCTGCCTTCTGTAGGCTACCGTCTTAACACAGCTGGTGCTGTCTGCCTTCTGTAGACTACCGTCTTAACACAGCTGGTGCTGTCCTTTGTAGGCTACGTCTTAACACAGCTGGTGCTGTCTTGTAGGCTACCGTCTTAACACAGCTGGTGCTGTCTGTAGGCTACCGTCTTAACACAGCTGGTTCTCTTGCCTTCTGTAGGCTACCGTCTTAACACAGCTGGTTTTTTGTCTGTAGGCTACTGTCTTAACACAGCTGGTGCTGTCTTGTAGGCTACCGTCTTAACACAGCTGGTGCTGTCTGTAGGCTACCGTCTTAACACAGCTGGTCTGCTGTCTGTAGGCTATCGTCTTAACACAGCTGGTGCTGTCTGTAGGCTATCGTCTTAACACAGCTGGTGCTGTCTGTAGGCTATCGTCTTAACACAGCTGGTGCTGTCTGTAGGCTACCGTCTTAACACAGCTGGTTTTTGTCTGTAGGCTACCGTCTTAACACAGCTGGTGCTGTCTGACTTTTTCAGGCTACCGTCTTAACACAGCTGGTGCTGTCTGACTTTTTCAGGCTACCGGGGCCTGGCGTGCAGTGACGACACGCATGGTCTGACGAAGGGCGAGCAGCTGACGGCCGTCTACCTGCTGACGTTGAGCAACCTGGCCTTCCTGCCGGGCATCGTGCTGGCTTTGTACAGGCGACACTTCACCCTGGCCGCCGTCTTCTTCTTCAACTGCTTCTTCTCCACTGTGAGTGTAAAGTCTACCCTCTTAACCTGGCACACTCACTGAAATACCAGGCCTCTTAATCTTGCACACTCACTTAAACACCAGGCCTCTTAACCTTGCTCACTCGCTTAAACACCTGGCCTCTTAACCTTGATCGCTCGCTTAAACATCAGGCCTCTTAACCTGGCTCAGTCACTTAAACACCAGGCTTCTTAACCTTGATCGCTCGCTTAAACACCAGGCCTCTTAACCTTGCACACTCACTTAAACATCAGGCCCACAGTCACAAATATTGTCTCTTGACCTTGCATAATCAGATAAATATTATGCCTCTTAATCTTGCACAATCACTTGGATATCACGCCTCTTGACTTTGTACATCACGCCTGTCAGCCTTGATATATCACTTTATATTAAGCCTCTTAACTTTGCGCGTTAACATATTAGACCTCCTGTCACTGTTGTTGTAGACCTCTTAACCTTGTACATTACTTAAATATCAGGCCTGTCAACCTTGCAGTCACTTAAATATCAGTGATTTGCACCCTTGCACAGTGACTTGAAAATCAAGCCTTTTCGCTACTTGGATACCACTCTTCTTTTGGTGTAGCATGTTGCACCAAAACTGTGCTAAAGATGGTGATGTTCATGGCCTTGACGACCACGGCGATAATAAATTCTGTTTGCAGTTTTACCACGCGTGCGACGCCAACCACGTGTACCAGCTGTGCATCATGAATTACGGCACTCTGGCTTTCTGCGATTTCTTCGGCTCCGTCCTCTCCTTCTACGCCGTTCTCATCTTCAACGCCAAGATCTCCGAGGAATTCCGCACCTTCCTGCTGCTGTCTGGCGCCATGGTCATCGCCGTCTTCCAGGACCAGGACCGCCACAACGACCTGGAGCACGTCCTGCCACTCGTGACGGCTGGTGTCATCATGGTCGTCAGCTGGGTGAGTTTGTGGTGCTTCCTTTTCATGGTGGTCAGCTGGGTGAGTTTGTGGTGCTTCCTTTTCATGGTGGTCAGCTGGGTGAGTTTGTGGTGCTTCCTTTTCATGGTGGTCAGCTGGGTGAGTTTGTGGTGCTTCCTTTTCATGGTCGTCAGCTGGGTGAGTTTGTGGTGCTTCCTTTTCATGGTCGTCAGCTGGGTGAGTTTGTGATGCTTCCTCGTCTGGGTGAGATTGTGGTACTCCTTTTTCACGGTCATCAGCTGGATGAGTTTGTGGTACTCCCTTTTCATGGTCATCAGCTGGATGAGTTTGTGGTACTCCCTTTTCATGGTCATCAGCTGGATGAGTTTGTGGTACTCCCTTTTCATGGTCATCAGCTGGATGAGTTTGTGGTACTCCCTTTTCATGGTCATCAGCTGGATGAGTTTGTGGTACTCCCTTTTCATTGCCGTCAGCTGGGTGAGTTTACGTTACTCCCTCGTTATTGTTGTCACTTCGTATATCCCATGTTAAAACCAAAACCTTTGGCCAACGCTTTTTCTTAATGTGCAGCAATGAAATTATCTCCCTTGTGACATCCAGCACATTCGATCCTCCCATGCCCTCAAAACTGCGTTAAAAACTCACCTCTGCCAACAAGACCGCAACAAGTGATTTCAAACTGTGTCTTCTTCCACCGTCCGCTGACCAGCCTAATGCCCTACCGTTGGGCCTGATCCACCGGCTCACACTCGTGACCCAGCTCACTGACCGTGGTCCATGCTGCAGGTGTGGGAGATGCGAGCAAGGCGGCAGCTGTTCCCGTCCAGGCGGCGCTACCTGTGCTTCCTGCTACCTGGCGTGGTGCTGGCCCTCACCGGCATCGGAGTGAACTACGGCCTGATGTGGCACAGGTCTACCTATCAGTACACCCACAGCTTCTGGCACGTGGCTCTCATGGTCTCCACGTGCCTCCTCATGCCGCCCCGATCCGACAGGCTGTCAGGTGGGTCACGCTTCACGTGCACACGTTGTCTAGACTGGACTGGAGAAAGGGTCTATGTACATTGGCGTTTTGACGTCTATGTTTGCTTGTGGCCGAGTTTGATCGTCCTGATCACGTGCATGCTCCAGTGCTGACTGCTCGTTCGTCAGCACGCATTCACTCGCGCGCGCGCGCGCGCGCACACACACACACAAGCACGCACGCACGCACGCAGTGCTTCACTGCTCCTTTGTCAGCACACACACACACACACACACACACACACACACACACACACACACACACACACACACACACACACACACACACGTCAGTTACACATCACCATCGCCCTTCAGTGCTTCAGTGTTTCACTGCTCGTTCATCAGCACACGCACGCACCCCTCCCCCCCCCCCCCCCCCCCCAACACACACACACACGGATGGCCCTATTCCAATATAGCTTAACTGTGTCTAAACGTTTTATCCAACAGCTGATTTGTTTGGGCCGAAATTCGGTTGAGCGCTCTTTTTGTACACTGTTAAATGTCAGTTTTACCGCTCACAAAGGGTGGCATATATATATGCTTATGTCTGTCAGGAACACTCTCCTTTACAAAGTTAGGTCATCACACACTCTCTCGTCTTTTGTCTTTCAAATCATGTGCAAAAACTGATCTCTTCAGGCTATTCTGCTGTGTGCACTAGCGCGCGCGCGTGTGTGTGTGTGTGTGTGGGGGGGGGGGGGGGCGGTCTGTCTGTCCATCGGTCTGTCTGTCTGTGTGCGTGTTTGCGTGTGTGTCTGTCTGTCTGTGCGGGCGGGCGTGTTTGTGTTCTCGAGGTTATTTTGTTGGCAAAGGGCTGTTTGTAAATGCGCGAGTTGTCGGTTTTGTTGTTGCCTTGTTTTCTCGGTTAGCAACTTTCTTTGTTGTAAGAATAATAATAATAATAGTAATACATAACTTTTCTATAGCGTTATTCCCCGATGAGAGAGCTCAACGCGCTTGTTCACATACATGTACATAATATATACCATTTACATTTACTAACATATATACAAGCAATCGCATAATAAATTACACTAATATAAAACAAGTACTTGTAAAACGTCACATAAAATAATTTATAAAACATACAGACGTTACAATAATTTAAAACAGGTACATAATTATAAAGCAGTGTACTAAGTAATTATTATTGTTACTGTGACAATGTTTGATTCCTTGTTCTTTGTTTTCATTTAATGTACTACGTTCTCCAGTTGAGGAAATAGCACATATAACACAATGCATTGTTGTGACTATTATCAAAACTGTGTGTATACTTTTACACACTCAGATGGTGGCCCTGCATATAGTCCTTTGTTTGAAGAAACCGAAACTGTCCAACCGACGAGGGAGCCCGTATTTGAGCTGAAACTCCTTCGGTGAACAAGGATAGCGAGTGAACGTAACAGTTCTGCAACTAAGACCGTTACTTTTTGTGTTTAAGCCGTGTTTGAAATTAACTGAGTTGGACTGTTCCTTTCCATGCACGCTTGTTTCATTTTAATGGTGGCGTGTTCAGTTCTGTGTTATCCGACGTGTTTTGTTTCTTGCTTGTTTGCTTGCTATTTTTTGTAACTAACCCTTTATGAACTGATATTTCTGGAGAAGTCCTGGTGACAGAAAGCGAAAGCGTTCAAGCTTTTTTTCTTTTTTTCTTTTTTTCTCTCTCTCTCTCTCTCTCTCTCTCTCTCTCTCTCTCTCTCTCTCTCTCTCTCTCTCTCTCTCTCTCCAGATTTAATTTGAAGAGAATAACAAAAGCTGTGGGGTGTTTTTTTGTGTTTTTTGTTGTTGTTGTTGTTGGTTTTTGTTGTTGTTGGTTTTTTGTTGTTGTTGTTGTTTTCTTTCTGTTTTTGTTTTTGTTTGTTTGTTGTTGTTGCTGCTGTTGCGCGGGGTTGGGGGGGGGGTTGTCTGTCTGTTTGTTTATTTTTTGTTTTGCTTTTTATTATTATTCCATTCAGTGGGTCCTTTATGGGACCATCAGCGGGGAACTGCGGCTGCAGAGATGAAGCCCCCCCCCCCCCCCCCCACCCCCTACCCCACCCCACCCTTTCCCCGCCGTTAGAAACTGTCTATCCAGGCTCTGTCTAACAAGCTAATTCAGCTTCGTTTGTTCCTAGTCCTCTCCTCACATCATGCGGCATGTGTCACAAACAGTGAATCCGTTTGTTCCTAGTCCTCTCCTCACATCATGCGGCATGTGTCACAAACAGTGAATCCGTTTGTTCCTAGTCCTCTCCTCACATCATGCGGCATGTGTCACAAACAGTGAATCCGTTTGTTCCTAGTCCTCTCCTCACATCATGCGGCATGTGTCACAAACAGTGAATCCGTTTGTTCCTAGTCCTCTCCTCACATCATGCGGCATGTGTCACAAACAGTGAATCCGTTTGTTCCTAGTCCTCTCCTCACATCATGCGGCATGTGTCACAAACAGTGAATCCGCTTGTTCCTAGTCCTCTCCTCACATCATGCGGCATGTGTCACAAACAATGAATCCGTTTGTTCCTAGTCCTCTCCTCACATCATGCGGCATGTGTCACAAACAGTGAATCCGTTTGTTCCTAGTCCTCTCCTCACATCATGCGGCATGTGTCACAAACAGTGAATCCGTTTGTTCCTAGTCCTCTCCTCACATCATGCGGCATGTGTCACAAACAGTGAATACGTTTGTTCCTAGTCCTCTCCTCACATCATGCGGCATGTGTCACAAACAGTGAATCCGTTTGTTCCTAGTCCTCTCCTCACATCATGCGGCATGTGTCACAAACAGTGAATCCGCTTTGTTCCTAGTCCTCTCCTCACATCATGCGGCATGTGTCACAAACAGTGAATCCGGCTGTTCCTAGTCCTCTCCTCACATCATGCGGCATGTGTCACAAACAGTGAATCCGTTTGTTCCTAGTCCTCTCCTCACATCATGCGGCATGTGTCACAAACAGTGAATCCGGCTGTTCCTAGTCCTCTCCTCACATCATGCGGCATGTGTCACAAACAGTGAATCCGGCTGTTCCTAGTCCTCTCCTCACATCATGCGGCATGTGTCACAAACAGTGAATCCGGCTGTTACAGTAACTCCCAGTCAGCTTTCAGTGCAGACTCTCTCACGGTGTCCGTACACTGCCCCAGTGTGCAATCGTACACTGCCCCAGTGTGCAATCGTACACTGCCCCAGTGTGCAATCGTACACTGCCCCAGTGTGCAATCGTACACTGCCCCAGTGTGCAATCGCAGGCATCAACATCTGTGCGCACGTTAAAAATGTAAAGCACTGTTTGTGCACACGATAATGCTACACGCATTGATAGGAATAGGTTGCGCTGCTCTTGCGGATGTTTGGCCTTACCCAGATAAAGCGAAAAAAGAAAAGATTTTTTTATATAAAAATAAACAAAATATGGTCAGTTTTGATTTGCCCTAAATATCTAGTGACCTTCGCGCTGAGTGGCGTACCGGATGCTAAATGCTAAGCGACTAACTGTTGTTGGTTTGTGTGTTGTTGTTCTTGTTCTTGTTCTTGTTCTTGTTGTGTTGTTGTTGTTTTGTTGTTTCTTCTTTCTTTTTTGGGTGGGGTCTTGCTTTTTTAAAAACGTTTTGTTGTTTTTTGTTGTTTTTTCTTGCTTTTTTGTTTGTTTGCTTGTTTGTTTCTTGCTTTATTTATGTGTGTTGTGTGTGTGTGTGGTGTGTGTGTGTGTCCGTGTGCATCTGTGTGTGTGTTAGTTGGTAATGAAAAATTAATCCCTTGAGTGCACGCACTGGATTTACGAGTGCTCTATTCCAGTTTCAACTGTTTAAAATTACACTGTAGCGGACGATAAAGTCACTTTATAGTCTATCCAACTGTGTAAAGTAAATTCCATCGGAAAATAAGATTACTCTATTCAACTGTGTGAACAAGACTAAATCAAATGTTTTAGAAATATGTTCAGCTGTTTGTAATTTAAACCGAATTTTGCGTACGTTATGCTGGGCGGATTTAAAAGAGCCTTTACGCGAAATCTGGTGTACAAAAAACAAACAAACAAAAACTGTTAAATAGACTGTTTATCTATGAGATGAACTGTTGATCTGTCTTAATAAGACCAGAAGCATACACGTTTTGACCTCAACTCGCGCAAAGAGGGTGACTGAACCACAGCCTCAAAATATATCGGAAGCGAGCGCTGCAGTCTTGCCACACAGCAGTAGCGACTAAGAGTTGACTGCAGAGCATCTCACCACTGGTTGACCAAGACCGCCGACAAGGCCGGGCCGACTGCAGGCCGTCTCACCGCTAGTTCGGCGGGTCACTAGGGGTAGTTGGCAAGTTGCTTTCTCACTGCATACTCTTGGGTTTTAATACGATAATAACAAGCAGCAGTCGATGACAGCCGCCATTGAAATCATCGTAGCAACGTTATAGGCCATTGGAAATAAATGTAACGCGGCGCGAGGAATTCTGCACTGTTTTGTCTTAGAAATTGTGCTGTATTTTGCATGGACCTATATCTATAGGTCCATGGTATTTTAGACACCCATACGCTAGTGCAGCAGGCCTGTTGCAATTCGCCGTCCCTGACACAATCTGTACACTGTAAAATACTTGCACATTTATCACGCTTCAGATTCAGGGCTGTTTGTTCCTCTAATGGCAGACATCGCTTCTGCGGGAAACTCGCTGTTTTGATGCACACACCCGCTAAAGCCTTGTGGGAATCGGTACGTTTTGATTTGAAACTCGCTGTTTTGATGCACACACCCGCTAAAGCCTTGTGGGAATCGGTACGTTTTGATTTGAAACTCGCTGTTTTGATGCACACACCCGCTAAAGCCTTGTGGGAATCGGTACGTTTTGATTTGCAGGCCTACGCCATTGCGAGTAGACGGTATAGCCTAGGCGAGACAGCTACCAAAGGGACTGTGCTAGAAACTCGGTCATCGATCTCTGCATGCCGTCTCCAGCTGACCAATCTCTACCGCTGTACATGACTCGGTCATCGATCTCTGCATGCCGTCTCCAGCTGACCAATCTCTACCGCTGTACATGACTCGGTCATCGATCTCTGCATGCCGTCTCCAGCTGACCAATCTCTACCGCTGTACATGACTCGGTCATCGATCTCTGCATGCCGTCTCCAGCTGACCAATCTCTACCGCTGTACATGACTCGGTCATCGATCTCTGCATGCCGTCTCCAGCTGACCAATCTCTACCGCTGTACATGACTCGGTCATCGATCTCTGCATGCCGTCTCCAGCTGACCAATCTCTACCGCTGTACAGGACTCGGTCATCGATCTCTGCATGCCGTCTCCAGCTGACCAATCTCTACCGCTGTACATGACTCGGTCATCGATCTCTGCATGCCGTCTCCAGCTGACCAATCTCTACCACTGTACATGACTCGGTCATCGATCTCTGCATGCCGTCTCCAGCTGACCAATCTCTACCGCTGTACATGACTCGGTCATCGATCTCTGCATGCCGTCTCCAGCTGACCAATCTCTACCGCTGTACATGACTCGGTCATCGATCTCTGCATGCCGTCTCCAGCTGACCAATCTCTACCGCTGTACATGACTCGGTCATCGATCTCTGCATGCCGTCTCCAGCTGACCAATCTCTACCGCTGTACATGACTCGGAAGCGCCGCTTCTTCGTGTAGTTTTCATCATCAGCCATGTTTGTAATCCAGTCAAGTGTGTGCGTGTGCCTGTGTGCGCCCGCGTGTCTGTTCATTTCTGTTCGGGTTCAGTAAACATAGTAGTCAATAACTAATTGAACACACTGCAAAGTGATGGGGTTCAATGTTAGAATATACTCCTCTCTCTCTCTCTCTCTCTCTCTCTCTCTCTCTCTCTCTCTCTCTCTCTCTCTCTCTCTCTCTCTCTTGTTGTTGTTGATATTAAGGCTTTAAAATCCACTTACTAACTACTGACTGTATTGCAGCCAGCAAAAAAGCACTGTCTGTGTCTGCACAAGACATCAAAGTCGGGCGTCCAGAGCAGAACCAACGACAGCCGTCACACCATCAAGACGAGGACGACGATGAACCAGCCATGCTTGATGCCAGCACAAACAGCATCAGTTCCGACGGAAGTCTTCTGATCTGATCAAAACATAACAGCGAGCGTGCGTTACTTCACATTGCATTGCGACACGAAGGATTGGGACAACTTGCTGTGACACGATCAGTCACACTTGTAGGACTACGTCCGGTAAGGGAGAAAGCCAGCAGTCGCTGCTTGTCGTGTGGATGGGACCTTAGCCGAATACTGTGACTGATGCTTGTGTGCTACACTGGGGTCCCAGATGAAAGACCGCATTTCTGAGAGACCATGCACCCTTCTGGAAGACCATGCACACATCTGGAAAACCATCCTGGAGACCATGCACCCATCTGGAAGACCATACACCCATCTGGAAGACCATACACCCATCTGGAAAGACGAGTTTTTGTTTCTTTCTGGAACCCTTCCCTTCGTATTTCCACGTTACTGAACCCCTCGCCAGAACAGACGGGTTCCTTGACTAGATAATTTTTGTCCTCACAGTTGTGCGACAGACGATCAGTCACAGGCGTTGCCTCACAATGCATGGACAGACGATCAGTCACACAATGCATGGACAGACGATCAGTCACACAATGCATGGACAGACGATCAGTCACACAATGCATGGACAGACGATCAGTCACAGGCGTTGCCTCACAATGCATGGACAGACGATCAGTCACAGGCATTGCCTCAAAATGCATGGACAGACGATCAGTCACAGGCGTTGCCTCACAATGCATGGACAGACGATCAGTCACAGGCGTTGCCTCACAATGCATGGAGAGACGATCAGTCACACAATGCATGGACAGACGATCAGTCACACAATGCATGGACAGACGATCAGTCACAGGCATTGCCTCACAATGCATGGACAGACGATCAGTCACACAATGCATGGACAGACGATCAGTCACAGGCGTTGCCTCACAATGCATGGACAGACGATCAGTCACACAATGCATGGACAGACGATCAGTCACAGGCGTTGCCTCACAATGCATGGACAGACGATCAGTCACACAATGCATGGACAGACGATCAGTCACACAATGCATGGACAGACGATCAGTCACAGGCATTGCCTCACAATGCATGGACAGACGATCAGTCACAGGCGTTGCCTCACAATGCATGGACAGACGATCAGTCACACAATGCATGGACAGACGATCAGTCACACAATGCATGGACAGACGATCAGTCACACAATGCGTGGACAGACGATCAGTCACAGGCGTTGCCTCACAATGCATGGACAGACGATCAGTCACAGGCGTTGCCTCACAATGCATGGACAGACGATCAGTCACACAATGCATGGACAGACGATCAGTCACACAATGCGTAGACAGACGATCAGTCACACAATGCGTGGACCACTAACAGCGCGAACGGCCAACTTGACTTTTTGTCATTGTTTTCATTGTTACTTTCACATGTGTGCCATATTAAAAGTTAGCTTTAGAGCTCTCAGTTGTAAACCAGGAAAGTAGCTTCAAGCTCAGACACAAAGTTGTTTGTTTTCTCAGTGCAGTTCTGCACTTCAGCCTATGAGAACCAATTGGCCACGGAAAATAGGCTGTAGTCCACTGTGTCACAGTTTGTGAAACGTTGTTCCGGTATTTCGCTCGGGCGTCTACAGCGCTGAGTGTGAAACTGCTGAGTGTTCAAGGTGTGTGCATTCTAAAGAAGAAAGGTGACCGCCATCAATGTTACTGTGTACATATCCCGTTTCTGTAGAGTGCGGTAGAGGCGTTGTTTTTCGGCTTATATGCAGTTCCATGGGCATTAGCCATGGTTCAGTTTGCATGCTTTAGACAGACAGATAGACCCACAGACACAGAGTCAGTGTGTGTGAGTGTGTGTGTGTGTGTGTGTGTGTGTGTGTGTGTGTGTGTGTGTGTGTGTGTGTGGTGAGAGAGAGAGAGAGACAGACAGACAGACAGACAGACAGAGTCACACAGAGAGAGACAGACAGAGGCAGACAGAGGAAGTTGAGGCCAGGTTCTGAGTGCCCCTAGTTTTGTGCTCAATCTCATTTTTTCCATATGTATATTCATGTTTTATTGTTTTATTTGAAGCCTTTTGGTTGCTATATTTTTGTTTGTTGGTTTGTTTGTTTGTTTTTTGTTAGTATGCTGCTTTCGTTTGTTTGCAAGAAAACAATTTTAATAAAGACTTTCTGGTTTGATGAAACTGTGTCCCGTTTGAAAAGTTTCTTTATTGAACACATCAGATTTAAAAAAATATGTATATATATAACAATTACATCAAACTGGAAAAACAAAACTACAAACTGTAAACAATTTGAACTTTAGAATGTGTGGTACTAAACGTGACAAAAAGAGACAAAGTTATGAAGTTCTCCAACGCAGCGCTTGTCACGGTTTGGTGTAATTGCTCGTAAAAACATTAAAAGAGCAAGCCTTCAGAACTTTTGTCCAGCAGGTGGAAGAGGTCAAATAAAACCTTTTTCATTTTTTTAATGCTCCTTTGATTTAATATTCCACTTTTAACGTTGGTTTCGGATAGTGACGGGTAACAGAAGTGTCCTAGCTCGCTCCGTGTTGCACGCATCGCCTCTTTAATATCGGCACGAACTGACGTTGCGTGCTCACGTCGCCAGAGTAACCGGACCACGGGCTATGGCACTTGACGATGACTTCTACGAGCCACACTAACCGGCACTGACGTACCTAGAATTATAAACTGAAAATGAAATCAATGGTGCATTTTAAAACAAAATCGTCGGTTTTCAGTGTTTATTTGGATCTCTTCCGCCTGTTGGCGAAAGGGCGGCCTTCTTAAATACAGCATGTCTTGAGGAGGTTGGTTCCTTTAAAGAGGTATTGTAACACAGTTCAGGTTGCGCTGACAGCTGGATGGAGCAGTCCTTTACATACCTCAGTCTGTTTCACTATTAGAGTTTCTTTGTTGTTCCTCAGCTACAAGCCAGGGGCTCACCCAATAACAGGAAAATATCACTCCATTCCACCGTGCATACTACATTCACTACACTGTCTCCAAATTCGGAGTAGCCTTCAGTTTGAGAACTTCAAGCAATAACCAACAACAGCGTAAACTTTGATTTATGAAAGCTAAAACACTCTATTTTCACGATTTGTAATATACTGGAGACAGAGGAAGTGTTGGGGGAGACGAGTGTGGGAGGAGGTGGATGGGTGTGACTGAACAGGACGAGTCTGGGAATAGTAATTTATTTTATAATAAGGAAAATGATAAAGGCTGTCCATGTAATGAATCATGGAAAACCTCGCCAACCGAACAGGTCAGACCCTTCGCAGGAAAGTGACCACACCCTTGTAAACTGGATGGGTCAGCGTGTGGCCAGGCTCCAATCAATGCTACACTGGACGAGCTAAGGAAAAGATACGCCGCTACGCTCTAGCTCCTCCCTGCTGCCGTAGAGTTTGGTGTGTAGCTGGACTGCCGTTGGCCACATATATGTTCTTGCTGTCTGCAGAGTAGGCATTTTTGCGGTACATGTTCGGCCGTCTGGTCTTCAAGACCGCAGTTGCAGGCTGGTGATGGTGCCAGCTTCATTTTTCTGAATTTCAGTCAAGACTTTTCTCGAGTGCAAGAATCCACACCAGTACTAGAGCAAACTAAGGTGATGGGTGTCGTGGGCAGCGGTTCACAACACTGCTGTGATATAAATGGTTTGGGGTTCCAGGTGGTGGCGTGCATGCTGCGGACAGTTCAGTTGACGCTTTTGTGGAGGCGTTTTACTTTCTGCTTGCGGGACAAACCAATGCGAAGACCTCTGCGGCAAAACGCAGTCACCAGAGGCTGAATGCCGCCTAGTATTGGGTCCGCCGCTACAACAACACACACCACACACACACACACACACACACACACACACACACACACACACACACAATTAAAAAATACGGTAAAATCCAAGGAGACGGTCGGAAATTCCTGGACCGTTTTAAAAGTTATTTTGGGTCACAAATATCATCACAATCATTAAATGAAGTCCATATCTACCGAATACACCCAAAATCCGCAACAAAAGGTGATTTTTTTCATATATTTTTGTCTTTGATTGTCAGTTCCAGTCGGCGCATATTGCCCTTTGACGTTTGACCTAGTTTCCCAGTAACAACGTGAACGCTTCCTTAGTGCCGATTTTGGCAAGACTATCGTACTCACGACTCAACGTTCTCAGATTGCAATTTTTTCGTACATTTTCTGTGGTTTTTAATTGCACTAGCTTGTTTAACGAGGCCGCTTACCTAGCAGCACTTCATCGGCTTCGTTCGCCATTTGCAATCCGTGACGCCAACTCGAAACAATCAAAGACAAAAATATATGAAAAGAATTATCTTTTGTTGCGGATTTCGGCTGTAATTGGTAGATATGGACCTCATGTAATGATTGTGATGATATTTGTGACCCGGCAAAATAACTTTTATAACGGTCCAGGAATTTCCGACCGTCTCCTTGGATTTTACCAAAAATACATATACACACATAACACATGTAAGTATATACACACACACACGCACGCACGCACGCACGCACGCACGCACGCACGCACGCACGCACGCACGCACGCACGCACGCACGCACGCACGCACGCACGCACACTTAAAAAATATGTATACAAACATACACACATGTAAGTACACACACACACACACACACATACACACACAGAGTTAAAATGTAGGCCGACACCCAGGCAGACCGGAATCACACTGTTCAAGACGGACCACTACGCCCACTGACTAGATTTTATCATGACACTGGACCAGCAAGATAAATACCGCATACAAAATAGTTTAATGTAAAACAAACAAGCAAAAAACAAACAACAACAAAAAACTAAAAAATGCCTACAGCATGAGAAGCAAGACATCTGGAACTGCTTCAGCTCAGGGTTTATTACTATCGCATAAACCACAGGTGCGGCTCCAACCGCAGGTCGGACATTGTCACCGTCATAGCAGCCCAACAAGCCAACCTCACGTGTGCATCCAAGTGACCACCGTTACTGAACCATGTGCGTTTCTCACACCCGTTTTCACTGATATGGTCATCTCTCGAAGAGCTACACAAACAGGGCGGGGCTGTAACAAAGATTATAAATACAAAGATTGTATTGATAATCTTTGGCTGTAGCTCGGTTGACGAGCGTCGGATCCGGTCCGCTGCTGATGCAGGTTCGACTGACTCCCCGGTGCGGCAAGGGATTTTTCTCCCAGCGTGAACGTTCAATACGGACGTACAGCTCCGTGTGCATCGCATGCACTCACACCTGTGAGCGTGTGAAAAATCCCAAGCATTGACACCAATGCTATTGTCTGGGAACACGAAAATACAAAAAACACTAGGTCAAGACACAGTGTGTCTGCCAAAGTGACAACGGGATTGAAAACGGTCACATATGCAGTTTGCCTCCCGAAAAACAGGTGTAAGTAACTTGTTTGTTTGTTTGTTCGTTTTTGTTTTTCTTTTGTTGTGGTTTTTCTACGCGCGGTCAACCAGGGCGGTTATATCAGAGCGATAAAACGGGTGTTCCACCTCCATGAAATGAGGAACGCAGAAGAAGAAGCTGCAGATAAACTGTGTATACTTAACATGATACCAGAAAACCTTACCGTCGGCAGGAGGAGCGAGGTCTTCCTCTTCCCCGTCACAAGAGGGTCTGTACTTCCACCTGAAGTTCGGGGATGGCAAGGCTGTCTCTGGGGAGGGTAAAATCAATTAAATTGTTATTAAACAGGGAAACTGGGGAATAAGATTGGGATCATGGCCAGTGCAGAATGCTACAGTTACTCACTCCCTCCCCCCCCCCCTCCCCCCCTCCCTCCCCCAACACATACATACACACACACACACACAAACACAACACACACACACCACACACACACACACACACACACACACACACACACACACATTATATGAAAGCATGAACAGGCTTGAATGCTGGTAACACACATGGGGAATGGGAGGGAGGCGGGCGAAACAACGACTGAGATGGTCTGTGACTACCGAACATAAAACCGCGTGCATTCGTACCCTTCAACTCGTCGTCCTCGTCGTAGAAGCTTGCCTCGGCAGCTGACTCGGTGTGTTGTTCTTCCGACAAGGCGGACAGCTCGTCTGGAACCAGGCAATGCGCCGCACCCTCCGTGTCGCACCCGGCAGCGAGTTTGCTGCACGTGACCAAAGGCTGCTCCGAGTCACTCTCCATACCTGCCTGGCCCCGTGGCCCAGGCACTGGGAAGGACGAGCTGAAGGGGCTTCCAGTCCCAGTACCCACGGCATGGACGTTCTCTCCCATGTCTGGCACTTCTTGTTCGTCTTTATCGTCAGCGGACTTTCGCTGCCTTTCTGCAGACGGCGCCAAGAGTGAACTGTGATGCTCTGGGCTGCCGGTGTTGAATCCATTATCAGTCTGGGGCGTAGCGCTGGCATTGAAAAGCTCGTCTATCTGACCACGAGCCGTGTATCCAAGACTAATAGTACTCTTTCTCTTGCTGCCTGGGTGCTTAGATGGTGAATCGGAATCATTAACAATCCACGCTTCATCCTGGTTCAAACGTGATTTTTCGTGGACGATTTCATCTTGTTTTGCAGCAACGGGACTGCCACATTTTTGCTTAGTCTGAACTATGTCTTTTTGACCCAGGAGGTGTCTTTCGGGTACACTTAGTTCAAAGCAGCGAAAGATTTGCTCAGCTTTCGTACACTCAATATTGACATGAGTTACATCACACCTTCTTTCCAAACAAGGTGTAGAACTCGGATCATCATCTTCGTTGCCATACTGGTTATTTCCCCGGCTCATTTTGTAAGTTTGGAAGGTTTGTTTTGCCTCGGTGGAGTCACTGTTGACAGCTTTGCCTTCGACGTCTACACCACTTGCTTCAGAGTCTAATGGACGGCCGTGCTCTTCGTCACGATGTTGTTGGTCGTTTTTCTGCAGGTTACAGTCGGTTTGCTTTGGACGCCTTGGAGTTTGACCTCCACGGAACACGGCGACGCTCAGACATCTGTTGAAATCGTCCATAATACTGACCCCAGTCTCACGGACTGATCCTCCTGGAGACTTTTGCCCGTCAGAGACGAGATCTTCCCCGGCAGTCGCGTTGTATTCATTTCGTGTGCTCTGCCCGACTCCCAAACCTTCAACAGGCCAAGACGCGGAGCTGCTCCGACTTGCCGCGGTCGAGTTCTCGGTGTCGTCGGCGACGCTGTCTAAAGCCGCATCCACTTCGTTGGGGTCTGCGGCGTCTGCATCAATTTCAGTCTCATTATCTCTGCGGCTCAACGATTGATTATTTCCCGGCTCTTCATCAGCAGCTACAGCAACTTCACCTTCGGTACTGCCTTCAACAGCAAGTTCTGGTTCGTTGGTATATTCTCTATCATGACAACACATATTATGGGTTATAACTCGAGCTATGCCACTGCTGCTCGACATACTACAACTTCTATCGCATATCTTCTCCGCAGCAGATTCAAAACCGACAGTGCTGTCTTCAGTCAGATGCACAGCTTTCATGTATGCCAGATCACCTGGCGGCTTTGGACCGAGTTCAGCTTCATGAACATCGTTGGCTTTTGTGACAAGACTGTCGGCACGACAGCTGGATGTGGAAAACAGTTCCGTCTCATATGGAATGCCGACATCGTGTCCACCAGACGGAAGGATCAGCCGGTCCCTGTGCCGATTTTCCGGCCCAACCGACGAGGAGCGTAGAAAAGGTGTGTCGCGGACAGAGCCTGGCGGTGTTCGTCCACGTGTGCTCGCTGTTTCTTCAACAGAAGGAAATCGCAGCTTCACACTCTGACGGTCCGAGGGGTGTCGACCTGTGTTAACGGCCCTTTTGTCTTTAGTCGTCAGACTCCGCATGTCATCAAGGAAGACGAGGAAAGATTTCTCCTCTTCAGAGAGAAAATCCTCCTTGCTACTTTGAAACACTGGGCAAGACGAGGGAATGTGATCGCTGTCCTTAAGGGCCGCAGTCATAGTTTTAGATCCCTCGCCTACGTTGTTCAGCAAGAAGGTGAATGCACCGATGTCTTGTTGATGCTGTGTACAAGACTTTACAGATGCGTGTTCTTCCGTATCATAGGCAGTGTACAGCTGATTTTCTATTTGTTCCAGTACTTTATCCATGACGTCTTGAATGCACAAAAACTCCTGGCTGGTAGAATCATTCTCTGCCATTCTGTAGAACTGCCACCGAATCTGTCAACAAAACAACACTGAAAGTCACGGGTACGCACACTTGCGACCAAACCGGACAGTTATTGAATGTATGTGTGTGTCAGTGTGTGTGTGTGTGTGTGTGTGTGTGTGTGTGTGTGTGTGTGTGTGTGTGTGTGTGTTGTGTGTGTGTGTGTGTGTGTGTGTGTGTGTGTGTGTGTGTGTGTGTGTGTGTGTGTGTGGTGTGTGGTTGTGTGTGTGTGTGGTGTGGGTGTGTGTGTGTGTGTGTGTGTGTGTGTGTTGTGTGTGGTGTGTGTGTGTGTGTGTGTGTGTGTGTGTGTGTGTGTGTGTGTGTGTGTGTGTGTGTGTGTGTGGTGTGATGTGTGTGTGTGTGTGTGTGTGTGTGTGTGTGTGTGTGTGTGTGTGTGTGGTGTGTGTGTGTGTGTGTGTGGTGTGTGGTGTGTGTGTGTGTGTGTGTGTGTGTGTGTGTGTGTGTGGTGTGTGTGTGTGTGTGTGTGTGTGTGTGTGTGTGTGTGTGTGTGTTGGGTGTGGTGTGTGTGAGTGTGTGGTGTGTGTTGTGTGTGTGTGTGTGTGTGTGTGTGTGTGTGTGTGTGTGTGTGTGTGTGTGTGTGTGTGGCTTGCGTATGTCAGTGTCACTGACGTGTGTGTGTCCCGTGTGTGTGTGTGCGTCAGTGTGTGTGTGTGTGTGTGTGTGTGTGTGTGTGTGTGTGTGTGTGTGTGTCGTGTGTGTGTGTGAACTTGTGTGTGTGTGTGTTGTGTGTGTGTGTGTGTGTGTGTGTGTGTGTGTGTGTGTGTGTGTGTGTGTGTGTGTGTGTGGTCATGTGTGCTTGTGTGTGTGTGTGTGTGTGTGTGTGTGTGTGTGTGTGTGTGTGTGTGTGTGTGTGTGTGAGTCAGTGTGTACCGTTGTGTGTGTGTGTGTGTGTGTGTGTGTGTGTGTGTGTGTGTGTGTGTGTGTGTGTGTGTGTGGTCAGTGTGTGTGTGTGTGTGTGTGTGTGTGTGTGTGTGTGTGTGCCTGCGCGTGCGCGTGCGCGTGCGTGGGATCAGTCATCGAGCCGGCGGCGACAACGGGCCCGTCCCGGGCCTCAGTGAAAGTGATTGCGGTATTTTCATTGCCGCCGTAACACGACCCAAAATCACGTTAATCAGGGTTATGTCTCTGCCGGCCCATCTGCTGTACGTCACAGAAAACTCCGGCGAACCGGTCAGTTTGGCTGGAGGCGTTGCCAATGGAATAAAACTATTAAGTTGTGTTAAGTCATACCGCTTCACTCCGGCAACGTCACCGATAGGCCTACCCCTGAAGCAGACGACACAATAACAAATTTGTCGTCTGCTACATTTTCTAAAGCCTATGTCCCCCCGTGCTGTTTCGGAGAATGCGTTAAAACTCATTAATGTTTTAACAGTATTTAGCAACCAAACTGTTGTGATAGTCGACCTTAATAATAAATGGTTAGTTAACAGTGCTGTACATTACGTTTTTAAGACTTTTGTTGACACTCGATCCTGGCTGTGAGAGCTTTCAGTCGGTCATGTGACTTGTACTCTCTAACCCTTTTTCTTTCAGATTTTCAAAGCAGTTTGTGTTTTATACCAGTTATATTACTGCCATTCTGATACATTAGCTCAACGATAGATGCCACCATCAGACTTAATCTTCTCAGTGTTTAGATATCTCACTGAGACAGAAGAAAACAATAACAGATTGGTAAGCGGATATTGTCTACGAGTTTCTTCCCCTGAATCTCTTTACTTCCTTCTACGGTGTAGATTCACAGTTCGTCATTGTGCAAGTTAATATGTACTGCCAATAATGCAATTTTGTTGACATTTTTGTTCGGTAAGTGAGCAGAACTGTTTTGAAAACTGATTATATTCGATACTGCTATATTTGTTTGACCGGAGCGTTTCAGCAACTCGAGCCATGCCTTCATCATTTAAGATCAGACTTCGCAGTTTAGAGCACGAGATGGGTGCCCATAGGGCCTATTTCTCTATTAGCTACACAGCATTAATTGGTTAGATTCCGCTGATTCATGTTCTTGATCAAAATCTGCGTAAGCAGGCAGAAATAATTCGAATCAAAGCCCGATATTTGACGTGCCCCCGTAAACGACAGTAAATGAATAAGAGTTTAACTGTTGCTCGTGGATGTTTCCTGGAAGAAGATATGGGCTTGTTTTTGCAACCCTGTGCTACATTCACAATACGTTGTCCAGTTTGACCACAGGTGCTGGGCAGTTCACTTGTTGTAAACTCATGTTTCTAACTGTCGTTCACTTCTGTGCAATGAAAACCTTTCATGACCTCCTTTCTCATTATTACATTAAGGCAGCAGGTGATTAAGTGCCTTGAATAAAACATTTTTTTGATGCAGTATTTCATTTCAAAGGACTTTTTAAATTTATTTTTGTGTACAATTTTAGGTGAGAATAACAATAAATCTTTGCTACAGTGCTAGTTCTCACCAAATTTTATTGCATCTGCAGGGGTCATAAATACACAAAAATAATGTTTTCAATGCAAAATAAATGACTCCACAGTCTCAGTCTCACGGTGCAAATTGCTCAAACCCCATGCATTTACTCTGCAGGAAAGGCCAGATCTGTATGACAGAATGAAATTTTAATTAAAGGCTTTATATAGTTTAAGCAGTCTCTCTCTCACTCAGTCTCAGTCTCTTTGATGTCAGGATGTAAATAAGTTTTAGAACATATCAGCTTGACAGGTACTAGGTCAGGATGAGTGACATCAAATCGGGTCAGTGGTAGTTCGCTGCCAAAGTCAGTTTTCAGCTGTGTTGCTAATTTCCCACCATACATTTGCATGCAGGACCAACCAGAGTCCGTGGCACAGAGCAAGAGTACTCGCTCTCAAAAGCCAGAGTTAAGCATGATTGAGTGTGGTCACCAAAAGGATGGGTGACCGTTACATGCTAGGCTTTGGCCCTGAGATTTCTCCGGAGTCAAATTCTGTGCAGACTCTTACAAAAATCCTTCACATGAGATGATAAACTGAGGTCCCCTGTTTGTGTAAGCATGCAAAAAGATCTGATTGCTTTTGTTTCAGTTTGACGGGTACATTGCTTATCTTATCCAGTAAAATACCAGAAATTACTGGTTAAGACAAACCATGATTGAAGACCATAAATTATTCAAGAAAATTTGGATTCACGCATCAAGACACATCATGATCAACACAGACGGTGATAAGGAAACAGGAAAATCTCAGATGGGAAGGGGTCACTGGGTCACTGAAATCAACTACCATTGCACTGAACTTTGAACCTGAATGGTTGTCATGGATGACCAGTCAGTTTCAAGTTTCTGACACCATGTGTGTTGATAAAGCAAGGGTCTTTCCTGATCTGGAAAGACAGAGGGGCCAGCAGCTATTTCTGAGGCTATTGATGACTGGCACTGTCACAGTCACACACGTGGAAGGAGAGCCTGGCTTATGGACTCTTGCAAATCGGGCTTAGACTTGGAGGCTTTCCCCTTTAACTTTATTTGCTCTTCATAAATTGTATGGGCCAAGAGGGAGAGCTGTGTTGTCCTGTTTAAATGGGGGCCAACAGAGTTTGTTTTTTTCATTGTGTACCTTGAGGGAGGAGGACTCGTGACAAATATGGATTTTTTCTTTTTCAGGTACATTTCTGTATCATGGGGAATTTGTTGCGGATTTTACTGTCCACAGATCTACCTTCAAAAGAAGCTGACATTTTTGTGGACTTTGAAAGTAAGAATATTTTGATAATTAATTTTGCACAAATTATATATGAGCCTGTGCCAAAAGGTGCTCGGCGAGGACCATCCATTTTTTGGTCGTAAATGCTTCTTCATGTTTAAGTTTTCTCTGAACAAACCTAACTTTATCTGAAAGAGTATGCATCAAAGAGATAATAAAGATAAACTTGACTCCCAAAGTCAGTTTTGAGTTAGTAAAATATGAAAATTTACACCAAGTCCAGGCCGAAAATCAGCAAAGGAAGGGTGGACTTTTTGGGGTGCACCGCTTCAGTTGTCGTTTTGTTTGCATCTTTCTTCTTTAGGCAATTTTCCCTTTGCTGCCTGACAGGACATAGTCAAAGCTTTTTAATGCTTGAGAAAACGGCTCATAACTATTTGTAAAATCTGAATAATTGAAATAAACATATGTTTATTTCGATCGAAACGCATTGGGTCCGGTTCCGATGCTGATGAAAACGTTCGTCTGCTACTGTTCACTGCGGACTTGTGGGTGGTGAAACAAAGAAGCTGTTGCTAAAATCAGTGTTTAGTCAAAAGCAGTGATAATAAAAGCATTGGATTCCGTTCGTAATAAACAATTTCAAGTTTAAAATTTCAAGTTTTTATTTTGTCAGTCCGTTACGATCGAAGAATTGCCGATTCTGGGGATAAACGTTGATTTTGTGACCGCGGTCTTTTTACACAAAGCTTTGCGCCTACTTTTTCTTCAAACATGGTGCCAACAAGGAACGGTGAGTGAATTTTCGATTTGGGTCATGTACTTTTTTACAGTTTCGATCGAAATGTGATGTTGCGTCCGACAGATTAAATAGTTACTTTTCATTGATACAACATTATTTTTGCATTTTCATGCGTAATTGTAAGCGAAGTGACCATTATTAAACAGGTTTCGGTCGGCAGCGTGCAAATTCAAAGTGATGTCTTCGTTCGATAGCCCGCTGTTTCTCGGATGACACAAGCGGGCCTTAGGTCAGTGTTTCGATCGCGAAGTGACCGAATTTTGCACAGTAATGTCCACGTTTCGATCAACGAACTAGTTTTTTCTTAGTGTTTCGATTGAAAGAGAAAAACTTATATGTTCAAGTGTTTACTTCGTAATGGCGAAAATACCCATGTTTACGACGGCACACGTTTCGGAGTTGATTTGCCACTGTCGGACAGCGGCTTTTTCATTTGTTCAGTCAATCGGAACAGCATGATGCCATGACACAAATTTTTACTCCTCAATACACTTGTGCAACTCTACAGGTTTATTATTGCTGTCTGTGATGTGAACTAAGAGTAAGAGTTTAAAAAGGCATAGCCGTAAATTATCTATTTATACCAATTTATACAAATTGTACAAACACACAACAACAACAAAAAGAAGAAGAAAGAAAAAGAAAAGAAACATTACTATGACATTAACATTGTGATTAGGGAGATGTTTTTTTTAAATTATTTTATCTTCCCAGGCCTTCCCATTTCCCTGGGATGAATAAAGCATATGTTATTGTTGTTTTGATTTTATTTCTGGCAGGACAGATGCATTCTAAAGTGTGTGCTGAAACTAGTGAAAGCCAGAATAGAATTTCTTAACTGATGTAGTTTTATATGTGCATTGCAGTACAAATACGATACAGTGCAGCATATAAAGTAGAATTATTGTGACAATTCACTATAAATATGCAACATGAAGACAAAAAATTCATACAACACAAAATACAATACACTGTGGCACAATGTAGGGTGGGGGTGGAAGTTAGTAGGGATGAAAAGACCAAATGAACAGAAATTTAAAAAAGGAGGGGGTAACCTGGTATTTGTGTTATTATGTTTCAACTACAGCACTATATATATATTAGTAATATTACCTAATGTCTGATATAGATATGTATATATTTGGGGGAAAGTCAAAACACACACACGTGCAGACACACACAATATCTTATATGCATGTAGGTCTCCAGAGTTGCATACCTATAAATAAGGAGACATATTCTCAAAAACAGTTGTTATATTGCCTTATTTTGTACACATGCATGTTTCTTTTCAGGCTAAAGAGGTCGATGCTCCAAAAGGGCAAGAGCAAGTGTTTTTCATGACACAGCAGGGACAACATTAGTGGAGCATGAAGCCAGATTCGTCCTGGGAAGCACTGCAGTACTTAGGAACAGCAGAGAAATAAAGATATGTCTCAATGCTGAAGTGCCAACTCACTGAAAACAAATCTTTTAAATTTATTAGGATGGGAAGAATTAGTGTTAACATGGAAATTCTCTATGCTTTGTCATCAGTTTCCAGATTTTGCATTACTGTTTCTGGTTACTTACAATGTGTTACAGTTGTTATTCCAGGTAGTGAGACTTGAATGCCAAATCAATGTCTTTGGTAATTGAATTTTACCTGCTGTTAACAATAGGGTATAGGGTGAATGTACATTTGTAATTCACATGGTTTTCTGTTTTGTCAATGAAAGAATAATAATGACAACTTGGCTGTACTTTTTCTAAGTCACATACTGACTGTCCAGTGTTACATATTCCATTGTGTCCTCTGATATGCAAGGCATCCGACAGTGCATTACTTTAAATAATGGTTTCGGCCTTGTTCAGTATTTATAGCAATGTGTCAGATGTAGGAAACTAAGTGATTTTATTAGCTGTGCATATGTTTTACAGGAAAGGAAGTGTTGTGTCCACCATAGAGTTGTTACATCCAACAGATAAAATGCTGAAAAAGGGCCTTTGACAAAATTACAACTATACAAGCAACTTGTTTAGTGCTGCAGTCATTAAAACCACTACTAAATCAGCTGGTAACATTTTGTTGCAGTGTAGGGAAATCAGCACTGTTATTTTATAAGCTGTGTATTGTGAGCATGGGAAATGTTATGTCCATCCAATAATCGTTACATCCGACAGATAAAATGTAAAAAAATGTCGTTGATGACCTTATTTCATGCTGCAGTCATGGAAACAACTATGCTTCATAAATTCTAATAAACACATCCTATTTTTGATTCAGTGTTGTGTTTCATTTTCATTTTATTAAAAAAATTAAAGTGGCAGTCTGTCGAATGTAACACAGGACATCATTGTTATGATTTTGAATATGAAATAAAAAGTGAATTGAGTCAATTTAAGTTTTACTGTCTTGTTATAAACGATGGATGTTTATTTTCCCCACAGATTGATAGCAATCATTAAATTCAAGGATTAAATCAAAACAAACATTGTGTCCTGTGTTGCATCCGACAGATTCAGGTGTCCGTCTTTAAATGTCTTTTTCTCAGACTTGCTTCATCAAGTTATCTTTTTAAGACCTGAAATGTATATAAAAAAAGACATCTTTTAAATGGTGTTACTTGCTAAATGACTTTTCTGCTTTTATTTTTCACCCTAATGTCCACCTTCTAAGCAGCACCTTTTGGCACATGCTCATATATATATATATATATATATATTATATTAATAATATATGACCCATTCTCAAAACCTGAACTGGGTTAATGGTCTCATGTTTGCCCACGCTAAAAGTAAACCTACGATTATGCTATGCATCTCAATTTTGTTTTATTGTGTTGTACATTCAATAAACAAATACATAGGATAACCATGTGTTTGTTACTTGGGCAAAAGTGCAGTTTAATTCTGTGAATAAACTGAAATTTGTGTAAACATTCCTCGTGAAAACGTGACACTGGCACCGATGTTTAAACAAGCTTTAAATGACTCGCCACTACTGAGTTCTATCAAAAACTAAATTGTTTTATGGATGAATAATACTTTTATTCTTCATCCTATTAAAAAAAAAGTGGAAACTTTTTATGTGTTATTTATATTATGGAGTACTGAATATCAGCGATCGATCGTGACACGTCCCGTCATCGGTCAGAATATTGTTTAAAAGGCTCGACTCAGCTCATAAATGAATAAATTGCTGTAACAAGTCCATCAATGTGGGTGTCTTTACAGCAGGAATAGTCTGCATCGTTTATTTCAGCTGTTTTGTGGTTTATTTAGCTTTACTCTCCACGTTTTTATTTCGACGACAATGTCATGTCATGTCATCACGCCCAATTAAATTTGAAACCTAAACGAACTACTGAATGCAGCAATATGTTCCGATCCTAGTTTTGTAGTACCAGGTGACCTGGATATAGTCAGCTTTGTTTTGATGTAAAAAAATGGCAAAAACCAGACATGGTTAACGATTTACTTTCCTTGTCATCGACAGATCACATCTGAACATTATGTCACGTCCAATCACATTTACAGCACTTTTACACAAGTTTCACACTATTTAGTGACTAAATCATGGCTAATTTCCATGTATGGAATGATCGATGTGGCAACAATGTAGTCCATGTAGAAGGCAGATAGTTTCAGTTGCACACTGTTCAAATTTGAAGACGACAAGTTCAGAGTGACAAAAAGTGAATTCCTGTCATAATCACGACTGAGCACATGGTCAGCTTTACCAAATTAGGACTGAGATTTCATCATAATGCTTCTTTAATTAAAAATGCTTATTGTAATTGTGAAAACCAATCTTGTTTCAGCTTTTCAAACATAATTTGGTGACTTTGTTTTAGAAATGGGGGGGGGGAAAAGACAAAAAAGAAAAGAAAAAGAACAATAATAGATGTATAATAGTAATACAGTAATAGTTTTTAGCACCCTGCTATATCTGTCATGCTTGTATGATACTGCAGTGTCAAAGTTTTGACTGCACCAAGTAGTAATAAATCAAATGTAAAAAAATGTATCACATAATTCATTACTAATTTACTAGACTGTTTTTACATTTTTGATCGGACCTGATGATGATAAAAACAATCTTAATCTCTGATATTATTGAATTTTCTGCATTTTTTTCTGGTTGTTAATGTTATACTGCATATGAAATAAGCAGTATTTGTACCATGCATAAGCTGTGTTTGTTAATTACTGTCAATATTTTGTTTAATGTAAAGCACAAATATTTAAAGGACTTTTGTTGGACGTTACTGATGATATGACATTTTCATTCAAAATCAATGGAAAAAAAATCATTTATGAGATAAGTCTTATTTCAGCTGGTGACAGCAACACACATCTTTCAGTTAATATATTTAACAACATATGCTGATTATGTTAATACTTTGACTACTTTTCATGTCATCAGTCACATCCGATCAAGGTAGGCAGTTTCAATAAAATCGCCTTCAGCATCAACAATTGGCCACAAACTATCTTCTAGCTCTTATATAAAATTTAGAAAATGTAAAAGTTAGACAACCCATCTAATACTGACCTTATTGTGTCATGTTGCTTTAGTCATCACAGTGTGCTCACAGTCACTTGTGTTGACTCTGTGTGTACTGGTGGTCCACATTGTGACCTTATTGCGTCGTGTTGCTTTAGTCATCACAGTGTATTCACAGTCATTTGGATGTACGGGTGTTTCACAACTCATGTTGCATCATGTATCAGCCATCACAAGTACACTCCCACTCACTTCTGGTGACTCTCTCTTAGTGTACTGGTGTGTCACAACTTGTAGCATCAGCCACCACAGTACACAGTACGCTCACACTGTCACAGTCACTTCTGGCACAGCCACTTCTGTTGACTCCTCTGTAGTGTACTGGTGTGTCAGAGCTCAGGTTCTGTAATGCCGCATCAGTCATCACAGTACACTCACAGCCACTTCTGTTGACTCTCCCTGTGTGTACTGGTGTGTCAGAGCTCAGGTTCTGTAATGCCGCATCAGTCATCACAGTACACTCACAGCCACTTCTGTTGACTCTCCCTGTGTGTACTGGTGTGTCAGAGCTCAGGTTCTGTAATGCCGCATCAGTCATCACAGTACACTCACAGCCACTTCTGTTCACTCTCCCTGTGTGTACTGGTGTGTCAGAGCTCAGGTTCTGTAATGCCGCATCAGTCATCACAGTACACTCACAGCCACTTCTGTTCACTCTCCCTGTGTGTACTGGTGTGTCAGAGCTCAGGTTCTGTAATGCCGCATCAGTCATCACAGTACACTCACAGCCACTTCTGTTCACTCTCCCTGTGTGTACTGGTGTGTCACAGCTCAGGTTCTGTAATGCCGCATCAGTCATCACAGTACACTCACAGCCACTTCTGTTCACTCTCCCTGTGTGTACTGGTGTGTCACAGCTCAGGTTCTGTAATGCCGCATCAGTCATCACAGTACACTCACAGCCACTTCTGTTCACTCTCCCTGTGTGTACTGGTGTGTCACACCTCACATTGTGCCATGCTGCATCAGCCACCAGTCACACTCATCTGGCACCCAATAACTTGAATAAGGGACTGCTGATGACAAGAGGAAGTGACAGACCCAACAAGAGAGCAGACAACAGTTCATCCCAGCATCAGGCCAATTAGTACCCACTCGGCACCGACCCAAGCAGTACCAGAGCAGATGACAGCCTGCTACAATAAGCCTGAGTGTCTGACAGGGGCAGAATTCTGTTGTCATGCTGCTGGTCTGACAGGGGCAGAGTTCTGTTGTCATGCTGCTGGTCTGACAGAGGCAATGTTCTGTCATTGTCATGCTGCTGGTCTGACAGGAGCAGAGTTGTGTTGTCATGCTACTGTACTAACAGGGGCAGAGTTGTGTTGTCATGCTACCGGTCTGACAGGGGCAGAGTTCTGTTGTCATGCTGCCTGTCTTACAGAGGCAGAGTTCTGTTGTCATGCTGCTGGTCTGACAGGGACAGAGTTCTGACAGACCAGTTCTAAACCTGGTGGAGAGGTGGTGTGTGTTTTTAGTTGTATGGGCTTGGCCAGTTCTAGTCCTGGCAGAGAGGTGCTGGCTCAGGCAGTTGCAGCCTGGCACTGCCTGAAGATAGTGACTCAGTCACCTGCTTTGACCTTGACAGCAAGTAATAAGGTCCAGATGTGTTGTAATGAGGATGGTGTTGTGGCCACTTGCTGTTGATCTTGACAGCAAGTAGTAAGGTCCAGATGTGTTGTAATGAGGATGGTGTTGTGGCCACTTGCTGTTGATCTTGACAGCAAGTAGTAAGGTCCAGATGTGTTGTAATGAGGATGGTGTTGTGGCCACTTGCTGTTGATCTTGACAGCAAGTAGTAAGGTCCAGATGTGTTGTAATGAGGATGGTGTTGCGGCCATTTGCTGTTGATCTTGACAGCAAGTAGTAAGGTCCAGATGTGTTGTAATGAGGATGGTGTTGTGGCCACTTGCTGTTGATCTTGACAGCAAGTAGTAAGGTCCAGATGTGTTGTAATGAGGATGGTGTTGTGGCCACTTGCTGTGTTGCCTTGAGTTGATGGTTGATGGTCTTGGCTTCTGTCACTCTGTGGAGGAACTTTGTTTTAAGTTAAAGGAATACTTTGCCTCATCCAGGAGAGTTCCACTGTGGTTGAACTTTGTTTTAAGTTAAAGGAATACTTTGTCTCATCCAGGAGAGTTCCACTGTGGTTGAACCAGGTGTCTGTGGTGGTTCTCATCACAATGATGAGGGATTGACTGGACTGCACCGTGTGTTAATGGTATTAATATTCACATGAAGACTTTCCCCTCAGTTACTGGAATGCACCGTGTGTTAATGGTATTAATATTCACATGAACACTTTCCCCTCAGTTACTGGAATGCACCGTGTGTTAATGGTATTAATATTCACATGAAGACTTTCCCCTCAGTTACTGGACTGCACCGTGTGTTAATGGTATTAATATTCACATGAACACTTTCCCCTCAGTTACTGGAATGCACCGTGTGTTAATGGTATTAATATTCACATGAAGACTTTCCCCTCAGTTACTGGACTGCACCGTGTGTTAATGGTATTAATATTCACATGAACACTTTCCCCTCAGTTACTGGAATGCACCGTGTGTTAATGGTATTAATATTCACATGAAGACTTTCCCCTCAGTTACTGGACTGCACCGTGTGTTAATGGTATTAATATTCACATGAACACTTTCCCCTCAGTTACTGGAATGCACCGTGTGTTAATGGTATTAATATTCACATGAAGACTTTCCCCTCAGTTACTGGACTGCACCGTGTGTTAATGGTATTAATATTCACATGAACACTTTCCCCTCAGTTACTGGAATGCACCGTGTGTTAATGGTATTAATAGTCACATGAAGACTTTCCCCTCAGTTACTTGTGAACATTGTTGATGTACAGATGCTCAGCCTACAGAAGCTGAGAAGGAAACCTGGGACATGGTCCAAGGTGTGTTGGAATCATCACAAGGCATCTTGAGGGAACTGCAGTCTTATGTTGGAGCTTCAGAGGAAATACGTATGGTGGGTGTGGTGTGGGTGTGGGTGGGTGTGTGTGTGAGTGTGTGTGTGTGAGTGAGTGTTTAAATGCTGGGTCTGTCTGTGTGGGTGAGTGTTGGTCTGTGCATCTATGAGTCCAAGTGAGTGAGTGTCTGTCCGCATCTATAGGTCTGTCTGTGTGAATTACCATGTCTGTATGTCTGTGGGTATACATGTCTGTGTGAGTGACTGTCTCTGTATAGATCTATTCTGTGGGTCTGTCTGTGTGAATGACCATGTCTGTGGATATGTATTATATATGTCTGTGTGAGTGACTGTATAGATCTATTCTGTGGGTCTGTCTGTGTGACTGTGAGTGACTGTGTATGTCTGTGGGTCTGTCTGTGTAAGTGACTGTATATCTGTGGGTCTGTCTGTGTGAGTGACTGTGTCTGTATCAGTGTATGTCTATGGGTCTGTCTGTGTGAGTGACTGTGTCTGTATATCTGTGCATCTGCTGTGTGATGACTGTGTCGACTGTGACTGCCTGTATACTGTCTATATCTGTGATTGCTGTGTGAGGACTGTTCTGTATCTGTGTTGCTGTGTGAGTGACTGTCTGTATATCTGTGGGTCTCTCTGTGTGAGTGACTGTATATCTGTGGGTCTGTCTGTGTGACTGTGACTGTGTCTGTATATCTGTGGGTCTCTCTGTGTGAGTGAGTGACTGTATATCTGTGGGTCTGTCTGTGTGAGTGACTGTGTCTGTATATCTGTGGGTCTGTCTGTGTGAGTGACTGTATATCTGTGGGTCTCTCTGTGTGAGTGAGTGACTGTATATCTGTGGGTCTCTCTGTGTGAGTGACTGTGTATATCTGTGGGTCTCTCTGTGTGAGTGACTGTATATCTGTGGGTCTGTCTGTGTGAGTGACTGTGTATATCTGTGGGGTGTCTGTGTGAGTGACTGCGTCTGTATATATATATATATCTGTAGGTCTCTCTGTGTGAGTGACTGTATTCTGCAGGTGTGTCTGAGTGAGTGAGTGGTTGTATCTGTGGCTCTGCCTTTATCAGTATATATGGGAGAGTACAGGCATGCATCAGTACATGTCCAGAACTTGACACTGTAATCTTATTACTATATTAAATATTTCCAATAATTTTCTAAATACTTGGTGTTGCATTAAGTGGTGAAGTCTAACTATTATCTAGTGCAGTTTATAATTTAATAATATGATGACTGACTGTAAGTCGTTTCCTTCTTTTTTTGCACAGGTAGGGTGGGTTTCTTTTTCTTTGCTTACTGAACCAAAACAAACACCAAGCACCAGAAAGTATTGAATAACCAAGTTAATGGAAGGCTAAAAGCACACCCTTTGTTCATGTTGATACGATAGTGCCTCATTGACAGCACATTAGCGTGAATGACACCTCACCGATTTCAAGCATGGCTGTGCCGTGTCAGGCATACAGGCACTTGAAGTGTTTGACCGGATCAATTCAGAATTAAGAAGAAGAAGAATAAAGAGGATTTCTAGAGCACCCATCTACCACACAAGGTGGGAGCACAGGGTGCTTTACAATAACACTAACAATGCATGCACACACACACACACATGCATGCATACACTCACGTGTTGGACGAGGGGATAGGCACAGCTGTGAAAAACAGTTTAGAAATAATAATTATTATATTAAACAGGCACGTCTTGAGGGCGGCTTTATAAAAGGGGAGGTAGAATCAGAGTGGTGGAGTGTTTGAGGCATATTGTTCCAGACAGATGGGCCAGTGTAAGGAAAAGATCTTTCACCAAATGTTTTTGTGTTTACACGAGGGGTGACAAAGTTTGTGAGTGTTGACCTTCTGTCAGAATGAAAGTCTATAATTCCCAGACTTCAAGAATAACTGGTTGCTGATATAACCTTTAAGAGTATAATTGTGAAAATGCTAATATTATGTTGGCATCAAAACTTTGAACATTTATAGTTCATTGTGGTTAATTTACAGTGAGTACAATACCAATGATATGTGTCATTAAACTTTCAAAATAATGCCATTAATGGTGCTGGAAGTTAAGGTTTGTACGTGTAGAAATCCTGAACAGCAACACATAGCTACACCATCAGTGCATTTTACATTTGGAAGATGAAATTAAAATGTACATAGATGGCAGCCATGTACCCACTGTACTGGAAACAGGTATTCTTTACACATATGATGTCTGCATCATGATTCTGGGCTGATAATTGTTCAGAATCAACACCTTGAATTAATGCTCAAAATACGTAACACGAGTACAACAACAAAGACCTGAGTCACATACAGTAACTCTCACATGGCATGTGTGTACATGTATACAAGGTACATAAACTCCATGAGAGGTACAGTTTGAGAATTGTTCAGCTGGACGGCCATGACAAAAGCAACAAAAAAATCCATACCAGTGTGAAATCTTTCAAATCTGTATAAAAACTGTTAAAAATCCATTCACATCAGTTTGCTCATCTTTGTTCTTGCTGTTTTATCCCCATGGAAGACCTACCACTAGCTCATTACATTTTGGTTATCCCCTTGTCTGTCGCATTTCCTTTGTCTGTTTGCATTTGTTGAGCTTTTAGCCCTGGTTATGACTGTTAAAGCTTTCTAGTAGACAGATGAATAACTAGTTTTTAGTGCCCAGTGCCAGTGGTTATAATTATCAGGGCTTAGATAAACACAGAGTGCCCAAACAAAACACAAAGCAAAACAAAGTTATATTTTCAGGGCTTAGATAAACACAGAAGGCCCAAACAAAACGCAAAACAAAACAAAGTTATATTATCAGGGCTAAGGTAAACACAGAAGGCCAAAAAAAAAAGCGAAAAAAAAAAAAACTGTTCTTATGTAACCCAGCTGGGGGGTGGGGGGCGGAAGAAGATATGTGCTCATTTGCCTGGAAAAACTGTTCATATTTAAAAGATTGAAGGGGGGGGGGGTCTCCCACTTACCTACCCTATTGTTTTGCTTGTGTTGTCTTAAGCAGTGGTTGTTGTTTATGTGTGTGTGTGTTTTTGTCTAGGGCAGGAGGAAGGAAGGAACAGTATTATACTTTTCTTCTCACTAGTATCTATGCGAAGAACTGTTAAGTTAATGTTCTTGTGTTGCTGTTCAGCTTGCAGTGTGTAATAGTGCTTCTTTAAATCACTTTCCAGGCAATCTCCAACCCTAATATTTACGCAAAGAACTGTTAATCTTCTTCTGATGCTATTCAGCTTGCACTGTTTAATGTTAAATCATTTTGCAGGCAATCTCCAATCCCAGGGATGAACAGCTGCAGGAGAAGGCATGGGAAGCTGTGTGTCCACTGGTTGCAAAATTAAAGAGATTTTACGAATTTTCTTTAAACCTTGGTAAGTTGCCTGTTGTTAAATTGATTGTTCATAGTCCTGTGGGTAAGGTAGTATAACATACTAAACTATGATTTTTTGTTAAGTTTTAGTGTTTTTTTGTGTTATTGTTTTAGATCTAATGCTAGGTTATTGCTGTGAATAGACATAAAATATTGATTGATTGATGGTAAATTGTCCATTGAAAAAGAAATATAAAGCACGTGACTGTGTCCATTGTGCAGAACAAGTGATACTGGAGCTGCTCCGTGTGCTGTGTTCAGCGGACATGACGCCCAGAGAGCACCTCGACAACCAGCAGGCTCTCTTCAAACAGTTTGCGGAAATTCTTGACTTTGTTCTCAGATTTGATGATTTAAAGGTATCACTTTTTTAATTCATGTTTGAATGCCTCTCAGGTTTATTGGTTGTTGTTGTGTGAGTGTACTCTCTCTCTCTCTTTCTCTCTCACACACACACGCACACCCACACACATGCATGGGTCCACATTCCTTTATATTTCAGACACATCTTTTGCACGCCATTTTCTTCATCTGTACACAAAACCCTGATACACATATACTATCACTTTCATGAAAGATGACTTTACTGGGTTGTAGGGAGGGGAGACACATTCAGGGTGACAATTTTATTCTTTATCTACTCCCAGCAACGTTATGTGCATTTGTTTCTTTGTGTGTTGGTGCTACCATGCATGATTTAATGAGTGGTTTGAAAAAAAAGACCAGTCTTGCTCTCTAGTAGGACTGTTCGAAGCTTTAAAAAAAGTTTTGAAATAAAAGCAATAGTGGATCAAAGCAGACGTTTGCATTTTCCTGTTCTGAATTCTAGTCCTGTCACCTTGGCTCTTTTCCTAATATTACTGTAATTTTTCCGATTGAACAATGAATGTAAAAATAATTTGGAGAAAAAGGTTGTTTTTTTAACAAATCCTTTCAATGTGAATCACTTGAGTTTTTCCTGTTCTTGTTAATGTCACAGGAATGTCTGAAGAAATAGGTGTACTTTTCTGTTCTCAGTTTGTCAGCAGAGTGTTTGATTATTTTGTTATTGTTGTTATCATCCTTAGCAGCAGCAGCGGACAACCTCTTCTTCAGTTTTATTGAGTGTTTATTTAGTTTTGTAATGCTGCTGCATAATGTGTTATGACTGCCTGTTGTTCAGATGACCAACCCAGCCATACAGAACGACTTCAGCCACTACAGGCACATGCTCAGTTTTATTGAGTGTTTATTTAGTTTTGTAATCCTGCTGCATAATGTGTTATGACTGCCTGTTGTTCAGATGACCAACCCAGCCATACAGAACGACTTCAGCCACTACAGGCACATGCTCAGTTTTATTGAGTGTTTATTTAGTTTTGTAATCCTGCTGCATAATGTGTTATGACTGCCTGTTGTTCAGATGACCAACCCAGCCATACAGAACGACTTCAGCTACTACAGGCGCACGCTCAACCGCAGGAAGATGGCCAATGAGGTGAGGCTGGGCCTTGAAATAACACTGGAGTACAGGCTTCTGAAAACCCACTTTGATTATCCTGTTTGGAAAAGTGAAGTCATCAGGCATAAGATGCCAATGAAATCATCAAGCAAAGGTGCTGATGAAGTCATCAGGCATAAGTTGCCCATGAAGTCATCAGGCATAAGATGCCAATGAAATCATCAAGCAAAGGTGCTGATGAAGTCATCAGGCATAAGTTGCCAATGAAGTCATCAGGCATAAGATGCCAATGAAATCATCAAGCAAAGGTGCTGATGAAGTCATCAGACATAAGTTGCCAATGAAGTCATCAGGCATAAGATGCCAATGAAATCATCAAGCAAAGGTGCTGATGAAGTCATCAGGCATAAGATGCCAGTTGTGGGGGGGAGGGGGGGGAGGAAGGATGCCTCTGTGTGAATGTCAGTCTGTTAAGGTCAGAAGTTGTTTTTCTGGACATCCACTAAAAAAAAAAAAATCAGTCCTCCCGACTTGCTGATAATGGCGTTACACTGCAGTACACTTCATTGTGTCATCAACTGACCTGGAAAATGTGCGTGGTTCAAGCAAAGTGCACAGCTTTGAGATGAGTGGTTTCAGGTCTTGTGTGCTGTTCTAAAAATAAATGCCTGTATTTGTGTGGGCATGGTATACTTTGACATGTTGGTCTAAGATGCAGTACAACATGGAAAGCTAGAACCGGAAGCGCTGAATGTGAGGGCATGTAAACTTGTTTATTTTGTTGCAGGACGAAATACAAGATGGAGAGCTTGAAGTGACAAATGAGATGGCCAATCGCATGTCGCTCTTCTATGCTCAGGCCACACCCATGTTGAAAACGCTGAGTGACATCACCTCACAGTTTGTGTCACAGGTAAGTTAATAATAAAGGGCACTCAGCATGCCTAACCCTTGGTGGCCCTAGGTGCTTACAAATTCTTTTACATGCATATGAATTTAGACAACAAAGATTCCAAGTGCACAGACACATGCACATTGACACACCAGTGTGCACGCACGCACACACACACACACACACACACACACACCACACACATGCACACACACAAACACACACATTAATGTATATGACTTAGTGCCAAAAGGTGAGTCTGCAAATGGTGACTTGGTTGTGCTGAGAATAAACGATGTTTAAAAAAAAAAATGGTCTTGAGTGTGGGTTGAATGTGTGTGAAAATGAAAGAGGATATAGTTGAAATAATCGCAGCACTAATTTTGAAGTGGTTTGGGAAATATCTCTGATAGTGTGATTTTACTGCTGAAATTCAACCACAAAAAACGGACAGTGGCACAGAGCCCATCTCTGTCAGCGTCATTTGGATAAAGAAAACAAGGAAAAGTGATATTTATCGCATCTATTATGTTAGCAAAAGATCGTTTACAAGGTTCATGCATCAGGAAAACTTTCACTAAATTATGCTTTTGTAAAAAGCGTATCAAACTTTATTTGATCGGACGTCATCTGTGTCGCAATACAAAATGCAAACTTTCAACAACAGACTGAAAACAACTCTGACCCTTGATATGAGCGGAAGTGACGTCATACGCACGTCAGACTCGCGGTCAATCACTCAGCAGCTTTGAAAAGATTTAACCAAACAACCTTTGTTGCATTATCTAACAAGTTGTGAGCGAAAAACAAAATACTATAGGTTTACACTCGTCAGCAAACACGAAGGCACCACATGACACTTCCCGGTCACATTTGATTTGAATGGCGTCGAAGGAATCGTCTGCTGAGAACATTGAAAGGTACGTCGCAATTATTGTCGTGAGGCTGCCGTCCACCATTCCTGATGTCCGGTCACAATTTTGCACCGTTTATTTTATGAAATCAGCTAGTTAATAGTTATTTAGATGATCTTTGTGTTCAGGTTAGAGCGCAGTAGGACGAAGTGTCGTTTTTACGCAACAGGTGAGATTTGCAGTGGCTGATGTTGTGCTAGTATCACAATGAAAAATTCTATTGCGGCATGAGCTCTTGCTGTAATTTGGACGTCCGATCACCATGTGGCGTAAAACTGACGTCCAGTTGCACAGTGCAGACATTTGTGAAATATGACAGTTGCCATCCCAACATTGCATAGCGTTTCTTTGGCAAGATCGACTTGTGAAATCGGGGACGGCTAGAAATAACTATAAAAAAAATTAATAAAAAATTACGAAGATTAAGTCGGTCGGACGTCAGGGTTACCCCAAAATTTGTTGCTGACGACATTTGACACCTTTTTGTTTAAGTTTTGTAAGGCTACTAAGAGTCATTTACTAGACTTTTTATTTTGCTTGTTTGGTTTTAGTTTAGGTTTTCTACTTTTAATTTTATTGAATTATTCATTGTATTTTATGGATAAATTATGCTTGTGGATAGGATTTTTTGTTGATGATGTTTCTCATGTTGGTTGTTATTGTCTTATTATTTCAGACTAATAGTTGCTGACATGACCAGGAGTAGGACAAAACTGCCCCTGCTATGACCTTGATCATCAACTCCTCTTTCAGTAGCAGCACTGTGCCTGAAGATTGGAGAACCACACTCATCACACCTGTCTTTAAAAACACTACCGTTCAAAAAGGTTCAGCCAATTTCCTTCGCAAGTGTCGTCTGCAACTTGTGCAAGATCCTCACATATTGTCATCAGTAGCATCATGCAGTATGCAGAAGATGGCGCCCAGAAGACAACATCATCCTAACTCCTGAACAACATGGCTTCAAATGTGGTCGCTCATGTGAAACTCAACTCCTTGGCCTAATCACTAAAATCAGTGAACTCACGCGTGACCTTCAGGCAGGGAAACTGGTAGACCTTGTGGGCTGAACTTCTCCAAGGCCTGCTTCACAAGATGTCCCTTATGGGATCACCGGTAGAACAAACACATGGATCAAGAGCTTCCTGAGAGATCAGCAACAAGCTGTCATGGTTGATGGTACCAGGTCAAACTTTGTCTCATGGGACTCGAAGGTGCCTTAAGGCGGTGTTCTTGGCCCAGAATTGTTTGTCCTATATATCAGTGACCTGCCATAACAGTCTACCTCCAGACTGAGACTGTTTGAAGATGACACCATCTGTCAGCACCCCATCTCCACAGCTGAAGATCAAGCAATATTCCAAAATGATCTAAACAATTTCTGTATGGGTAATGAGAAGGCAGATGGAACATGTGCTTCCACTCGGACAGATGTGACGTCCTAAGTGTCACTAAAAGCAAGAGGAAATACTACCACGTTCTGCATGGCCACATGCTCAAGTCAGTCAACAGTACTCACTACTTGGGTGTTACACTGACTTCAGACACCACCTGGGAGACACATCAACATCACCAACAAGGCAGGCAGGACCCTGGGTTCTGGGAATAACCCTGAAGATCGGCTCCTCTTTAGTAAAAGGCAGTTGTCACACCAGTCCTGGAATATGCAAGCTCTATCTGGGACCCAAACAACATCAAGCTGATCAACCGCCTAGAGTCTGTACAGCAAAAGGCAGCATGGTGGACACCGCAGAGATGCTGCAGGACATCCAGTGTCAACAACATGCTGGCAATGCTGGGCTGACCATATCTCCAACACAGGCGCAGGAAAGAAAGACTGGTGAACTTTTATAAGTTCCACCATCACCAAGGCTCCATAGCCACTGACACCAAGTGAATACCAGGTTACCGTCCCAGTGTCACAAGAGCCCATCATTCCCATTCCCAGTGGGCACTGGCTATAAGAGGGAATGGGAATGATGGTCTCTTGTGACACTTCGTACTGACTACAGGAAATTCTCCTTTTTCCCAATGCAATCAAGGATTGGAATGACCTCACTGAGGATGTGGCTGCTGCACCCACCCTTGAGACTTTTTGTTCACATCTTCCAAAATCGGTACCTTCAGAGTAGGCTATGCCCCCCCCCCCCCCCCCCCCCGTGTCGTTATCTTCTACTTTGAAGTGATGATTACCAATACAGTATACATATTCTAAAAACCTACTTTGTTTTGCTTTATTTCGTACTTTTTTTGTGACCTACTGTGTCCTCTTTTCATGCGCACCTTTTGGCACTTAGTCATATCCATACCTGTCAGTCGCAGTGCCAAATTGTGTCATAGATCCCTTTGCTGACAGGTTTATTCTGTATACAAGTGCAGTGCCAAAGACATCACGCCAGTGATTGCATGGAGGATAAAGGTATAGGAAGAGGAAGTGCTTTGTGATCTTCCGTCAAGGGACAAGAAAGAGTCATTATCAGTCACCCCAACACTGAACTATTTCAAAGCCAGGCAACACTGAGGAAGCATCTGAGAGAGGTGGGCTTTCCCAGATGCGTAGATACTGAGCTAAGCTGAACTGCACTAATCGTATTGATAAACCTTTGACCTGCACTGTGTTGCAGCACAAAGTGACCTAAGCTGAACTGCACTAATCGTATTGATAAACCTTTAACCTGCATTGTGTTGCAGCACAAAGAACTTCCTGTGGAGCAGACCACAGACTGTCTGAGCACCATGGCCAACATCTGTCGAGTCATGATTGAAAATCCGTAAGTGACGCCACTGCTTACAGTGTATAGAACTACCTACAATGTGTCAGTCATACTGTAACACACTTGGTCCCTCTGCAACGCTCCACCAAGCAGTCAGTCAAGTGTGGAAGATGCACATTGGATTGCATGCTGAGCACCAATGAGTCACCTTATCTCACCAGCCGCAATTGGATCTGCCCCAGCTTAGCTGTACTGACTGTAGGCCACATGGAACTGACTGGTGTCTCTGTCCTCTTGGTTTCACCCTGATATAACCGCAATGGTTGACTGGGCGTAGGACACCAAGTTACTACTACTGTCGTCTTGGCTGAGAGGATTTTAGTGCACAATGGGTGTGAGGGTATTAGAGCACAGTGGGTGTGAGGGTTTTAGTGCACAGTGGCTGTGTTTTTTTTAGTGCACAGTGGCTGTGAGGGTTTTAGTGCACAGTGGCTGTGAGGGTTTAAGTGCACAGTGGGTGTGAGGGTTTTAGTGCACAGTGGGTGTGGGGGGTATTAGTGCAGTGGGTGGGAGGATTTTAGTGCACAGTGGGTGTGAGGGTTTTAGTGCACAGTGGGTGTGAGGGTTTTAGTGCACAGTGGCTTTGAGGGTTTTAGTGCACAGTGGGTGTGAGGGTTTTAGTGCACAGTGGGTGTGAGGGTTTTAGTGCACAGTGGGTGTGACAGTGGGTGTGAGGGTTTTAGTGCACAGTGGGTGTGAGGGTTTTAGTGCACAGTGGGTGTGAGAGTTTTGGTGCACAGTGGGTGTGGCGGGTATTAGTGCAGTGGGTGTGAGGGTTTTAGTGCACAGTGGCTGTGAGGGTTTTAGTGCTCAGTGGCTGTGAGGGTTTTAGTGCACAGTGGCTTTGAGGGTTTTAGTGTACTGAGGGTTTTAGTGCACAGTGTTTATTTTTATTTTTTAGTGCACAGTGGCTTTGAGGGTTTTAGTGCACAGTGGGTGTGGTTTTGTTTAGTGCACAGTGGCTTTGAGGGTTTTAGTGCACAATGGCTGTGAGGGTTTTAGTGCACAGTTGCTGTGAGGGTTTTAGTGCACAGTGGCTGTAAGGGTTTTAGTGCACAGCTCTTGGCTGGTGCTGCTTCGCCTGGCAGCGTGGGCTTTGTCGATACAGTGATCCACTTGTTGATACTGTGATCTTTTCATTTGAAAAAACAATGCAGTATCCTTCTTCCCCTGGGCCAATCACATGTACCCCCCTCTCCCCTCCCCCCCACTCCCTCCCTGTGTGTTGTCTGCTACATGTGACAGTGTGACTTGAATTGTTGTCATTAAAGCCGTTTATGTGCTGTTTACATTTTCCATCAACCTGGCCTTGAAAAATGGTCTTTAAATTTTGGGAATTTGGAAGTAAAAGTCGTGTAGAACCCTGCCTCAGGAAACTAGGCATTATCACCTTTATTGCCATGACCTGAAACATTTCAAAGTGCAACTAGCCCGTGACCTGAAACATTTCAAAGTGCAACTAGCCCGTGACCTGAAACATTTCAAAGTGCAACTAGCCCGTGACCTGAAACATTTCAAAGTGCAACTAGCCCGTGACCTGGAACATTTCAAAGTGCAACTAGCCCGTGACCTGGAACATTTCAAAGTGCAACTAGCCCATGACCTGAAACATTTCAAAGTGCAACTAGCCCATGACCTGAAACATTTCAAAGTGCAACTAGCCCATGACCTGGAACATTTCAAAGTGCAACTAGCCCATGACCTGAAACATTTCAAAGTGCAACTAGCCCATGACCTGAAACATTTCAAAGTGCAACTATCCCATGACCTGAAACATTTCAAAGTGCAACTAGCCCATGACCTGAAACATTTCAAAGTGCAACTAGCCCTGACCTGAAACATTTCAAAGTGCAACTAGCCATGACCTGAAACATTTCAAAGTGCAACTAGCCCATGACCTGAAACATTTCAAAGTGCAACTAGCCCTTGACCTGGAACATTTCAAAGTTGAACTAGCCCGTGACCTGGAAACATTTCAAAGTGAACAGGGTCATGACTGAAAGGTTTCAATGCACTAGCCCATGACCTGGAACATCAAAGTGTATACCTGTGACCTGGAACATTTCAAAGTGCAACTAGCCCATGGTACCTGAAACATTTCAAAGTGCAACTATCCCATGACTTGGAACATTTAAAGTGCAACTAGCCCATGACCTGAAACATTTCAAAGTGCAACTAGATGGTTTCCTGACATGTTCAGTTGCAATGGCTGTGATTCTTGAACAGTTTTCAAAGTGCATATAGCATTTACTTGAAACATGTTAATATACCATGACCAAACTGTGCAACCAGTTTTTGTTTTGTTTTGTTTTAATCTGTTGATAAATCTGTTGCATGACAGGGGTTAATGTTGAAAGGGGTTCTCATCAGTCTGGCCATGTTGATGGCTGTGGTTTACTTGACATACTTTCCGTGGCTGTGGTTTACTTGACATGTTTTCCATGGCTGTGGTTTACTTGACATGTTTTGTATGGCTGTGATTTTCTTGACATGTTTTCCATGGCTGTGGTTTACTTGACATGTTTTGTATGGCTGTGATTTTCTTGACATGTTTTCTGTTGCTATGGTTTACTTGACATGTTTTCCAGGGCAGTTTTTTTTTTTACTTGACATGTTTTCCAGGGCTGTGGTTTACTTGACATGTTTTCCAGGGCTGTGGTTTACTTGACATGTTTTGTGTGGCTGTGTTTTACTTGACATGCTTTCCATGGCTGTTTTTTACTTGACATGTTTTCTATGGCTGTGGTTTACTTGACATATTTTCAAGGGCTGTGGTTTACTTGACATGTTTTGTATGGCTGTTTTTATTTGACATGCTTTCCGTTGCTGTGGTTTACTTGACATGTTTTCCGTTGCTGTGGTTTACTTGACGTGTTTTCCAGGGCTGTGGTTTACTTGACATGTTTTCCATGGGTGTGTTGCAGAGAGTACAGCTCGCGGTTTAAGAGCGAGGAGACCAAGTTTTTCTGCCTGCGAGTCATGGTCGGTGTCATCATTCTCTATGACCACGTCCACCCTGTGGGAGCTTTCGCCAAAACGTCCAGCATTGAGGTAGGAATTGCTCCCCTCCCCCAGAGAAAGACACGCACAACACAAGACAACATACAACACATCATGCACACAAACACACAGGCCTTCCTTACAGCTTGTGTGACACTCCCCCCTGGAAAAAAGGAAAATTTGGTTGGGGGGGGGGGGGGCACACAAGTTTTGGTTTCTGCCAGTCCTGATGCCAATCTTTTCAGACAGAGTGGTGCCTGACAATAATATTACTATGAAATTAAACAAAGAATCTAAACACATAATTGATTGATTTTTTTTTTTTTAATGCTATTTATTGTCACAAAACATAAAACAGTTATTCTTATTTCAGAATTATTTTTGGAACAATGTATGTGCTGACAATTTTGTTGAGGGCCAGCCATACACTTCGTGCAAGAGTTTGTGGGCAAATCATCACTGAATCTTTTTCTTGAACATCTTGTGTGACCCCCCCCCCCCCCCGCCCCCCCCCCCCCCCCACCCCGCCCCCCCGAAAAAAGAGGAAAAGGGGGGAGGGTGGTCACAGAAGATTTTTTTTTTTTTTTTTTAAGATTTAGCGATGATAATCTCCCATAATACACATGAGTTACCTTTCTTTAGCAGTAACCTTTTTTCTTCTCTGGGTCTCACTTTCTCTCTGTGGTATTATTGGCTCCTGGTAGAGACTGTTGTATAGGCTGAAATGACCTGTTAGCCTTGAGTGTTCACTTGACCTTAAATGTACAACCCACATTTCCTCCTTCCTTCAGGCCTTGCCTTCATTCTGTAGTGCAGCTTTAAACGACCTGTTAGCCTTGAGTGTGGTGGAAATGATAGTTCTGTTTCTCAAGCACAGAGGGAGAGAGGGCTGTGGTGTTCAAATGCAAATGTTGATTTCTTCTACCTGTATGTTCTAACACTGACTTTCAGGTGAAGAGCTCTGTCCGTGTCCTCAAAGACCAGGACCCAAGCAAGGTGGAGGGCTTGCTCAATGCTCTGAGGTAGGTTCTATTTTGACACAGGAAAACTGCTGCGAGTTGTTGGTATGTTCCATTTTGACACAGGAAAACTGCTGCGAGTTGTTGGTATGTTCCATTTTGACACAGGAAAAATACTGTGAGTTGTTGGTATGTTCCATTTTGACACAGGAACACTGCTGTGAGTTGTTGGTATGTTCCATTTTGACACAGGAAAAATGCTGTGAGTTGTTGGTATGTTCCATTTTGACACAGGAAAACTGCGGGGTGAGTTTTTGTTGGGTATGTTCCATTTTGACACAGGAACACTGCTGTGAGTTGTTGGTATGTTCCATTTTGACACAGGAAAAATGCTGTGAGTTGTTGGTATGTTCCATTTTGACACAGGAAAACTGCTGTGAATTGTTGGTATGCACAGTTTTGACACAGGAAAATGGCTGTGTGTTGTTGGTATGTTCCATTTTGACACAGGAACACTGCTGTGAGTTGTTGGTAGGTTCTGTTTTGACACAGGAAAACTGTGTTGGCAATTCTTCGTTGTTATTATGACATCATTGTAGTGTTTTTCATCATCCTTCTTGACTGTGCTGAAATACTGTTGGTAACCCAGCACAGCACAGTCTCTTCAGTGATCCTCTCAGTCCTGCCATCACGGCAAGTGTAGATGAACACCGCACTGAAAGCAGTGCGGCATCTGGGCTTTCTCCAGCTCTGCCCTGGGACTCTGGAGTGACCTCCCTTAGTCACCCAGAGAACCAGTCTTCCTCAGCCTTTCACAGACAACTTGACACTTGTCTAAATTGATCTTTGAATCAGTGATTGTAATATCATCAACTGTCTCTGTCTATCTGGCTCTCACTCTCTGTCTCTCTCCCTCCCTCCCTCTCTCTCTCTGTCTCTGACTCTCCCTCTGTGTGTGTGTGTGTGTGTGTCTCTCTCTCTCTCTCTCTCTCTCCCCCCCCCCCCCCCTGCCCCCAATTGATGATCAGTCAGCACAGAGACTGCCAGTGTGCACCATCATCATGATTTACCTTTTGAGCCTTATGACTGCTGACCAAGCATGGCATAGTGTACTTGCTGATTCACATGTTTACCTTACAGGTATACCACCAAGCACCTACAAGACGAGTCCACGCCACGTGCCATCAAGACGATACTGGCGTGATGACACACCCTTGCCTATGGTCTTCAGTTCGTCGTCAGTGGTCACCATCTCCATGACCACGCCAGACTTGATATGTTTACAGCTCTTGCCAGTCGCGTTTGCATGGCCCTGCGAGCACAGTTATAGGAAGTCGGATTTTGAAAAATACCACAAACACAGTTCCTGACATTCATGTTTGGAAAATACCGAAGACAGTTCCTGACAGTCCAGTCTGGAAAATACAGTAAACACAGTTAATGACAGTCCAGTTCAGAAATTAGCACAAACAGTTCCAGTCATGTTTGGAAAATACCACAAACACAGTTTCTGACAGTTACGGTGGGAAAATACTGTCATCACAGTCAGGTTTGGAAAATACTCCAGTCACTGTCTTGGTGACAACTTTGGAAAATACTGCAAACACAGTCTTGTTGACAGTCAGGTTTGGAAAAATATTGCAGACAGTTCCTGCCATTGACGTTTGAAAAGTAGTGCAAACAGCGACTGACTAGCCAGGTTGGAAAATACAGCAAACATGGTTCCTGACAGTCTGGTTTGCAAAGCGCCACAAACCACCCTGACAATGAGGCTTCCAGGATGTTTCTTTACAACTAGTAACCACATTTGGAATACGGAACATGCTCTGTTGAACGGACTTGTTTTGCATGTAGAGGATGTTGCCACCAAAGCTAGATCAGCGTCCGATGTGCTGTCGCCGCTTTGTAGCGTGACTGGCTGTGCTCTTTTGAGGGACTATCACCATTCTCAGCGCAAACAGTTTATAGACATTGAGAGCAAGGCTTATAAGTTAGCGTTCAGGTGTTGACAGTTTATTCTGATATGCAGCATGAACAATGTTTAGTCTTCATTTCTGTTTCATCTCTCATGTTCAGGTGTCATTGCGCGTTTTCTCATTAGAAATAATTGATTGTTGCCGTGCTGAAGGCCCCAACACGTGGTTTAATGAGAGAGTTTCATTGATTGCTCTAATAGTCATTCACATTTCATGTGTACATATTTGCAAATGACATTCCAGGTCGAGTGTAACATTAGGAGCATGAATCGGGTAGCAGTGACATGGAAAGTTGTATGTATTTCATTTTAAATGGTCCAGTTTTGTGGTCAGGTGATGTTACTGTTGGTGTGCGGCATGTTTGCAAAGCGAAAGGATGGGACAGTGTGCTGAGTTATTGCCCTTAGGGTCAAATGTGATTTACTCTTTGGCTTGTCATACTAGTTTGAAATGTATTTGTGAAAGGGCTCTTTCTGGTTGCAAGCCAAATAATTTTCTTGTGGATGCTTTTTTTTTTCTTTTTTTTCCTTATTATTTATTTGAGTTTTTATTTCTGTCTTCTTTTCAGCTGGAATTTTTTATGGTTACTCTCTTTGTTTCTTTTTTGTCTCTGTCTTGTATATTAATGCCACACAAGTCAGTGAAGTGAGTTGTGCTCACCAGGCAGAGGGGAAACCTGCCCAGCTTCGCTTGAAGAGTTTTGGGGTAAAGTGGGGGAAATGTTTTGATAATGTTGTCAATAACCTGTAATTATGCACTACAATACACATGACATAATTATTTCATGCATGCATACGTACATACATGGTTGCAGTTCTGACAAACAGTTCCTCAGCTGCAACGAGATCTATAGTGCAGTTTTCAACAAAGAAGTGTATTTTTACGCCACGTTTACCAACCATATGACTATGAGTGACTTTTGCATTATTTGTTTTTTCATGCCAGTTGCCCAATTCTGTGGCGGTTTTTGAGCTTCTGTTGCTACAACCTCAACTTGATTTCTCAGTTTCTGGCTGGTTATTCTGAAAGCCTGATGTCATATAATCAGATTACAAAACTAGACACAATCATGCTAGACTTGATTGTTTTTAATTGATGTTAAGAACAATACATTGACAAAGTGTTTGCACGCACACACACACATACACGACTGTGTGTAGTTTTTAATATATTTCTCTTTTTGTTGACCATATTTCCCTTAAGCTTTTGTGTGTTAAAAACACGCAAAACACGCTTTTTCTGTGTGTTAAAAACACACTTTTTCTGTGTGTTAAAGACACAGTTCCTGTGCAGGTTTCAGATACAGTTTTTGTGTGTTTTGAAGATTCAGTTTTTGTGGACAAAGTCTGATTGTCTCCCTCTCTGCCTCATGGCCGTAGGTCTTGTCAACATTATCTGTCCACATGAAGGCGCATCATTTTGTTACCTTGTGTTCTTCCGGGTGCAGCTCAGCAGTTGTCTTCCCCTTTCTGTTGACCATGGTCCGTTTATCTGTATAGTTTGGTTTCCCTCGGCCTCTGTCTGTCTTTGTGGACAGAGCATGCTGATTACCTTGCTGCGCAGCTTGTCGACAGCACGAGTTGTATTCGGACATCTGTATTCTACCGTGACTGCTGAGCGGTGCTGGTCTCTTATCTCTTGTGCTTGAATGTGGCTGTTGTTGATGTCATCGTGATTGGAATCCTGGTGCTTTCAGTGTTTCTGTTGCTGCTTTGATCTACTGCGGCTGTGTTGGTCTCAGCCACATTGACACGCTCTGTATTGCTTGCTTTTTTTGTCTTCTAACACAAACACAGATTTCCTGGAAAGGACCAGAAAATGGTCGTGTGGATGTTGCAAGTATTCCTCCAAATATTGTGAATGTTGGTATTTTTAGGAGTGGTGTGTTTGTTTTTCTGAACTGTTGCTGTGTCTGCCTTACGACCGTTGACTGTGCTCCTGCTTGTTGCTGTGCTTGTGTGTAGTATTCAGTCACAGTCTGCTTTCGGCATCCTCCTGTGACTTACAGTGCTTTATCTAACCCTAGGTTTGATACTCTCTCTCACTCTCTCTCTCTCTCTCTCTCTCTCTCACTCTCTCTCTCCCCTCCCCCGTTCTGTCTGTCTGTTTCTCTCTCTCTCTCTCTCTCTCTCTCTCTCCTCTCTCTCTCTCTCTCTCTCTCTCTCTCTCTCTCTCTCCTCTCTCTCTCTCCTCCTCTGTCTTCTGTCTGTCTGTCTCTCTCTCTCTCTCTCTCTCTCTCTCTCTCTCTCTCTCTCTCTCTCTCTCTCTCTCTCTCTCTCTCTCTCTCTCTCTCTCTGTAACTTGTGCTTAAATCTTTATCCTTGTATAATAAAGTATTATCTCTCTCTCTCTGTCTCTTCCTGTTCCTCCCTGTCCCCCCTTCTCTCTTCTCTCTTTTACCTCTACCCCCTCCCCCCCCCATTTTCTGCAACTGTTTCTAGTGGTGAAACAGAAAAATAGTGCATTCTCAGTTAAAAGCTTTATAGAAGTCTGATCCTGCTTTGTGATATATTCAGATGTGCATAAATTTGTATCTCCTGTTTTGCAGCTTTTTCAGTCTGCAGCATGTTGTAATTTTGCACTTTTTGAGTGTGATTTTGTAGTGTGGGTGATTGTGATCAGGTGACCATCTTTTGACATTCTGCTCCTGCTGGTCTTGCCAAATGGCATGCTGTCAGTTAAACAGAAAGCCAGTTGTCATGTCATCAGTTTACACTCTTATGTTGTTAGACTGACGTTCTTGTTGAGTTTGGTCAATAAAGTCTGATATGACAGTACACAATGATAAAAATGTTATAGAGTGACTTTAATGAGAATTTGCTCTACACCCTGCTCTTTATAAACGAAAGTAATGTTTGCATGTTTTTCAGCTTTGTTGATGGTATTTTCAATGTTTAAATTGATCATAATCTGTGTGATCTGAGGGTGTGTAATATTTGTATCTGTAGCTCGATTGGTTCATAGTGCCGACTTACGGCCCATTGTGCCAGTTTATGGCCCATTGTAGATTGGTTCATAGTGTCGGCTTATGGCCCATTGTAGATTGGTTCATAGTGCCGGCTTATGGCCCATTGTAGATTGGTTCATAGTGCTGGCTTATGGCCCATTGTGCCAGCTTGTGGCCCATTGTAGATTGGTTCATAGTGCTGGCTTATGGCCCATTGTAGATTGGTTCATAGAGCCGGCTTATGGCCCATTGTAGATTGGTTCATAGAGCTGGCTTATGGCCCATTGTAGATTGGTTCCTGATCTCTGGTTCCTGATCTCTCCCTGTTCATGTTTGGTTCTTTTTCTGTCCGTAGAGTAATAGTTAATGGTTTCTTTATTTTTAGAGTACTGTTATTAACTGGTAATTGTTCCTGGACTGTCTGTCTACAAATAACGGTTCATGATCCCTTTGTTGATAGAGTTACTGGTTCATGGCGCATTTGTAGTGTGGGTGATTTCTTTGTTTCATCTTCTGTTCCAAGTCATCAGCTTGGCTAGGTCTCTGCACAGGGTTCCAGGGGTCCATGAAGCAGGGCCAGAATGATCCGCCGTTTGAACCCAGCTTTCTTGTTAGGCTGCCTTCTATCTCTTCACTTGCGCTTTGCTTCCTGGAACTTGTGCTGTTTTAACAATCAGTTAAAATTCTGAACATTAATTGTTGTTTTTAAACTGAAGCGACCAGTTACACCTGTAGAATGATTCTGAACAGTGAGATATATCTGTTTTACAAAACCATGTCAATAGTTGCATAAATCGGGAGGGAACAGAAAGGAACTAACACAGACATAGGGCATCATCTCCACATGTAGTCTTTTCCAGGGTATGGTGAGATGGATGGGTTGAACAGGTCTCTACTCTGCACATATCACAGCTGTTGTGTATCTATATCTGTACATCTGGGTTTCATGCTTGCCAGGCTTCTCAAAGCCAAACTTTCGCGTCAGTTCATTCCCACGGAGGTGCCCTTTTCAGTGCTTCTGTGGTGATGCACCTCTTCCTCTTTTTTTCTTCCATAACTTAGTCACAACCTGATCTCTGCAATCTCACACTGCTTTCAGTATTACCAGCAGTGCTAAATTGCTCCTGGAGTGGTGGGTGGTTCAGGGACTGTGGGGTAATCATGAACAATTCTAAGATGACCTGTTTGCAAGAGTTGCTATTTAGATGCTATTTACTTTTAGCACGATTTATAAGAAAATATTTTACCTGTAAAATAATGAGTGCAGTGTGGTTTGGAAGTGAAATAATAAGGATGTGTTTGTTGCATCCCTTCTAGACTTATATTTCAAGTACTTCAGATGTTTAAATATCTATCAAGATAACCTCGCTGTACAGGTGTGTGAATCAGTGTTTCACTTCATTAGGCTGTGTTGAGGATGGCAATTTGACTTTGGAGCATGTTTGTAGCTGACATTTATTCAAACTCTTTCACGTGTTTATACCTGAATACATACAAATGTAGTGAGAAATAGTTTGCTGCTGTGACCATTTAATCAGGAGTGACCATTTTGACTTCCCTGGTTGGAGGAGTTGTAGACCTGCATGTTGTGGCCTGGTGTATAATGACGTAGGTCCCTCCCTGTGACCCTCTGTTTACATTCCCACTTTTGCTGTCTGTCTTGCGTCTTCTCGTCTTTAACACTGTTTGTTCTGTTCCTAACATTGTCCGTATTCTTCCATAACATTGTCCATATTCTTCCGTAACATTGTCTGTTTTCTTCCATAACATTGTCTGTTTTCTTCCTTGGCATTCTCTGTTTTGTTCCTAAGCCTTGTCCATTTTGTTCCTTGACATTGTTCTGTTCTGTAAGTTGTAACATGAGTTTTCTTCCTTTCTCAAGGTTGTCAGTTTTATTCTGTAGCATCGCCTGTTTTGTTCCTTGACATTGTTGTGTTCCATAACATGCATTCTGTTCCTTACTTAATGCTGTCAGTTTGATTCTGTAGCATAGTCCATTTTGTTCTTTGAAGGGGAGCAGACTTGATGACCCATTGCGAGTCCTGTCGACAGGAATGGAATATAAAGTACACCTGCAACAGTTTTTCTGTCAATTTTTGGTCTGTTCTTAGCTTTAAAATCAACATTTGAAAGTTGTGCTGAATACGGATACGAGTGCCGCCATTTTGACTCAGTCTGAAACCATTGCCACTTGTGACTTGGAGACAGTGTGTAGGTGTGACCGATGTTTGTACAATATCGCCATTGTGCCGGGCAAGAAAACCTGCTGCAAACACAATAACTGTACCATTTCAAGTATGGAGGGCAGAGATCTCTCACAAAAGTGCTGTGGATCTGATCAAAACTGTTAGGCGCAAAATAATCTCAACTAACATTACCAAATCAGCCAGCTTCTTAGATGCTTAACTTTCCTTGAAAGTGATCCATTGAGGTTACCAAGCCTCTTCTGATTGGTCTTTTGATTTTTTTTGTAGTGGTTTGGCTTACAGAAAGTTGAAGGAAATTTTTGTGATTTTGCTTTGCTTGTGGAAACAACCAAAAGCTTTGCATTGCAGCATATTTACTAAAGCATGGCTTCCATATCTACGGTACCTCAAACTCTGTATCTCTGATACCACAAACTCTGTATCTATGATACCACAAACCCACCTTTTTCTGGTCTTCATCCGTAAATGGTGAACCAACATGGCTGCACCCTCAAAGAGCTGAAACTGGAAGCAATAAAGTACCTCTGTTGCATGAATATTGCTGGAACAAGCATATGATGCCTGCAGATGGAAATATTTCCACATTTTCTATGTTTTGAGGCCTATTTGCATTCTCGGTTCTGTTCCCCTTTAACGTTCTCCATTTTGTTCCTTGACATTCTCCATTCTCTTCCTTAACATTGTCCATTATGTTCCTTAAACACTGTGTGTTTTGTTCCTTGACATTGTCTGTTTTGTACCTTAATCATTTGTTTTGTTCCTCAACATTGTCTTTTTTGTTCCTCAAACATTGTGTTTTGTTCCTCAACATTGTCTTTTTTGTTCCTCAAACATTGTGTTTTGTTCCTTAACATCATCTGTTTTGTCTTGCCATGTAATAGCAGTTGCTGTCTGGCTGAAAACTGAAGCATGCTGTTAAAAAAATTAAAATTTAAATTCACTGACAGAGCGCATCCTGGCTGCAATTGTGAAAGCTGCAGCCCTTCCTACCTACACTTTCCTTTCAATTGTTAGTCTTTGTAAAAGTTTGTCTGCTGGTCTCGCAATCATGCAGTCTAATTACCCTTTATGCTGTCAGAAACATTGAACCATAAGAAAATGTCCAACGTAGAATGGCCAAAATGACTTTATTTTTTTATTTTTTACTGTTTGTTAGTGGAAGTTGGTTGGGGTTGATTGTAAAGCACATGATGTTTTTCTTTTGTCATGTAAGTGTGTCTGGATTATTGTATGTATTGAATTATTTATAATTAGGCAGCTAGAATTGGGACCACATCTACTCGTGTTCCATGCGAACAACACTTTCCAGCTAAAGAGAAACTCATTCTTTTAGTTTCTCTGAACTTATTTTTAAATTGACTGGTTTATTTTATACCCCCTGTCAGGATATTCTGGGGTGTGAGGGGTATATTGGAATCACCAATGTCTGTTCGTCCGGGTTTTGTCTCCATGATATCTTCTGAAGCATTCAACTTTTTTACCAGATTTGTAATGGTGGTGCATCACCAGGAGCCAGAGTATGAAGTGAAACAGTTGGTTTGCTATCTTCAAGGCCAAGGCCACAATGAGAGCTCATACAATCAAGATGTGACTTTCTTCTGTTGCTTCAGAACTGATGATACTTTTGCAACCAAACTTAGTTTGATGGTGGATCACCCAAGGCCGGAGTGTTGGATTGCTTCCTTCAAAGTCAAGGTCACAGCAAAGGTTAAACATTTCAGGTAATGTTTGTCCAGGGATATATTCTGAACTGCTAGCCCTTTTGTAACCAAACGGGTAGGTGATACATCATCTTAAGCTGGAGTGTCTTGTGGCAGGGTTGGAGTGCTGTGGCCAAGATCGCATCAGTGGTTCAGAATTTCAGTTAAGAAGTATTGAGACAATCTTCTGAACCTGTTGAACTGAGCTTGGTATGGTGTTACATCGCCATGAGCAGGAGTATCATGCAAAAACTCTGCTTTACTACTTTCAGGGTCTAGGTCTGATATGATCAAAATCTGACTTTCCATATCTACTGAACTGCTGATGCAGTCACAACCAAACTTGGTTCGATGGTACATTATCATACGCCAGAATGTCTTCTATAAACACTGGAAGCCACGTTTACAGTCAAAGTGAGAAGAATTTTTTTTTAAACTTCTTTGTATGTTTACCAGTCCTACATTTCCTCTGCGGCCGACCTCTTTGCAACCAAACTAGGGCTGTTGATGTAGTGTTATGAATATAACCAGGCCACATGCAAGCAAGGTGGCGTACATTATGCCGACAGTAACCCTGTGGCTTACAGTACCATGCAGCACACGGCAGGGGGGTATTTGCCATACACGGCAACAGACCTTGTTTTCCCTGAGTGCTGTAGCTGTCATTGCTGCTTATACTATTCTTGGTGGTTTTGATTTTGGGGATGGAATTTGTTAGCTACGCTGGTACACTATGATTGTTTTATGTTACCTTTCTGACTGTTAGAAAAAAGGTGTGAATCTATGTAATGATGAGTTCACCCTGATATAACCACAATGGTTGACTGGGCGTAAAACACCAAGTTACTTATTGTAATGATGAATGTTTGTCAGGCTAGCCAAAGTCTGTTGCCTTGTTTTTGCTTGTTTGCTTGATATTTTTTATTTTTTATTCTCTCTCTCTCTCTCTGAATCTGTGAGGGCAAGATCTTTCAAATGGTGCATGATAAATTGTTCCTTTGAGTTTTGCACTTCCAAACAACTTTCAGTGACTGTGACCTGCTGTCAAGACCTCATGGCGTTAGACAGGCGGAAGTGCATGGTCTGTTTATTCTCTCTGTAAGTTTTTTCTGATCATACCCTGAAGGTTTGGAGCTAGGCATCACATCTACTATCAAGCTTTGCTTGTGACTAAACCTTTTCAAGAGGTCATAGGAGAGTTTGAGCACAACAGTTAAAAATATATATTAAAAAATCCTGTTGTGAATGTGAGCCATTGAGTTTTTCCTTGCATTGTTTTCAGTGGTATTTCACTGTGTGTGGTATTTCATGATATATCTATGTTGGCAGGTGTCAGATGAGACTAAGGTATAGAGTGCAACACGTGCATAATTATCTGCGTTTTGACATAGTACTTGTGTAATATTTTGATGGTGTATGTACATGTCCAGAGGTAATGTGACTGAACCTTTGTTTTGTTTTCACTCTTCTTCTTTTTGTGTCATCATTACTGTTGTTTAGCTACTATGATTCCTGCCCCTCTTCTTCTGATTGGGTACTTTATTATTTTGTAATGGCACTTGTATTATTTTGTTACGGTTTTCCCTGTCTTTGAATATGGACCATCCGCAGTGCTGATGGCCCACCTTCCCCCTGATGTTGTTTTGATTGGTGTTTTGTCTGTTTTGTTTTGTTTTGTTTTTGCTGCAAAGGTACATCCCCAGCCCCCACCATCATCCCCCCCCTCCCCCCTTTTTTTGTTTTTCTTTGTTTTTTGTTTTGTTTTTTGCTATTCACTTTGTTTTAGTTCCAGGGCCTTAGCTTAATATGGGCCTTATGGAACTGGCTCAGTACATGTATTATGGCAATACAAAAACAAAAACAAAGAAGCAGATTTAAAAGGATTTTGTTTTATTGATGTCCAAAGACATTTGAGCGCGCCTGTGTAACGACAAGGCTTCTTCTGTCAGTCAGACCATCCTGCTGCCTGTGGCAAATGTTGATGCGCTGGGTTTTCTTCTTCTTCTCTGTCTTCTTTCTTTCTTTCCCCGCTCTCAATTTTACATACTTTGGATGGACATTTTTGCATGATGATAACCACAGAACATTATGGTTTCATTCCTATATTGAGGACCTTGAATCAAGTGATGGGAGTGTTAACAAGGTGAGATTACAAGCTGTATCGTCCTGGTAAATTTATATCCAATCAAGTTTGTTTTTTTAGTTAGTTTTTGTTTGTTTATTTTCTGTTTTTTATTTTAAAAAATCATTTTGTTTTTCATTTTAAATTAACCCTTTTCCTTACCTGACAATGTGGTATCACATCAACAGAGTTTTTCCCATGGACCTGTGTGACATGGTATGATGCCCTGTTTTCTTCATCCCCATGTGGAACAAATGTCCTAAATTGAATGTTTCTGGGTTGCCAAGACTCATTTTGAGACCATTCCTGCGTGGGACCAGAGCCAGCAGTACAAAGTATCTGAGGCAGGGAAGAGGTTAAAGATTATTTACATTGACAACATTATGCTGCAGCTGGATTTTGTGACCAAACAAATCTGAAACAAGGAAGAGTGAATAGCGTTCTGAAACAAGATCTAAACACATAAACAGTTAAAAAGAATGCTAATTTAATGTGGTGTTACAAAATGTGTGAATTTTAATTAAAGCACCCTTTTCAAAGCCACTAAGCTTAATGGTGAGCAGTGAAAATTTGTCTTTATCCAGTTACGGTTGTGGTTTGTTGAATGCCTGAAGTATACGCGACAGTTAAACAGTGATCAGCAAAAATATTGTATTTACTCAGTTGCTGTTGTGGTTTGCTGAATGCCTGGAGACAATCCACACTGGCTAAGTACAGTATTTTCATTTATCACCCATTAAATGTTTTGTGGCTTTGAAAAAGGGGCTTACCCCCAAAAATTGCACTTTTTCCGTATTGTCATATTAAATTAGCTTTTCTTTTTAACTGTTTATGCGTGTAGATTGGTATTTTATGACATTTGCATAGAGAGGAGCTGACTTGTTTTGTTTCTGGCCTCCACAAAACTTTAACCTTGGCATATTCTTCAAGGTGAGTTACTTGAGGTCATTGATACCAATTAATTTCAAGGTCACGATGATGACAGAAAGGTGTATTTTAAGACAAGTTTTTGTTCAGTCATGTTCATTTTCTATTTTATGATCACTTTATAATTATGTGGACATGATCATAAACATAATGCTGAAAGTAACTTTAGCAATTTTTCCCTTTTTTTGTTTTGTTTGGTTTTTGTTTTGTTTTGTTGGTAACTGTAACATATATCTGAGGGAGACGATTGACTTTTTAACAGCAACTTTAATGTTGACATTTTCTTGGATGCTGTGTTAGTGAGGTCTTTGAAACTACATGACCTTGACCTCTGTTCAGTTTCAATGACCTTGACCCATTGTCTAGGCCATGGGGGAGTTTGAAAAAAATAAAAGATAGTTGTGTTTTGAATGAGAGTTCTCTGAGTATTTGCTTTTCTTGTTTGGATTGAAAATGAAGCGTGCTCCAGTATATGATTCCAAGCAAGAAGGGAGTGCACTCTTCCACCAAGCGTTAGGTGTTGGGAAAGGTGGGATGGAATCGGCACTGTTCTGCGTTTTCTCTGTGAATGTTATCACATCGTTGTTACTTTTAAAAAACATGTTCATATTGTTGAAATTCATCTGTCAGTAGTCACACTTTATGCAAACTGTTGTTTTAAACATGTGATCTAAAGTGGAAAGGAGAGGCTGGGGTACAACCGTTGTAGTGTTGTGTATGGAGTTGAACTTCTACCTGATCACGTTACGTGAAATGGCTCAAAACTTGGTGGCTAAAGCAGCAAAGAGCGAAGTGTGCTATCAGCAAGTTAGTCAGGGATGGGGTACACCTGAGGTGCAGGTTGTCACCAGGTTCATTATTCTCTTCATCAGCAAAATGGTGCTCACTATCCACTTTACATTATGAAGATGGTACTCAGAAGTTGTATAATTTTCCACTGAAAACAAGAAGTATTCCACAGCTACTGAAATCTTTCAGAAGGTTCTACAATGGGGGGGGACAGCTGCCAGCAAGACCCAAGTCAGACAAAAGAAACTATCCATTCAGTAACAGTAGTGCTTTTAAATTAAACACGCTTGTGTGTAGTGTTTTCAAGGGCTTTAGCCACGAAGGTCTAGGCCATACAGTATAATTATTTTGTTGTGCTAGTTGCATCATCAGCATAATAAGTGCTGTACCCAGGTTTTGTTGTAAATTTCATTGTGTTGCTTAATCTATTAAAATATGCTAATGAGGTCCGTTTCTCGTTTTTTCTCCAGATGGCAACAGGAGAGAACTTTTCCAGACCTCTCAAGATAAGAAAAAGATAAGAAAAGAAAAAAGAAAAAAAGAGGGAGAGAGAGAGAGAAAAAAGTGTGCAGAAGCAAGAGAGCTGGAAATATTCTCTGTGTCTGCCTCCATTGCCTTTGTATCATCTCCCAGTGTGCAAGGTGTGTGCGACAGATGGTGATTGGCTGTGATGTGTTGTGACCTTACACTGAAATTTGACGTCAGCCATGCAGTAGTTAGACAGCACTGTTTGAAGCATTCTTCAGTGGGCTGAACAGATTTTCCCAAAAAGAATAACTTGTCAGTGTAACATCTAGTTTAAACCTGTCGGTGTAACATCTAGTTTAACAGTAACACAGGCACAGGCATTCAAGCACACACATGCAGAACATCAATTCTTCACTCAAGTGCTTTTTGTGGAGCCGTCTTTTCCCAGGTTGTTCAAAATAATCTTTATCCCCAGGTTGTTCAAAATAATCTTTATCCCCTGGTTCAAAATAATCTTTATCCCCAGGTTGTTCAAAATAATCTTTATTCCCAGGTTGTTCAAAATAATCTTTATCCCCAGGTTGTTCAAAATAATCTTTATCCCCAGGTTGTTCAAAATGATGTTTATAATAATAATAATAAAAAATAAAAATTCGGGTATTTTTAAAGCACAAAATCTTGTCCCTAGAGACTATTCTAAGCGCATACACGCACACACACACACACACCGCATGCACTGGCACACACACACACACCCCACACATGCACCCTGCACACACACACCGCACGCACTGGTGCAACCCCCCCACACACTAGTGCGCACACACACATACACCCCCCCCCACACACACACACACACACACACTGGCACGCACACACCCCCCACATGCATGCATGCACGCGCGCACATACACACGCAGGCGTTTCTATATCCCCAGGTTGTTCAAAATAATGCTTTCTACCTTCGTTTAGTGGAGATACGTATTTGATTGTTTGGAAACTTATAATTTTTCACAGTGAAAGTTAATTGATCAGCAACAGCACCAACAAAAATTCATTTAGTTGTGCATTTGTATTTTTCATTATTCATTCGCTGCTGTTTGGCTTTTTCATCGTCCTGATATAACCGCACCGGTTGACTGGGCGTAAAACACCAACTTACTTACTTACTTGGCTTTTTCATTTGGCACTGTCAGCTGCCTCAGACCCTTAACCAGTTTTGGCTGTCTCATGAATTGGAAATTTGACATGCTGGAGGATAGATCTAATTTATTAAGATCATATAGAATAGAACAGCTCTAGAGAAATGTACTCACCTATATGACGAAACACGGGGAACAATTAAACACAAGTGCTTTCAACAACCTCACCAGCAGTTGTTCACTCATTCCATTATTAAGATCATGTTTCTAGTTTTATAATTGACTGGCATGGTGAATCTGTTGGTTAAAATGATTATGTTCCATGAGCATGGGAATCCGTCTTTTACAATTGTCAAACTGATCTTTCATTTTAAGATGTGAAATGGTTGTGTGTGTGTGTTTTGTTGTTGTTTTGTCTTTGTTGGACTGGAATGATTATGTTCCACAAGCAGGGAAATCTGTCTTTCACAATTGTCAAACTGATCTTTCGATTTAAGATGTGAAAGGGCCGGTGTGTGTGTGTGTTTTTTAAGGTCATAATTGATAATGGTTGTTCTGTTCCATGTGTGAGAATGGTTGTTTCATTACCGTGTGTGAGAATGGTTGTTTTATTACCGTGTGTGATGATGGTCATATTAGAAAATCAGACCGACAGCAAGTTGTAACGCCTGCTTGTCGACTTACGACTGGAGATTATACCAGGGGAAGTAAATCAACAACAACAACAACAAAACTACCCGACAAGGGGAAGTAAGTTTACAACAACCGCAACAAAACCTACCTGACAGTAATACTAGAGTTGCTTCCCTTAGACCGTTCTTTCCCCCGTAAAGCAACACTTCAACACAGTTACGCGGGAGAGGGGCGGGGGGGGGGAGGCCGCGAACTGTGTTGAAGTGTTGCTTTACGTCCACAGAAACCGTAGACTTATTAGGGACGGGAGCCCAGGACGGCCACCTCAGAGCTCAGGAGCTGTGTCAGTGAAAGTCGAGGTGGACGTCCTGGACTCCCGTCCCTAATAAACCTACGGTTTCTGTGGACGTAAAGCAACACTTCAACCAACGGCCACCTCGACTTTCACTGACACAGCTCCTGAGCCGGCTCTGAACCCCAACTGTGAAGCGCACTGGATCTAATATGCTCCCAGCTGCGTGTGTTTGCTCTACAAAAACGAGCTACAAATAGAATAGCGTAACAAACAAACACAATGACCTTTCATCCTATGCGGTGTTTTCCGTGACTGAAGAGCAGTGCGTATTAGACGCAGCAGTAAGCCTGTTGTACCGACCTTTTTGCACCACGCGGGAACTGACTTTCCCAAGAAAGAAAAAAAATGGGGCCGCTTTGACAGGAAAGCCAGCTGAGAGTGAGTGGCGCCAGCTCTGCGCTTGCGTCTATCCGACTTTACGGTAGTTTCACTGGCGTGGTCAGAACCGACTTGATGGTGGCAGTGTTGAGAGTCCTGTTGGATCGCCGGGTGTAGACAACTCCCGTGTCTGTCTCGCCTGACACTGATGACGAGTCCAGTGATTGACAGCAGTGCCGGTCACTGGACACTCGGCTCGCCAGGGAAGGGGGTTGGAGGTGTGGGAGTGGATGGGTGCGTGCGTTCGTGTGTTCATGTCAGTGCTGGAGTGTCACTGTGTCATCTGTGTCAATGTTTCTCTCTCTCTCTCTCTCTCTCTCTCTCTCTCTCTCTCTCTCTCTCTCTCTCTCTCTCTCTCTCTCTCTCTCTCTCTCTCTATTGTTTATCATGTTTAAATATTAATCGAGTTTGTCACAAAGTTAGTTTTTGTTTGTTTTTGTTTTCAGATAATTGTTTCTCCATTGTTCACTTATTCAGTAGTTTAGCAAGGACTGGTTGTTAGACAGGTCTAAATGAACCTAAACTACAATCCTTGGAAAATACAGTTTTCGAGTTCGAGTTCGAGTTCGA